>CM036906.1:48492469-48599969 GCA_020800305.1 Porphyrio hochstetteri | reverse complement strand
ATGGTGGAATCAAGGAACAGCCACAACACGCAGATGCTCTGAGTGATGAGCACATAGGGTAGACTCTACTGTGAGAGCCAGCTCTAAAAGCCATGTTTCTTTGGTGACCACTCCCATCTAGGTCTGCCTTTCCATGCAGGAGATTATTTCAATAAGAAAAAGATTCAGGTGTAAGGAAATTGCAAGAAGGCCTCATCCGAGGAAATTTCCTCCACAGATTTACAGACTTGTTAGGAGAAGCTTGAACAGACAAGTCTTTGCTAGATCACACTGAGGCAGCGCAGTGCTGGCAACCATTACCCTGATGAAAATGGAGCTGTTGAATTGCCTATTCTTCTTACACTGTAGCAAAGGAATGCATAACTGGCTTCTCTTAAGGTCATTTGTGCCTTATCATTGGTTGGTTTTATTTGTTTCATGTTGCTTATACACTTAATATTTAAAAAAAAAGAAACAAGTTGCCTGTCTCTGTGATGATCATACTTATTTAGCTAAGTCTTATATTCCTAAAAATAAATTTAAAAGTTTCAAGATAAGTACTGGCAAACAGTTCAGAACAAATCATAAGATGCCATTTATGTGGCAAGTTCTGAGCTTAATTGGAATGATTTAGGGAACTGGACATAAGTATCTAGACTCCCTGTAGATCCAGTCTCAGAAGGACAAATTCTGTGGGGTGAGCAGAGAGGTTTTTAAAGTCAGTCAACATGAAATGCTAAGTATGTGGATGTGCCTGTCCATCTCTTCTCTAGAACTTGGCTGAATAAAGAAGGACCATGCACTAAGCACTGCTCATATTATGGCAGTTGGGGTCCTCTTCTGAGGCTAGACACTGACTGGCCTGAGTAGGCCATATCTACCATTCTTGAAACAATTCATCTTGAGCAGCCAAAGATGACCAAGTAGATACATAGACAAAGAAAACACAAAGCAATGCAGTTGTCCAAATGAGTGCTTCCCTCATTAGCAATCCAATGAAGTACATGATAAATCATAAATATATAATTGGGAATGTGGTCCAGCTTTTAACAGAGTTTGTACATTTAAAGTTAACACCACAAGAAAGATACTGAGCTGTTGGAGCAAGTCCAGAGTGGGTCCACAGAGATGTTCAGGGGTCTGGAGCACCTCCCCTAGGCAGACAGTCTGAGAGAATTGGGCTTGTTCAGCCTGGAAAAGAAAGGCTCCAGGGAGGCCTTATGGTGGCCTGACAGTACCTGAAGATGTACAGGAAAGATGGAGAAGGACTCTTTATCAGGGAGTGCAGAGATAGGACAAGGAGGGGATGGGTTTAAACTAAAAAAAATGGTAGATTTACATCAAATTTTAGGAAGAAATTCTTCCCCATCAGGGTGGTGAGGCACTGGCACAGTTTGCCCAGAGAAGCTGTGGCTGACCTCTCCCTATCAGTGTTCAAGACAAGGTTGGATGGGGCTTTGGGTAACCTGCTTTGGTGGATGGTGTCCCTGCCCATGGCAGGGGGATTGGAACTAGATGATCTTGGAGGTCTCTTCCAACCCAAACCATTCTGTGGTTCTATGATTCTATGATTAATCAGTATGGGTGTCTAATTTAAGAACTGCAACAAATAAAAAAATCCTGTTGCAATAGAGTCCTTCTACACAAAGCATGCTATGCATTAGAAAATTGATCTGGAAGGATCTCTTAACTCATTTCTTCATCATATCTTGTTTTGCCTCAGCATAATTTTTATACTGGTTCCTCACATTCATTTTCCAAAGGGACACTCATTACTTGGCAGGAATTATAATTCAGAAGGGAAAAGCACAACATGTATCATCCACCAGTTAACACTCTGGTACGTACTCAGCAATTTCCTTTCCTTTCCTGTGACGAGGTAAAGTCTGAAAAGCATGCTGTGGCAAACATTTGCAACATAAAACAAGGCCAGGGACTCTTTCCTTTGAGGCCAACTAGCACATAAGGATGAACCTTTCTGGGGCTGGTCTCCATACTGTAATGCAGAATTGTAATTCTTTGCGGTTTTCATTCAGTGCATCTGAAGTAACCTGGGGACTAATCACAGCAATGTAGCCCACTAGAGGTGCTCTCAAGACAATAAGAATGTGTTGTATGCATGTGGATGTGGTGAGAGAAATGCAAATGTAAATTAACATAAATGCATTGGGTCCCTATTCCTAGGAAAGTCACTTGTAATGGTGCTGTAGCCAAATACAGTAGTAATGAAATTTGGGATGAAAAATCTAAATGGATGAAACTGTTAAGGATGACAGAAAAGGATGAGGGATTGGTGGGATTATTTCACTGATTTACTGATTTGACTTTCCAAGCTTTTTCTGAAGTTTACACTCAGTAAAGAAGCTAGCATTAGAATTAGTGCCACTTTTCCCAGTGTTCTGGTTTCTAAAGATGTTCTGGAATGGAGTGCAGTTCAAGCACTCAAGTGTTTTTTATATGTAATTAAAACAACCACCACCAGAACAACCTTGTCAGGAGTATCAATAGTCTATATTTGGATCTGATATATTTTAGTAACAAAAGAAAGTAATATTAACACATATATTGTAAATTTTGCTGAATGCCATTTTTAATAACTAATGTTTACAAGTGGGAAAACTAATCATCAAATGATAGTTTATTAATGACACTGACTCGATTTCAAAATAGAGTAAATAAAACATTTAAGAGTAGATTGGATTGTCTTAAAGGAAAATTTTCCGTGCTGGCTCATTGACAAAATGATACTGTTACATTTGCTAGGGCCAAGGTTTAGCATGTATCTGGGTTCCCATTAACTTAAAACTGAGAGCTATGGGTGCATTCTGTCACTCCTGAAATTAACCAAAACCAAAACAAACAAACTGTGCATTATATCTCTGATCACATTTTCATTAATGATTTGAATCAATGAATTACATTCATGTAAAATGAATTCTCAAATCAGGCTATAGACTTCAGTGGGACAGCAATTTGATTCTCAGCATAGTTGTTACTGAGGAAGTGCTTCATTTTATGAAGCACTGGGTCATGGGAAAATTTCTACTGCTTTCCTTAAAAGAGTTCAGCTTATTAGGAAGGAAGCTGGATTTTACAATGTACTGAATAAATTAAGTTTATGACAGTTATATGTTTTATAAGGGTTTCAGTGAAATTTTTTTCATTAATTTTAGAAACTGAAAACATTTATTTTAGATATACAATGACATAAAATATAGTTACTCATCTTGAGTTTGCTCCATTAGCCTTACAGTATAATACACTAGTAGCTCTCAAATCATTAGAAATAAAGAATAAAAATACAAGGCAAAGTTAGCGCTTGATTTTCACACAGATGTAAATTAGGTGCAACTGTAATGAAACTAATGGATTTAAAACACAGAAAAGTATCAAAATCAGGCCCTGAGTCCTTCATAGCCCTTACTGGCTTTTCATTTGTCAGCTGTTCTATTCCTATTGCAGGAACAGAGAGGTACGACATGTGGATATGTCCAAGCCAGACTGCAAAATTCTAAAAAGAGGTGAGGAACTTGATTTTTTTACTGATGAAACCTATTTTATAAAAATTCTCCTTTCTGAAGGCCTACAAGAACTCATTTTCTGGAGGAAGGAATGAAAAAAAGAGAACAGGGAATGACCTTTGGCCATGTAAATTCCTTTCTTACTGTCATGCTTATAGTAAAATAATATTTGCTCAAACAGTACTTAGAGCTCAATTTCCTCTGAGATTTATTCTCAAACATTTTAGCTTAGATGTGCAAAATATTATTGTTTGATAAATATTATAACTTGGAAGTATTTTAAAAGTAACTCACAGAGAATCAGCTTCTTCCTATGTGTGGTATATATCCAATTATGATTCATATTTTGAACAAACTTGTAACTCTCTCTTATGGTATATTCTAAAGTTACTTAGAAAAGAGTTCTTCAAAAATAAATTATTTAACATGCTTACTGAAGGAATAAACTGATAACAGTTACAAACCACCTTTTGACACAGATGCAGAATATCTGCAAGATATGAAGATACAGCCAATCAACAAGATAATCAGAAAAACATGAAGAAAAACATAGAAATAATAATAATAGGACTATAGATAAAATGTAACTGTCAAATTGGAAAATGCATATATTGCCTTGGAAGCCAGAACCATTAGTGCTGAGGTTCTCATTTTTCCATAAACACCAGAACATACGAACTGTCATGTGAAGTCAAACCAACAGCATTGTTTTGTTCCCAGCAATAGTTATGATGAGAGCCTATATAGGGAAGAGTAAGAGGGCAGGATAAACATGAAATATGTCTTGCTAACATTTTCCTATCCCAGAACAGACAGATGAGAACATACTGAAGAGAATCTTTGCCAAAATTCCCCATGTTTCAAGAAGTATTCTCAAATTTCAGAAGACCTCTCTGTAAGCTGAGAATCATGCTTCTGAGTTTCTAGTATCAGATATTTCTCTTTTTGTTTCTGTAGTACACATGGAAACTCAAGAAAAGAAGGGTTTGCATTAACTTAGAAACAATTAGAAGAGCTATGTATCCACAAACAACTTTGCAAATTCATTCATAGTCTCTGCAAATAGACATTAAAGCCTCTCTGTAGGGCTGAGTAGCCAGAAACTCAACTTGTACAACTTGAGGCTGTGGAGTATGTCAGGAAAGAGGAAAGTCATGGAGTGGCTTGCTCAGGTTTCTGACAATCATGTCCCCAAGGACATAGTGTGAAAGACTGCAGCTGCCTCCATCATACAGGAGGGCAGAAAACTGCAAGTGCTGCTTCCAGTGGCACCCACACATACCTCCCAGGCTTCCAGTGCTCCCAGAGGAAGTTGATTTGGCTTTAAGATGTACTTCTGCCACTAATTTTCTTCAGTTATCTTAGTTTTGAAAAGGCAAAATCTTCAATATTCACCAGTAGGAATGTGCTATTCAAAGAAACAAGTCTTCTTAAAAGGTTTCTTAAATTATTCCTAATCAAATGGCAGCCCAAACAGGACATTTTTCTGGATGTTGATCTTGGTAAGGCAGAAATCATACTGGTGAAGCTAAAGTGCATGACTTCTCAAGCTCCTTGGTTATTGGGCAGCAGTGTATCTGTTAGGGTGACATTGATGCTATCAGGCTATTCCATATTGAGCTCCAGAATTATATGCTGTCTGAGGGACTGTAAAGCAATGAAAAATTCTGGTGTTTTAAATACAGGAAAGTCTCAGCTCTTTGACGATCAATACAACAAATGGCTTATTATCCTTGAGGCATATGGAACTGAGAAAATTAGGGGAACCAAAGAACTATAAATTATTTCAGAAGATTGTATCATCATGTTTTAGGTTGCTAATCTCAAATGCTAATCTATCTAGTCAAATAATTTCTTTCCTCATCTCATCTAATCTAAATTTTCCCTGTCTTTCAGACTCTACCTGTAAAGATCTAAGATCTAAGAAAGATCAGAACACAAGTGAAAATCTTTGCTGCATGATTATATATGTATTTTAAACTGAGTGACAATTAGATTATGAATAAATATATATTTCTGAAACAAAGAACATACTGCTCAACACCCTCCCAGATAGTGTCAGAAAATGATACAGGAAGGGTTTGTGTACTCAAAAGCTTGTCTTTTTCCCAGTCCAATAAAAGATAGCAACTTGCCTTATAAAATCTGCCTTGTGTATCCTTTTAGGTCATCAAGATTATAAACAAACTATCAACAAAACACTTACTTTTAAAACACAACTGTAATTTTATCTCCAGAATAGAAGTTTCACTACATGGCAATGTAGTGAGGGTATGTATATTGACTCAGATTGTTCTTCATTTACCTTGAGGAAAACAGTCCTGTATCTAAGGAAGCCAGACTAATTTTATCACTGACTTCAATGGGACCAGTTTTAAGTATGTTTTTTATTTTGCAGGACTTCCTCGTCCCTAAAGCTTAATTGGAGTGAAGCATAGTATTAAAAATCTGCTTGTTTGGTGTAGTATTTCTTATTTTAGAAATTGTAATAAAACTAAAACTCATAGCTTTGAAAAATCTGTGCCAAATGATAAAGAGGATTTTCTGGAATTATTATAGATAATTAAAATGCTCCAGTAAAATTCCACGATAGCTGCGACAAGCTGGCATGCTAAAGCAACTCAGTGAAACTGCTGTGACCCATCATAGTTTTGGAGGAGAGTTAGGTGTGAGGAAGAAACTGCTCTTCTCAAGTCTTCAACACCCGGGTTATTGCTCCAGTGCCAACAGGAGTGGTAAAAGTGATGTGAGTCAAGTGATGATACGGACTGCATACCCTTGTAGCAGTGCTGAATATTATAAAGATGAGAAATACAGCACTGTACTGCTTCTGTTCTCATTCTCTTCAAAATTATTCCTGAGAACTGAGTAGTTCTCTAAGGCGTAATCCTTTCCACCCTAATCTCCCCTCACAAAAAAGAGTAAAATTTAAGAACAGATTTCCTTGTGCAAAGCTCCTCAGTTCCCTGAATTAGCCGATAGTAGCATCTTTTCCTTTGTCTCAAATACCAGTTTCTGCTCTGCTACCACATACATGCTCAGTTACCACAGTGCTCAGGCTTAGATAAAATTCAGTTCAGAAAAAATGCTTCTTATGAGAGCACTTACAAATGAAGACCTAAATTTGATTCCTCACTCCTCAGCCTGGAATATCACAAGTATGTATTTAGAACAGCCTATAAGCACAGAGACTGTAACAAGATTTACTTGGAACATCACTCAAAAGAGGAGTGGTTCTTGTCTCTAGGTTAAGAATATCTCCAATGCAAAGTCTGAGGCAGGGATAAAGACAGGAATACTTTTTAGAGAAACGAAAGCTGCTGGACAGTGATGTCATGGCTCATACAAAACTGGTATTATACCTTTTTTTTTTCTCTTTATGTTGTTAACTGGTTCCTTCTGTACCACTAGCAGCAGCCCTCCAGAGTATGCAGTCCGATGACAGTCATGTTATGTTGATTTGTCCTCAACAACAAATTGGTTTCCAGATCTACCTGGAATTGGTTTCCAAATCTACCTGGCATAGGCAAAAGACATGAGAGGTTTTTATTTTATTTCTATCTTTATCCTCACATGCTTCAGGTAGCTATTTATTTCAAAACAGATATGTTTATGTCTAAATTGCAGTATGCTAGCAAAAAACAAAAAAAGACTGAATGCTAGAAGATGAAGCCAGTCCTGTTAAGAAAGAATAAGTAGCTAAGACAAAGGCTGGAGAAACAATAAGCTGAGACATTGCATCTGAAACCTGAAAGGATGCATTTGGAGAAGATAATGACTGGCTTTGAAGAAGCTGCTCGTAGTAAAATAACGTAAAGCCTTTAATACCTCAGATACAACTTTGGAAGATTATTGTGCCTGTTGCAAGAAGTTTCTTGTAAGGAGTTTTCTGTGGAAAATGCTTGATTGAGTCAATCAAAATATAGAATAACTATTACACATTTTATAATTTTGCACATGACAGTCAGGAATTCATTCCAGTAGGTCATTTGATTCTCTGCAGGTGGCTCTGTTGGTTTCTGGAATAGTATACTGTGAATTACATGTTACACAAATGAAAGGCAGTTATAATTCTGGATAACATTGTATTTGATTCTACAAACATCTTTAGGCCTAATGCAAAGATTCCTTTGAATAATTTATCCAGCTAAGTGTCTGTGGTCCCAAACTCCTAATTTAAAAATGTTGATAAATGAAGTATCTCTTTAGCTAATAAATGAAGTATCTCTTTAGTTATCCTTTGTCAGCAACATTCATTTTAATGGAAAGTGAGTTTACAGGGTTACATGATTGAACTACTGAGCCAAGTCAGTGTTGGCAAATGATGGGCTAAATTATTGATGTTACACACTAATGAATTCTGATGAGAAATAAAATACAGACATTACATTTCAAGTGGTTCATAATTATTTTTGTACTTTAAAAGCAATTTTATTCTTTTTCCAAATCATACTGGTTCTGTAAAACAAAAACATAGTTAGTGATTATAACTAAAATTATTGAGTTTGAGGCAAAAATGCTCCTGTAAGTTTTCTTATGCAAGTATAATGCTATTCACACTAGGATTCTGATTTCTTCCTATACTTCTGGGAGAGGGTAATTAAATTAAATGCCTAAATTTTTAAACTACTGCCTTTAAATAAAATAATCTACTTTGCAACCATGCTTAAGAGTTCAGTAGACGAGTTTATAAACTATGATATATCAGCATGTTTACTAGAGATGTTCTGAACTACCATAATTAATTCAGGTAACGACAAAAACAGAAGAGCTGCCAAAAATGAGCTTTCAACATGTAAACAGTTCATCATTAAACCTGTGTTTTGATATATGTTTAAAATGGGTAGAAGGAGGTTACTAAACTTCAGATAGCCCAAAGTGATGTTGCAAGGTTGAATCATTAATTTAAAATGTCATTTCTCTGATTCTTTGCTCACTGTACTGGATAAAGAAATTTAATTTCTTAGTTTAAACTTACAAAACTAGAGCTAAGCATTTGCTCATTTGGCAACAGTATAACTTCATAAATCCTATCCTTAATCTTGTCGTCCTAAAAATGGGCTTTATTTAACTTTTCTTAATTATACACTGAAGGCTTCTGTCAATTGCTAGAAAAGCAAATCTATGAAGTGTCGCTTCCTTTTCTATTTGACATACAACAACTGAATAACCATCTTATTTGTCGGCTCATTGCTGTATTCTCTTGTCATTCGAAACTACCACTGGCTTCTTGAAGGGGTAAGTACATGAAAACTGTTTTGGTTTTGCTTATAAAAGGAATCTTGTGATCCAAATGATCAGCCTTTGAGAGGCTTGTCATATATGGCCACGGTCTCAAAAGAGATGTTAATGAGCTACAGAATCAGCATCATAAACCTCAGTGTTACCTATAATTTGGCCTTAAACTTGATCCCAGTAGTCAAATATGTATGGTTATTTAGGAGTCAAAGTCTCAGAAACAGAGCATTTTGCATTATACAGAACTATTTAGAAAGTTATTCGTTCTGTTGCTATACAAGGATCTCTCTGCATAGCTGGTGGAAACGTAATGCACATTCAGATGATGTTTTCTCTTGTTTAGCCAGTACTGCTTAAGAAAACTTTGATTTTCCTGCCATTCAGTACTATTGCTCTGATCAGGACAAAACATGATTTAGAAAAATAATATTACAGATGAGAAATGGTTACCCTTCTCTGGAAGAAAAAGTCTACAAACCTTTCACAGAACCATAATAAAATACTTTGAGAGCTTTCCATTGTTTATTTGTTTTCCCATGTTTTCCCAGATACTCCTGAAACCAAGACAGCTAAGCTTTGCAAAGACAATCAGGGATGGCTATGCATTTTGCTAGGAAGAACTTGAATTAATTATTGATGAATTTTGAACCACCATTGTTTCAACCACTTCAACTTCTTTTTTTTACAATAGGAAGGACTCCTCTGAACTGCAGGTAGAGCTGAGCGCATTGCTTTTATAGGATCAATTTTTAACAATTTATCCAAAATGTAGGCATTGGGCTCAAATGCTTGTTTTCTTTAGTAGATTTCAAAAATTACAGAAATGGGTGATACACTACTGCCAGAAAAATTTCAGAGCCACAGGGCTCTGAAACCAGAGTTTCTTGATGCTTAGTAAAGAATGTTACAATCTTGAGCCTTGCAATAGCTGAGGTTTCTCCAGCTCAGGGAGATTTGTGTTGGGTCTAAGGGCCTTAGAGTAGAGGTGTCCTGTTTGTGCTTTCATTTTGCCCAGGAGATGCTGAAGGAGGAGGAAATTACTTGATTTGAACATGACAGGAGAAGAGCCAAAATGGAGCAACTGCAAGATCTGGAGAAGGCTTATGAGGAGACAATATTGGCTGCAGAGAAGGAAAATTGTCAGTGGTCTGTCAGGTAAGGGCAGAGGCTGGAATTGACACGTCACAGAGGCTGGGAGGTGGAAGAAGGAGACCATTGGTTGGAAAAAAAACAAAACAAAGGATAGGGCTTGAAGCAACAAGGGAACAGAAGAAAATGGAAATCAATAGGTAGTGTTAGAGACTAAGGATGGAAAAGGAGCTTGAAGGGAGAGCAGGAATGGCTGGGCTAGCAATCTGCGAACGAGTCACGTTCAGGAGGGAAGTCTGACATTCCTTTGGGAGGAGCTGCTTTGGGAAAAACACACTATGAGCTGGAGGGACTTTGATTAGTCAAAAAATCTGAGCAATACATTACTGAATAAGAGACAGATGACAGTCTACTATAATTGTTATTTACTCCATTAATAAAGTAGCAGATAAGCGTAATAGCACTAATTCTGATGATGATCAAGGTGTCAATATAATGGATTATAGGTGTACTCAAAATACTCATACATATTTCTGTGCAAATACTGCATTATTGAAACTGTACACCTGCAAACAAAGTAAATAATTAATCAGGTCAAGTTCATCTCTAAAATATTAAAATAATTTTTTTGTTTGCTGAGACACATTCTAGCCTCCATCATTGATGGGCAACTAGCAGAACGTTTTGCCTTTATCTGCCTACTGTACACTAGAGCTTTTAGATGACAGCCACATTTCTAAACAACTTGCTTCAAATCATATTAATTTCATACAGTGAAACTGTCAAGAGAAGCCATAGAAGAATTACTCAGTTAGGGCCACTATAGGTGTTCCTATGCAGGCCAGGAATTGTTTGTGGTTGTGTTAGCCTTTGGGAAAGACCCTTTGAAAAGTAAAGAGTTTAGGCAAAGCGTAAGAAGCTGGTGTGCTAAGGCATAAGTGGCATAAAAACCTAAATGCAAATGAGTTGTGCTAAATGATATTCACAGAAATGTAGGGGCTGGAAGGGACCTCCAGAGAGGGAGTCCACCCCCAATATGCCCTCGTCAGTCCAAAAATGGAAAAGGAAATTATGTCAGAAAAGAAACATCAGAGTTTTGCCATGTCTAAAATGTGGCAGGTTGTAATGAATTAGGCTTATTAGGTACCATGAATTAGGGTCATTTTGAGATCACTTTGCACTCTCTCTCATCATGCAGCAACAAAATTAATAGTCATGATTAGTTTGTGTGTCTATTCCATGGCAACTGTATGTGCCATGACACCTACACATAGGTAAATTCAAAGGTTTTGGTGAATGCTTGTCAGGGTCATCAACTCAATCTAGAAAAATCTATACAACAGTAAACATTTTAAGGATTGAAAGAAAATGTGAGATCATATTTTGAGGAATTCCAGATGTTATTATGCAAAATTCATAAGCATTTGAGAGGAAAGCCATATATTTTTAGGAACTATATATTTGATGCTGAATTCCATGCTTCTTTAGAACCTTATTAACCAAGGAAAAATTCTGCAACTCAGAAATATTACCCCCATGAGCAGCAGCGAAAATATCTGGTCTCAGTTCCCCATGGACTGTACACAAATAAGTATTTTCTAAACTAATAATAAACCCACCAAAATTTCAAGAAAATTAAATATTTTGAATGGTTACTATGAATAAATGTAACTAAGTACAAAAGCTTAAAACTAATTAAAAGGTGTGTAGCTATGTCCCCTTAAGAAAAGTTATCTGTCATCCCTCCCCATATGTCTCCAAGACAAGGCAGAAACAGCAAGACTGCTAAAGTGAAATCAGCAGGCAAAAAAGACACAACTGAGTGTAATCACCATAAATGGTGATAACTCAACCCATAACAGAGAAAAATAAAAGAGAAGGCGTATGGATTTTGAAGAGCGTCAGCCCTGAGGGACACCATAACACACCTGTGTTAATAAGCTAGACAACAAAAGATGTACTTAAATTGGCTACCATCTGACAACTCAGAAGCAAGTTAGGAATGAGTGCTTTTCGGAAAGCAAAAGGGCAGATCTTGCTTTTAACAAGCAGGAAGGTAGAGGGGTCATGGCCTTAGTGGAACTGCACCGACTCTTTCCTGTAAGGAGGTAGGACAGGGTGCCACGAAAATGACAGAGTTCCTCTGGTAAGATGCAGTATCCACTCAGATGTGCTCATAGATTCAGCAAAGTTTCAAAGCCTTAGAAATGAACAGTCTTTTGACCTCTGCAAAATTGCCCTAATAAAGACAATGTAAACCAGCTTGAAACTCTTCTAGTGTAAACTGGTGTAGTTCAGCACAGCAGAATTATTTTGAACTATAACAGCTTTGCCAAAAAGTTTTTAAATATTTCAGGATAATCAAGTGACTGGAGTAAAACTGCAGAAAATAGATTAATAATCACAGTACTTTGTGGTCAAAGCAACAATCTGTGGGTTGATGCTTCATTCCTTTGTGCCTTATGTAGCAAATTCCGGTTAATGAAAATGGGTAAAACCAACTAAGAAGTTTCCAACCCCTTAATGATGATGCTTTAGTTTTATATCTCTTTTACTGGTGTGAATGGCTATCGAAGATGAAGATCTATTAAAAGTTAAGCCAATAGTCTTGTATGTATAAGAAATGCCACCATCAGAAAAAGTATATATGAAATAATTTAAAGCTATAATGAGAATCGCAATGATGCTATCATTTTGTTAGCACTTTGGCCCCAAAATAGTCCTAGCAGAAATATAGTCCAGATAAATCATCTAAAAGGATGGACTAAATTGAAGACTGTCAGGATTAAAGCACAGCCACAGCCCTAAATAAAGCTGAACCTGCCATCATATATCATTTCTGCAATTAGATAGCTAATTGAACTTACTCAAGAGCCAAGTTATTGAAACTCCAAAACATTATTGGGAAAACAAAAGTCATTAACATAACAAATACCTTGCCTGTACACTTTTGGGAGAAAAGGTTGGTTTTCTGGGGATTTTTTTTCTTCATAATTAAAAAGATTACTTTTATTATTTTCTGCTGTATTAAAGATGTAGTTTGTAATTGCAGAAGGATTTTTGAAGACAGAAACCCTTCAGCAAACTATAGAATATGGACTGCACCAACATGTGATTTTTGTAAACATGTAAATTTTGCCCTCATGGCACATTTCTTCAAACCCCAACCACATAAGATCTCTATTCAACTTTTATTCAAAGAAAAGCTGTAATCGACTTTAGCAATAGTCTTTGCCTGTCTCCTACCACGAACGATGTCCTTTCACTATTAAGATAATTAAGTTTACATGAAGTCTCAGTGTAATCTATGATGGAGCTCGTAGAATTCTCATTTCACTACCATGACAAAACCAAATCTTCTTTTCAGAGCTATTAAGCATGTTTGCAAACTGCCCAGTATGAAAGAAGAGCAGAGCAGTGGTCGTGCACCTCTAATGCACTTTTAGTGCATTTCATGCATTGCAATTCTATTCCCTCAAATTCTGGCACTGGTTGCAATCAGAGAGCAGTAACAGAGTTTTTAAAACTTGAAATAGCTTAGAAAAAAGGTAGAGCATAAGAAGATGAAACAGTCTTGCCCAAGAAACAGTCCTATACTTTTCTTTGCAAAAAATGAAATAAATGAAGAACTAAAATTGAAAGTATTTCAGTCATTGATCTCTGCTTTAGCAGTCGATTTGATTGCCAACATACTTATTCTTTGCTATTACTATGGTAGAATCTCCAATCCCCTTTTTTAGCATCACAATGGAAATGCTCAATTTTAAAATTTCATTTTCTTCCAGATGTATAACATATGGACACTAAGTAAACTGTTGGTCATGCCTATCTCCAAGGCAGGTATTAAATGTTGAAAAAGCAAAATGGCTACAAGAATCATGATTAAAAAACAGGGCATATATATATCATTGGAACAAAAAGAGCTTAATATAAATTAAAATGGCATTTTATTACAAAAAAATCTATTAATGTCACTATGTACAATGACCCTTAGCAAAAAAATGGGAAAAGCTACTATGTACTAGAGATTTAGTCCCATAATTCTGGCTTTGTGGTTCACACTCATATTCTTAGTGCTTTGCTGTTACTATGGAAGATTAAATTATTACGTGAATATATTTGGATAATTTTAATTTGAATAATTTTTATTTTTGTAGAATATATTTGTGTAATTTTTACATATTTGGATAATATTAATATGTCTTCAGTCACGTAACCATGGTGTGAGCTTGGTAAGCATATATTCATTTCTGCTACATACTGAAGAATGTCTTTTGGTCGTCTTTCTCAAAACAGCGACCCAAAAAGGAGGTGAGTGAAGAAGGTAGTTTGTTCTGGTTATGGTTCCCTGATAGAGTGTACTGAGGGTGGGTAGGGCTGGGCAGACCAAAACTTGGTACAGCCAATGGTAAGGCCAAAGATGTAAATGGGGGACCTTTTGCCTTTGCTACCCTAAGCATAATCACGGAAAAGCAAAGATTCTGGCCCTAGGACATGGAAGACTGTGATGGCACACAGCAGCATCTTACAGCCAGGCTGCTGCTCCTGGGGGAAGCAGCATCCCCAAAGGGGATGTGCACGTTAGCTGCAGACACACTGCTTGTGTTGCACGAAGCCCAAGCAACCCAGTTAGGTTTAGTACAGTTACCAAAGCTGGTCGGGTCAGCCCAAGGTCACGCTCAGCCCAAAGGCATGCATTAGCAGGGTGACAGGAAGGGAAACATTGAATTAAGAGCAAGCTCAGATCTGTGCTTAACTAGCAGGGCAGATGACCCACAGGAGATCTCTGACATCAGTACCGAATCTGGTGTTAACAGAAATTGGGAATAGAACTGCATAGAATTCTTTCTGAAATTAATTTGAGAGACAGGACAGGAAAGGATTTTGCCATCATTGGCAAAGCTCTCCTCTTAATTTAAAACTTTTAGGGAGATTGTAATGCAAGCATCTATTTTTTTCTAAATTATTAAGGAAAGCGCTTTGCTATAAACTGGGACACTTTCTAAGCTTTTGCCTTTTTTGGTGTTTATTAAAGGCAGTGACTAACTCCACCAATACCTGTAACTGGAAACATCCTCCTCACTAATGGCTTTGGCAATGTCACCTTCGTATCTTGGGCACAGTTCTTCCTTCTTAAATACTAAGTCTTACAGGTCTATCTGCACCATTGGAAGTGATGGGAAGGCAAGTCTAGACTTTTAAAAATAGTCTTAGGAGTGTAGAATAGTAACGATGAAACATTGGTCAAATCCATCTTCCAGTCTGAGGTAGCTCTTGATTTTCACATCATAATTCTCCCAAAACACTGCTGCTGTGTATAACTGGAGAGTGTTGCTGGTTAAAATGTGACTGGTGAGAAGGCTACCCTCCCACCCCACCCCCTTCCATTATCTACTTTTAAGTCTCTCTTTGGATATCACCCAGGCCATGGCTTCTGTAAAATATTAGAAAACACTTAAGCAGGCAATGTACTGTATCTACTGCCTCTTCTAATTCACTCTTCCTCTGTGATTCACCTGCCTCTGTTAGCTCTAGTCAAGGTAGCTGCTGGGGCGCAAGCTCTTGTGAGCAGGAATGACCATTTTGCTGTGTGCTCACACTGCTCAGAGCAGTGGGTTCTTATCCTCAGACTTTAATGTGAGACTTTAATGTTATTCTGTGTGATTCTGTTATTCTGTGTGTGGATGTTAGAAATAGCAGACTTGGGGTATTTCATGATCAGAGAAAAGTAAGGGACAGGAACGGTTGCCAGTTTTTATTTTGGAAGTGGATGCCACTCCGCTGAATGTCATCAATTGAAGAACTTAATTGTCAGAAGGATAGATTGATCTGACCATAACAGTGGTCCATATATAAATAAACCACTGCCAAGACATCTAAAATACAGAAACATCATGTTGCTGGAAGGAAATACAAGAGTATTTTATACACCCTGGTAAGTGCTCTTAGCTGAACTAGTTTTTATTTTAATTTTATATATTTTCCTTGTTAAATATTTTAATAGTAAATTCTTATCAGCCAAGATGCATAAATCCAGAATAAGAATACTAGGATACTGGAAGAGGATCAGAGTATCAGAAACGGAGATCATGGATAACAAAAGCAGATAGGGAACAGAATGTTGTCCAGACTTCGAACAAGATGTTGTCTTTGGTAGGTCTGACCTACTCAGATCTGAACACCCCCAGATGTTGCTAGGACTTACAGCTAGAAGTTTAGTTTAGGCCTATCTCTAGTTTGTTGACTTATCCAGGGTGACCAGATTTACAGACCCAGCTTCTCAGAGTGAACAGTGTGCATGGAAAAACATTACGCTAAGGTGAAGGATGTCTGCAAAAGTCATTCATTATAGTGTGGAGAAGTTATTGACATAGGAGTTCAATTGTATATGAGGTTCAGAGTACAGCTATTAAAATACTCTGTAACGTTAGATTAACATAAAGATTCCTGTGTCAGGAAACCAACCACCACCTGTGGCTTCCATGTCACTGCTATTAATATTCATGAGCTTTATGCTGCACATCCATCACCTCTGTTCTTCACTAACTATTGGAGTAGTTGAACACAAGAGAGAACAGAAATCATCCCAGTTGTCCCCTCCCACGGCAAAAACTCAAAAAGGAGCTTGTACAGTTTTTCAAATACTAAGTGAGAGGTTGGAATGAAAAAAGAAAAGTTTGTGGCTTACCTGTTTTCAACGGCACGCTGTTCAGTGCAATATTTAATATAACATTCCCCCAAATCCATAAAATTAAGAGTATTAAAAGTGATTAATAAACCATAAGATCTGATTATATTTTTCTTTTCATAGTTTTTTTCCTTTTCTTTTTTTTTTTCTTGATTTTCTGATTTCAGTGTGACTAGGGTTTTTCTAAATCTTTCATAGAACATATATGGAAATTTTGAATTTTAAAATAAAAGTCCTCTTAGTGAGATATTGAAATCAGGTCATGATACTGATGCAGTTTAATGGAATCCTACAATTTATTCAAGTTAGCTTTTACTTTAATGCATCAGATTTTAACTGTGAAGTGTAATTACATAATATTAAAATGTAATAGGATTGTTTCCATAACCATAGGACAAAGCCTGGCTGTTTAAAATTAGAAAACGGGGTTTATAAGAGCATGCTGCACTAAGGCTGCACCTGCAACATAACTTCTTTCTCAAGGATAAGTCTGAAGAAATTTTTCACTTAAATCTTATAAAAACCCTTCACAAATACCATTTGCTTATTGCCATGAACTATGGGAAGAGACTGAAAGGAGTGGCCTTACAGCTATGTATGAATATGATACCATAGCACAACACAAAAAGCACAAGAGCATTCAAACTATACTGCATAGTAGATACCTTCCCTAGTAAATATACATACCTGAGGAACAAGTAATATATTAAAAAGCCCCCTATATATTGCTGGAAACCATTTTAAAATCTTATAACCCCCGTAATGTTGGTTTTTTTTTAAAATAAGGGAAAGTCATCATATAACTGAGCAAGGTAGGCATGATTCTTCTAGAATACAGTCTCGCGCTAAAGAAATTGAATATGAACAGAGTGGAAATGACAGTATTGTTTACCATGGAAATAATATTTGCACAGAACAGGACACAGTAACGTTTTCTGAAACAAGGGAGCAGTGATACTAATGCCACCCTATGTTTCAAATGTTTACATCCAGTGTATTTATAATAATCTTGCCAAAGATTTGTGAGAAATAAATCTAATCTCCCCCTTTTTTTCAGACTACGCATGGTGTATGTGCTAACTTACTGAATTCATCCTTCATGCAATTCCAGTTTATTAAAGAGGTTAAAAATTTATAAAACTCTGATGGGATATGGTTTTAATGCTTCATCACACTACCCATCATTTGCTTTTCAATCTAGATCAGAATGATCTTTCCGACTTCCCTGCAATCACCTACCTGCACAGCTAATATTTTCTGAGCGTTCTCCTGAGAGGCTGCCTGGATCCTCGCCAGCCCAGCCTGGATGGAGAGGCCGCGTCGTCTCCACCACGCTGCCAGCGCCCGGTGCAGCCTCCTCTGCAACGCCCGCAGCTGGGATGGCAACCGGCAACGGCAGCGGGAACGGCGATGGCAGTGGGAAGGGGAACGGGGGGGGGGGGGGGGTGTTGTCAGGGAAGGGTGGGGAGAGGCAAGAAGAGGGGAGGAGGGGGAAGGAAAAAAAGGGGAGAAAAAAAAAAAAAAAAGAGATAAAATAAATAAATAAATTCCCAAGTCAGAGTAGGAGAGGAAATTAATGGCAGCGTTCAAGAAGAATGATGGAGGGAAATATAGAAAGCAGTCAATAGCCCATTCTGCGCTGTACGGACCTGACAGGAATTTCACAGTCTCTTGGTTTTTCAGCCCACTCATGTGCATTCATCAGAAACCAGTCACATCTGGCTGCCAGGATGGGGGGTTAATTTTCTCTAAATGCCTCAGCAGTTTTGTTCTAGCTGAGGCAAACTCTGTGACTGCAAAGCTGATGAGTAAAATATTTCTACTTCACCCAGTTTAACTCAAAACCGATAGCCTCGGGACATATTGAACCTTTCTTAAAAAAATAATCTTTTGAAGCTTTTTGAATGGCACATCAGGTCAGGCCAAAATTTAAAATGCAAGTTTAAGACTTTGATGGACACAAGGGCTTTTTTTTTCCCCTGTGTAAAGCTTATCATAGCTTGGCAATGTGTGCTTTAGTGCATGACAAAACTAAAGAGAATTAACTTAGCCATCAACTGCTCAGGGAGAACAATAACAGGAAAGAAATTTCCAGATAGAAGTTCCTATTAATCTACCTAGCTATAACCATGTGACATGAGAGCATCTAACAGCACTAAATTGCACCGAATGCGGCAGCTGAGAGTGACACTACTTAAAAAAAAGGATATTATATAGATGTATAGAAAAGATAACAGCCTAGAAACCACATTTGGCGCAAAGGATCCTGACTGAAATGATACAAAGTGGGAGTGCTTACCGGGGAGGCTTTTGCTATTTGCTCACAGTAATTATTGTTACAATTTACAGTTAAGACTGGTATCAGTTTTTCCTTAAACTCATAAACATGGTGTGGCAGGCCTTGGTCTTGGAGAAAAATGTTTTAACGTCATCTGAAAATTCTATCAACACAGAGTGTGTTTGAAAATGACTCTGGGATTTGGTAAATTCTGCAAACACTGATGCATATTCCAGACTAGTCGCGATTTAGAAAATAGGCATTTAAACCACCCAAGTTATTGCTTAGTGGAAATACACGGTCTTGTCTTTCATCAAGATAATTATTTCAATAAATTGCATGGCTGTTGTTAGCATGAGGACTTCAAGAATATGCCTGTCAACCAGATTAACACAAGGGATTGTGCCATTCCTTTGGAAATACTGCATTTCATTAAGGTCAATGCCACAGGTCAATAATTGTATCACTTATAAAAAAGCTTTTACATGATAAGATATGACTGCTCTTTAGGAGCAAGCGCAGTGTACCAGGTGAAAAATACACTTTTTCAAAAGAATGTAGATTATAGTAATATCAAGTGAGCTATTACAGCCTAGAGAGTAATTAATGCACATTTTCAAAATTAATGGTCTGATTTTCAGAGATACTGAGTTTCCACAAGTCCCATTAGATTCTATGGAAGCTGTGAGTACTCTGCATCTTTGTAAATGATGCTGTAAAATATTAAAACAGATCTTTGTACATTTTTTTTGAGTTCTGCCAGTGTATATTAAAAATAACATGAGGAAACATACATGAGTTCAATGGGAGAATATAAAAATATATATCTGAATCACAGCCAAATCCTGAAACCAAATATGAATATGTTTTCCAACTGAAAGAACATTTTCTAAGTAGTACTGCTCCTTTCCTCATATTTTAAGATTTTTTTTTTTCCCTGAAAATATCTCTTCCTGTGGGTCTGCTGTAAATTCAACTATTTTCAATTCTCATGTTGTACGATACCATTCTGATGTCTGAAAAAGAATGCAGGTGAGAGAGGAACAAACCAAACTTTATGACATATTCATAAAACATTCTGCTGCAGCCCTAGAAAAAGGAAATAAGTAGAAAACTAGCATTGGATTATCAAAATTCACATTTTTGTAAAAAGTTAAAATAATTGTGAGATATGTTGTCACGATGGAGATATTTGGTGGTTGGGAGAGCATGTGAAAGGATTTGTCAGTGAATGGTGAGAGGGATCAGTGGCTATGCAGTTCAATGGCTATCCTTGTTTTTCTTTCTTGAAAGAATTAAGGGATTAAAAATATTTGAGTTTTGTTTATTTGAAAATTATTACAATATTTATTGAGAAATTTGCTGTTTATAATAGCTGATATCCAATATGAACTTTGCTAATGTCTCTCGTTTCAAAGAACTGAATAAACACTTGCAAATTACAAGTATCACTTATCCCTGCATCTATATCCATGCAACTCATATTTTATTGTGCCCAACATAATAGACCCTAAACCCAATATTTGTTAATTTTACAATATTAATTGCAACATAAATAACATTTATGATTACAATCAGAAACACATGTCTGTGAGAAATTAACTGCTTGACAAGATAATGTTAGGTGCAGGCTTAGAATAAACTGATGGACACACTAACCTAGGAGGGGTCAAGCAGTCTCCTGGGCCGAATGCAGACCTTTAGCTGAGGGAAAAACTTTAAGCAGAAAAAAACTGAGTAACCTGGCTTAAGAGCCCTTCTAGCCCAAAAAGCAGCCTTCAGATATCCTAGGTATTGCCATGATCTCTATCTGTACAGACACCAAGACTTGTCCCTTAGATTCTCTTCTCTGTTATTTGCTTTTCCTTATCCTTTAAATTTTGATCACATGTAGAGACTTGAGAAGGCATGGTATGCATGAGTCCCATACATGACATTTTTGTTCACTCCTTTAGTTTTCAATGCCTTTTTTTCACTCTTTGAGAAACATCTTGTGTTCTCAGCATATCCAGCCAAAAGCTGACAGAGAAGGTAATGGCATCTCCAGTGGTCAAGGTATGTACAGTAGCCAAATATTTGTATGAGATTCACTTTGTTTCTGACATTTATTTTGCCACAGGAGAAGTACTTCAGGAAAAGGGAAACAAAAAAGACAACCTAGCTCCAGATTTTGGGGATGCAAGAGGAAAGGAAACACAAGGATCCTTCTTTCTATCATTCTTCCATGTGCCATGGCTGCAGCTGATACAGGTCTGCTGTTAGTCCCCACAAAATCTTCCACTGCAGGGACTGTAAGGGTTTCTACAAGCATCAAAAGAAAGTTAATCCTGCAAGGAGGAGCAGTAGCTTTCAAAGAGATGGGTTTTGTGGTTTTCTTTGTTGGTTTGATGCTGATTTTGTTGTTGGTGTTTTTTTTTTCCTGGGAGGGGGCAATCTTTGCAGCAACGGACTTATGCAGTCTTCATCCCACCAATGAGGAGACAAAGAGCAGATGGCTTTGCTGGAGAGGCACCTTTGTGAGTGCTGGGGAGAAAGAAGGAGTTGCCCTGGCCGTGATGCTACTTTGGGGCTTCACAGTTATTCTCCTTTACTTGTGTTGTGGCTCCTCTCTGTGCTTCACAGCCAAGGGGAACATGCAGCTCTATTATTGTTTAATTCTTTGTTTATATATGGTACTAATATCATCAATAATATCAGTACAAATTTGGAAAAGGGAGTGTGAACTAGCTGCTGTTACTATCTTACTAGAGAGGAAGCTTATGATTCAGGGTACCTTATTCTGTTTTAAGTTTTCCATTATGAAAAATCAGGACACTTCATTAAATACACGCCTGATTTGCAGTAATATGATTGAAATTAAGCTAATATTTTAATCTGAAATTTCTTTTGAGGGATCAAACTGGGATAAAAAGCATACAATACTATTTGAAGCTGAGGTCTATCCAAGCCAGATTCATTATTCCAGTGGCATTGTTTCTAGCTCCTCATTAATAAATGCTATCACAATATTTGGTTTCTCTATAGAGTAAACAAGTAAATTGAAAGAAAATCCTTCACAGAGAGAAGGAATTGTATCTTATTTAGACCAAAACACTTTTAACTTTTGTTGCCTGGCAGTTCACAGTCAAGATGCACAGGACTCAGCCAATGCAGATTACAGACATATTCAACAATGGAGCCCACACTAGGGGTGCTCACTTAATTAAACTTCAAATGGCATGTAGTCCCATTAATAATAAAAAGTGAATAGCACATGGATCTCAGGCATGATGCTTTTTCTTGGTCAGTAACATTCTACTGGGACTGATTCGGTTACCAGTTCTGGCAACTGACTAGATGCTAGCATTATATTGGGTTTTTACTACAAATTTAATTCTCCTCTCTGCTGTTTCTGATTGTGAGATTCAACTGATCTGAACATAACTAACTCTTCCTAGTTTACACCTGAGAATGCAAAGGGAGAATCAGACCCTCTATGAATAAAGTCTCATTTTATCTTCCAAAATTATAATAATCTGTAAAAGTGTATGCTGCATACTTACTTCTCAGGTGTCTGATCCAGTAAAACTGCAAGGCTCTGGATCACATAAAAGGTCGTAGATATTACTATAGGCAGAACTAGTATGCTGGGTGTCTCAAAAGAAGATTCTTTTTTAATTTTGCCAAACTTTAAACATTTGATCTAAAAATGTGCATGGCAGGTGTTTGCCTCAGGCAGTCTTTGTTTGGATAACCCGAGCAGTTTGCTTTTTTTGTGAGGTATTCTGGGCAAAATCCATCTTTCTACTCCTGTTACAAAATTGTACTGATGTTTCCTTTACTAGATGCAATGTGCAAAGGGGATGCACATTTCAAACGGGAGAGAATTTTTGTATGTGATATGATTTCTTAGTAAAAATCATCTGACGAAAATTGTATGTCTTTGGAAAACTAGTGACTGCAGGTAGCCACTAGAAATTTTTCCCATGTTTATTAACCAAAATGCTAAAAAAATATTGTCCTCTGTAAGAATTCTTGAGCCTCTCACTGATCCCACATTTGACTAGACCGTTCATGTATCAGCCTTGCCAAGAAAGAATGCATATATCTATATAACTCTACTCTGTACATAAACCATCTTCACAATGCTAATTTTTATACTGTAGATCAGGAATACAGCACCAAAACTTTTTTTTTTCTCTAGAATTTCTGTTATTTTGGTCCAGGATGAGATTCATCACTGGGAACCATGTGCCTATCTGTGTAGTAGCATAAATATCCACCTATTGGTGCTCAGCAAATACAGAGAAAAAAACTCATTGCAAAAATCAAAAGGTACCTTTGGATCAAACTGTGAAGTCTGTGCAAAGGATGCCAATTTGGGATGAAGAAATCCAACTGTTAATCAAAACTGGTGAAATTCTAACCATCATTGCCTAACCTAGGCTTTACACAGCTATGCTAAGATACAGTAACATCAAACGAGGAGACCTAAACCTAGACTATAAACATGGAATATTAATTGCCAGTGCAATATTATCTTACTATAAAAAATTTAATTTTGTGAGTTTTCCTTCAAGTGCCAACTGAAATGGCCTTTTTCTTTCCCTCAGAAAAGCCTGAAAAGGAGGAAGCAAACTCAGCCACACAGCTTGAGGAATGGAAATTTCTGGTTACAGTGACTTAGGCATGTAGCTACTCTGAAAAAAGGTTGATTCCAGACTGAAAACAATCTAAGGAAATACAGTTGAAACATTTAAAATAACTAGCAGCTGAAGATGATGTTGCAGTAGGTAGTTACACCTGCCTAGCAAGTGACTAAACCATTTGTGAATATTAAAATGAAGAAGAGATGGACTTAAGCAGCAGCAAGAATGGAAAAATATATGTAGCTGAGGCAGATGAGAGAAACAGATGGGCAGAGCGTTTCCAAGAAGTCTCACTAGACTCAGCCCACCATCAATACCATATTTTGATGAAATATTATGAACCTAAACCATCTAAATAAACAACCACCAATTGAGATGTCAGCCATACACACAGCAATCCAGAAGCTAAAAAAAGGCAGGCAGCAATGATCATATCACAGAGACATGGAACTAGATCCCACCATTTGAACAAAGCTCATAGAATTATTCAGAGAAAAAAGATCTCTCCCCTTCCTCCTGCAAGAGAAATAGTTTACAACGTAGCATCAAACACTGATTGTTGTTGAGCAGAAATCTTAGTTTCTCGATTTCTGAATAGACCAGATTCAGCTCAGATGAACACCAATAAGCCAGATACAGTCATGGTAAAGACCATTACAAAATATTACATAGTCAATACTCAAAAACCACTTGGAGAGCTTACATACACCTCCAATCATATATTGAGCAGGATTCACACTGTGAAGAAGGCAGAGAATGACAGGAGACAAAATGCACCATGAATGTAACCCTGTGGAAATGTACCATGTTCCTATCTCTGCCACACGGTACCCCTGGACATCAACCGAACCATTTAAACACAGCTCGTCAATGACAACTGGGAATTTTGTGCTCTCTCTTTATTGGGGGGACAGGCATCAAATTTAAGTCTTTTAATTTCTAGAGGTTTTTAGCAACAGCAGATTCAACTGAAAACAGTGGGGAGACTTGAACTCACAGTGTGCCATGAAGAAGGGTATATTTCAGACATTACTGTACCCAGTAAACCTGAAAAAGATTTTAAGCATCTGATTGCTAAGTTAGACAGCTAAACCCATAGTTATTCTATGGTGTTGACAGTACAGGAAACTAAGATTATTTCACTAAATTCTTTTATTGAAACATGACTCTCTTTTACATTCAGGAAATATAACTCTTTCAACACCATTCTTGACTGATGCTGGTATAACTGGTACCTGACCTTCTGCTACCTGGATCCAACATAATACTATTTTGTAATTCTGAAACAGTCCCTCTTGTGACATCAGGTTGTTATAAAATGGAGTGAACCAAAATGAAACTACCAGGAGTAGTATTAACTACTAGTCACTGTTATCAGTAGTGACCTACTATAATTTTGAGACCTAAGCAAATCGCTATTACATGTTGAACGGAGACTAATATGCCACTTCTAAATTTACACTTTTTCTACTTTCCAATGATGCTAATCTTATATCAGAGGACCCAATGTGTGTGTCATATTAATTCAACAGTGCGCTGTGAATGCTAAATTCTATGTAAATGACATAAGCCTTATCAGTTCCATTCATTGTTCCAACTCAAACAACAGCAATTACAACATCTCTACAGATTTTGGCGCTGTAAGAGTGGCAGATTTATTAGCAAAATCCAGTTAATATTTGTCTTTTTATACTATTCAACTACCAAGTTACACCTGTACAATATACAAAGCTCCTAGGTAATGAGATATTTCTTTTATTGTCAAATCTGCTCCACAGACTGCTGGTAAAGATTACATAGCTTATTTAGATAAATCCCTTTTGTCAACAGACTGGATATACTTTAAAAATGAGTAAAAACCTCATGAAAAACCCAAATCTCAGCTGATGTGCAAGTATACATGAAAAGATGCACTTGTTTTTTTGACCTTATTCCAGTTATGAATGCTTTGGTAAGCAGATTAGCAGCGTTAAATTTTAAAAAAAGGGAAAACTGTATTTCAAGATCCACTGAAAAACAAGCAAAGAAAAGCCTGAATAATCAGAGTACAATCTCCTACTAAAAATACCCATGAATGCAGACAAAAACATTGGTTAATGGAGGAAGAAAAAAATTAAAGACTGTTATTAAGATTTTTAACTGCTGCCAGGAAAAAATAAGAAAAAGAGAAAATAGAGCAAGATCAGGGCTTCTTTCTACTTTCTGTGGCTACTTATCGTGGGTGTTTTTAACACCAACCTGAAAATGAACTGTGTGCTTTCTATATCAGGTTCCTGAAAATGTAGCCTAGAGTTTGATACTGAGTAGATATAGAATACAGGTGATGTTACTCTTTCCTCAAAGGTTTTTATACTTGCCAATTCCTACTGCTATACAAGGGAAATATATCTGTACTTATCCAGATGGCTCGCTCTATATCACTTAGTAACACTGATAATCAAATACGGCTATTTCATCCCCAGGAGCCTGAAGCAATGAATGGAAACATCTTGAAAAGGTGCAGATAATTCCACTTAGACCAAACCAAAGGTTTTTATATATTTATTTATTTTTTCATCTCCAAAGCTCTCATCTGAAGAAGCCTTCAACTTTTCCCAACTTTTATTCGGTATTTGCACAAGGCCTTTAGAGGAACATGTCAGATAGCACAAGCTGAAGTGTCAAAACCCAGCAAGTAAACAAGATTGCTCCAAAGAAATTCCTGACCTTGTCATTAATTTCTTCTGTTAAAGCAGCCATAAACTCTAATCATTCCTTCTACAGACTCTACTGCTTACTCTGAAAACAAGAAATTGCACAATAAAATACCATATCTCATTCTCTGTCCCCTCCTAAAGGTTTTCTGGAGTATAATTGTTAACACATTTTTCAAAAAATAAACCAGCACTCCTTTGATATTTAGTGTTGTTGAGAATACCTTTCATTAGCTTGTAATCTTAAAAATAAAACTAATAAACTAATGTTTATATCAGTATGTTGCACTACTTCCTCAAAAAGTTTAATAGTGAGGTCTAAGATAAACTCCATCTTTATGATGAGTGAATTCATGGCACCTTTACTACATTTAAAATACACTAAGATTAATTACCTAAAAGTACTTCAATTGTAGACCTATTGAAACACAGAGACATCACCCTGCCTGAACAGGAACACCAAATATTATGGAGATAAATATTTATATTAAGAAGTTGCTTCTGACACACATACATATATATACGTGTGCCTGTATATGTATATATATATATATAAAAAAAGTATCTCCTGATTATTGGAAAAAGTAAAATGATATTCAAAGGAAGACATTTTATTTCTTTCTAGACAGTACATACATTTCTCAGTTATCCCTTATAACTTAATGAGAACTCAAGGATCATAAATCAAGTCCATCTTGCTCTCTGGCCAGAAACCAGCCTATTGTACCCCACAGCGCTGCCATTTCCTTTGCGTTTCGAGGCCCCTGGCACCTGGCTGTGATCTCACCAGAGCTGCTCATCACTAACCTTTGGTGACTTTGTGCAGCATGCCCATGTGCTGCGATAGCCCATATCATACAATGGATACCTCCATGTTTGCACACGCTACTGGATGCTTGGCTGAATCCCTACCAGCACCCCTTTAGCCACGAAAAAAGAAACTTGACAGAAACTTGGTGTTCAGATAACTGTTTGAGGAATGCCATGGCCTTCAGCTGAGCAAAGCTAGGCTTTGCACAGGAATTTCCCACATGGGTTTGCACAATACACTGCCCAGGCAGTGAAAGCAGCCCAGAGACTGGATATTCTGCAGGGCCAACTTGAGCATGGAGAGGTAAGTGTGCTTCCTGGAAGGCAATGAATCAATCAGAAGAACAGCTGGCCAATTAAGATGTGCGTAACTTCTTGCCAGATGTTACCTCTGCGCTGATGGCTGACTGCGTCTTAGAGATGCACATTGTTTCTCAACCCCTGGGGCTACTTTCATATCGTTAAATAAACAGAGTTAGGAACCACTCTCTGCTGTAAGGCTAAGTGGCACAGGCTGGCTTTGTCCACACTACATAGTCCACTACCACTTCTCAGTCTTGTGTGATAGCCTCACTGCCAGACACAGTGTTAGAGGGAGGAGGGGGTAACGGATGAGTGACTGGATTAATGTGAAGGCTGTATTTCAGCCAATGAAGACAAAAGACAGAGTAGGCGTTGCATACCCTTGGGTATGGCAAAGCGTCTTGGGATGGTGGTGTTATACTGTATTGTGCTGAGGGGAATTAAGCTGGTGCTGTCCCATCCACATTTCCTGCTTGACACAGTCCCCAGTGCATGTTATTTCTTGACTCATGTTACACTTTTTCTTGGAAAATGCTAGCTAGCACAAGCTAAAACAGGACATGGTACCGTATATATATAGTATGGAGGACTACAGACCAAATCAAGCTAGATCCCTAACCCTCTTTTACTTTGCAGACTAAATGTTATATTCATAGCCAATAGTATCCTGAGCTTCCTGTTACAAGGGTCTTGGAAAGAACCAGTTGCACACATCCTCTTCATAAACAATCATATTGAATTAATGAATTTTAAGAATTTGTGGGAAGGATTGGATTAGGAATGGAACATGAAGTTTGGACTGGGTCCAGCTTCAACAAGTAGGGGAAGATCGGCAAAAAATATGTGATTAGAGGGTATCACAGTAGGTCAGGTTAGGACCTACACTGTGAAGAGAAAAAGGGACATCTTGAGACTCATAAACTGAAGTCACCAACTAACTTGAATTTGACAACCTTAGTCTAGCCAAACATCAGATTAGATTTCAGAAATCTTATGAAAACTCCAACTTAGTCACCCCCTTCCTGACATTGTCTCTAGCTCTGATTTATGTCCAGACAGGTGTTCTGCTTCTTGCTTGACCCAGAGGTCAACAGAAGGTGCCAGAATGCTGTTTCTTGCTTACTAAACATAAGCATCTTTTGAAGTTTACAAAGAATCAGAAACACATACCCAACATATCTACACATGAGCGTCTCAGTACAGTCACTTATTTTGTAGACTCTAGGTAGAATTCTCACTGAGACAATTCTCTGATCAAAGAACACAGCACTGGAACAGGAAATCCTTGCTAGTATTTGACTGCATTTTCCCACCACCATTATCAGCCTCTCCTCAGCCAGGATGGACACTGTATGGCAAGAATGAATGTTACAGGGAAGGCAGAAATTAAAATGGTGTTCTCAGAATGGAGTTTACAATTAATTAGATACTTAGCTTCAGTCTGTAATAATACATACTTTATTAACTAGCCATTAAGATAATTGGAATAAAATATCGCAGGTCTTGCCAGAACCCTTTGTCCTCAGAAGGGCTTAGACACATTTCTGTAGGAAGCACAATATGAGCAGAAGGAAAAAGCTAAATGAAGTCACACAGTGTATCTTGTATTTCACATTCTGCTTTCAGGAAAACAGGAAGTCAAATAGTGAACAGTGGAGACAGTCAAAGACAACAACTATATTTTCAATTTATGAGAAACATGAAAACCCAAAAGCAACAATGCCAGTGAAATTAACAGCAATTAAAGTAAAATTTTCTCAGCAACTGCAGTGGCCCCTAGGATTTGTCATTTTTATGTTGCAGCAAGGAAACTGGAAGTCCTAGGAGGCCAGGCTCTAGCCCAGATAGATCCATGCCTCATCCCTTAGCACCACTACAGGGAGCCTATTAACACTGACAAGGCTGACTGCCCTGAAATTGCAGACTTTTAAAACACTGACATTCTTGGCCCCAACGGCACAAGGCCTCAGGACCTGTGCCCCAGATTTTGGGGAACACCTCATGACCTCCAGGTGTCTGGCTCTGCTGCAACCCACCAGATTCCCTGCTGCAGAACTAGGACCACAGTCTCAATTGCAGGGGGCCACACAGGGGCAGTCAGGCTACCTAGATGTCAGGCAGTGTGCTGGAGTCACAGACCCCAGCCTGGTGAATTCGGCATCTCTTTCCAACTCTGAGCAGGGTTGCACTGAAACTTTAGTTCCTATCAATGAGAAATCAATTGAACTTGAGACGTTAAATAGCCACCTCATTTTTTGTTTCATAATGTTGCTGGCAGATTTCACTTCACTTAGTGTGTTTCTTAAACAAAACCACCTCAAATATAATTTGATCAAAAAAGGTTTGTATATACCAATTACAGTCCTTATTACACAGGCATTAAATGCACAAGACAAATATGTTAAGTAGGAAGCACTGAAATAAAAAGATTCAACAAAAAATGTTGAACGCTGCTTCCAAAGATGTGTCTGTTGAATGGACTCTACCTTAGCATTGGTGTCTATGTTCTCTTTTCTTCTTATCAGGGATGACGACTGTATAGTCATCTTTCCCTATTTCACGAAAAATTCTCAAGAACGGATGAAAATTCGAGCGTGTATGGAAACAAGGCAGTCATTACAGGCATACAAGCTTCAGATTGATTTTCCTGATGTTTGTCAAGAACGTTGTGACTTTTAACCCTTCTTTGAAATGCAGTCTGTATGAATCTTTCAAATAGCAGTTTTCCTAGACAAGAGCTGATGCCATTAATAAACAGGACAGAAAACACATCTTTGGTTAAACTATTTTAATGAGAAGGTACTTAAACCATTCATGACCTGAGTCAGTGACTTTGGTAGCTGTGAGTTAGATGACAGGTTCCACCTATATTGATTTCCAAGATTCTTAACAGTCACAATTACACAAATAAATTCAGTATTATGTTCCTGTTTACCAGATAAATGAAAGATGCAAAAAGGAATCTAGTTAATGCCTTTATAATCACACACAATTATCTTAAAAGGATAATAAAAAGGAAGAAGAAATGTCCAGAAGTTAGGAAATGCTAAACTTACAGTTTCTTTTGCAATGTTAATTTAAGACCCTATGTATTATGACACAGTCTTATTTATATGCTCCATAGTCTTTTTCCTATCTTTTTCAAAGCCATGGGTGGACTGACTTTGTGACCAGATCAACGTGTAGTGGAAGAGAGTACTTTTAGGGGAGACTATTGCTGCAAATTATAAAAATATTTCATGTGAGAGAGAGCTAAAAGGGGGCAAAACACTGTCCAAAGATTTTAATAGAAGCTAAGAGTGGATGACAGCTGGCATTTAGGAATCTTGAATTCCTTCTCAGTCTTTGAAACCAGAGAAGCCTTAATAGACAGAGGTGCTTCTGTTTCTCTATAGACTAACTCAGACACTGGAAAACTCCAGTATCTCCCTGGATCACTCTCTTTTCTTTTTTCCCTCCTCCTCCAAATCACCATAGGGATATCCTTAGCTTGTCTCCTTTTCCTGCCACCGCTATTCCCTATCCCCAAATATTCGATATAATTCTGGAAAGTTTCAATCTCACATTCCTTATGTTCCCTGAAAGACAGTAAAATCTAGGTCTTAAGTAGCATGAAGCTGTGAGTTATTAGTTGACTGATACTACAAGCCAGTGTCAATATTGCAAAATAAAGGAGGACTATGGAGCAAACTCTACCAGTAGACATCTAATCATCAACACTGTTCACACTGGTTTTATTTCAGATTAACCCATCCCTGCTCTTTCAGAGCCTGCCTATGATTCACTCCAGGGACTGTTCCAGAAAGCTTTATATCCCCAGATACCCTACATTTCATTGTGCCACATCTCATGGCATATTATACATACCTTCACTTTAATACTATTTTTAAAGAACCCTTACTCTAGTGGATTCACATGATTTCAAGTAAATGAAACTGAAATGCAGTAGTACATAATATTAACTGTCAGTTAAGGCTGTAAGATCCCTGCTGAGGTCCAGAGGACAGAAATCCACAGCCAAGTGCTGTGTAGTGCGGACAAACAAGTGGTGCTGACAAAGTCAGCCTTGGAGCTGTGGAAACCAACAAGAAACATTATTAGGGTTTGACCCAAAAGAAGCTCTCCTGGAACTCCTTCGATTTTCTAGCCATTTTTAAAGTATCAGAAGTGCCTGAAAAGCAATGCTGTCAGCCCTTGTTACAATGATAATGCTGAAAAATGGGACGTATAAATGTCAGAAGCTGATTTTTCTATTTTTGGTGATCTTTTTCTCCCCATTTCTGTGTGTGTTTCTCTGTTTTAGGGCACAGGTTCAGCTTCTAAGAGCAGAAGTAACAATAGTTACAGTTCATCTTAATCAGTTTTTCCTTTCTGCAACAAGGAAAAGAAAGCAGAAAACTGCACACTCCACATGCACCTTGCTTTCTTTTGGAAGAAAATTTGGGTGCACAAGGCAGGAGGGAAACGTCTTGCTTCAGAAGGTCCCCAGTTAGGAGGACCAGGAGAGCAGGGCTGCAGGGCATGCAGCAGGGACACCTACCTGACACTGCAGACACAGTTACTGTATCCTAGATAACAAAATTAGTCATTCTGTTTCCAATTAAAGACTAAGTTCAGGAGCACACCAGCTGTTTTTCAATCCTCTATCACAAAGTAAGTGCTTATTTGAATGTGTTATACTATTCCAGAATTTGGAAAGGCGGTAAAGAGTATATCAATAAATTTAGCTTTACGAGCTGAATTTATTTAAAAATCCAACACAAACCCCGACTGATATCACTTTTCTTTAACGTATCTTTAAGTATTTGATTCATAAGTTGTAAAGGCCCCTGAACCCGTCTCCCTTCTGAGGTCAATTGTATATGCTCTATAGTATAAAACAAGGCTATTTATTTTTTAACCTGAAACATATGCATAAAATAAATCCACCAAGTCCACATACTTTCTTCAGTGCCAAAACTACCTCATCAAAGACAGTGATTTCTGTCTAAATTCAAAGCTCTTGCGTGGAGGCCAGGTAACAGAAGCTAACATTGCTCATCAAAGGAGTCCGCTATTATGCTATAGACAGAAAATAAATGTGGAAATTTTAAATATATGCTGAAAGTACAAAGCTTTGAACTTGGCCAATATTCTAGGAAAGACAGTTTTTGGCAACTACACAATAATGAAAAGGTTGATAGCTAAAAAGCCACATGTTTTGGACATAGCAAGATTTTTAATACAGAGGCTGCTGAGAAACAGCCACTAGGAATGTAGGAAAATTATTTTATTATACCATATAATCTGATAAATATTTATTGTATAGTTCATGAATGTGTCTTAATAAGACTCAAAGACTCTCCTAATTCAGGTTTCCAACAGTGTATGCATGTTTGTTACCAGTGGGTTTTCACTGCAGAACATGTCTCTTTAGGTAGAACAAAGCAAAACTCCCATTACCTTTTCTCTCCCAAAGTGAAAGAGGACAGCTTCACAGGCATTGAAAAAAGTAAAGTAAGTAGAAAGATGGTAAGATTGTACAGTGATTTTAATTTTGGATAAAAGCAAGACTGTAAATACAATAAATTATAGTAAATGTCTATTTATAGTATTACTACATCTACTAGTAGCATAGGAAGCATAGGGAGTTCTATGTGAATATATGGAGAAACTTTTTCACTGTCGGGGTGCTGGAGCACTGGGACAGGTTACCCAGAGAGACTGTGGAGTCTCCTTCTCTGGAGACATTCAAAATCCTCCTGGATGCGTTCCTGTGTGATTTAGTCTGGGTGATCCTGCTCTGGCAGGGGGTTGGACTAGGTGACCTTTTGACGTCCCTTCCAACTCCTAACGTTCTGTAATCTGATTGTTCTACTGAATGTAGGAAATGAAACAACTAAATTTGCATGCCTACAGCTCAAGTCTGTTTTATTTCCCGTGGATCATCTGTGCATCTGGACAGGTGTGTTGGCTTCAGGCTATTTTTACTGCAAAACATCTGAAATCACAACTGTGAACTGGTTCTGTAGGTGAGAGTTTTCCTGACAGAATATTTACATTTGATTTTGAAAACTCATCTGCAGCTTAAAGGAAGAGTATATTACATAATGAACAACTATGGCCATTGTTTCTAGAGTTGGCTTCCTTACTGGGACCCATGTTTATAATCCTGCCATTCAGAAAGACTGAGTTTTCCTAATAAATATTGGGCTACTACTATCTAGGTGCTTAAATAGAAAGGTTTAGGTACCTAGCGTGAGGAACTGGAGTTTGAAAGCTTTGCCCACATCTAAATTAAATAGTACTCTGCCACAAACTGGTAGCAACAGGAACTGCAAGCTTTCCAGAGGAAAACTGCACCCAGCTGCCTGTTGTTCATCCCGAGGCTTCACTCTCTCAAAGAGGCTATTTTAAGAAGTTCTTTTACACCTATTAAGAAATTACTGCTTGGCGGACAGTGTGAGGTTCCTACGTGTACGGTATTTAACTTCGATTCTGTATAACTTTCTTATCTGACAGATTTTTAACTATTCTTTTTCATAGCTTCAGAATAAAAAAAAAACCCAACAAACCAACAAACAAAACATGTTTTTCTAATGGGCTGCTCATCAGAAGTGTTATTCTGATGGTGAAATCCCAAAGGGAAACATGTTTCAGATATGAAGTATTCCCTCCAGAGTCCCTGGCAGTCATAGAAAGAAGAACTTCTTGATGTATAAACACGGTGTCACCATTGTCAGCGAATACTACAGCAGGAAATGAACCACAAATAAAAGCAGCATCTTTCTTCCTAGGAACCAAAATAGTTGTGGGGGTTTTTTTCCACCTACAGTAATTTTTGAGAATAATGCACTAATGAAACATTAATTACCTGAAGGGAGGTTATAGAGAGGTAGGTGATGGTCTCTTCAGCCAGGTGACAGGTGATAGGACAAGGGGGAATGGCATGAAGCTGTGCCAGGGCAGGTTCAGATTGGATGTTAGGAAAAAATTTGTTACTGAAAGAGTTGTCAGGGCCTGGAACAGGCTGCCCAGGGAGGGGGTTGAGTCAGCTTCCCTGGATGTGTTCAAAAAAAGGGTAGATGAAGTACTTAGGGATATGGTTTAGTTTAGGATGTGAATGGTTGGACTCGATGATCTTAAAGGTCTTTTCCAACCTTGTTATTCTGTGATTCTGTGATTCTGTGATTGTACACATGATGAAGAAAAAAAACCCCACCTGTGTCTACCTTTTTTTAAAATGTGCACATACTTAGGTAATTACTCAAGCTCATAATTTATAGAAGGCAGGCTCATACACAACATACAGAAGAAGGTCTCCATCAAGAAATCAAAATAAATTTTCTAGAAGGTGAAATAATGTACAGTTCACAGCCAACTTCACTTTTCCAACAAATGGAGCCATAAATGCAATTTCCTGTCCTTTGCTCTGAAGAATTAATTTTAAGGTATTCATATTTTTCTTCTAGTACATCTTAAGTCTCAATTAAACCACAAAAAGCTACAATAAAGTAACATTAAGAACCAACTTAAACCCATCATAGCAAGGAAATTCAGACTTAGGCTAAAAATTTTGTCTCACTCTTCATCTTTAAATCACTCTGTTGTGGTTAGAAATTGTACAGCTTGGAGAAGTGTGTGATTTTTCATACTGCACAGTACATATGTTCCAGAACTTAGGTTAAAGGAAAGTCAGAATTTTTAGCCTTAACTCTGAATTCCTTTACCTTTGAAGGCTTAACTCAAGCATCTATAATTACTTTAACATGAGCTTTTTATATTTAAATCTTTTCACTCTGGAATAGAAAGTGGAATTCCGAAAGCTCCTATTTTACTGTGTACTTCAGTAGCACTTTCTAAATTTAAAAGACTGAGCACCGCTTACTATATGAAACTGAATATATGCATTTTTAAATGGCACTTAGACATGAGTGACTTAAATGTGGTAAAAAAAGGCTTACACATTCCCAATATAAGTTACAAATTCAAACATTCGGGCATGAAAATCCTTCCCCTAAGTTGTTTTCAAGCTTCATCCTTTTTTCTGCAATAACTAAAGCAAAGCCACAGTAGCTGCAGCCATTTGCATCTAAGGAAGAGATGTTTTGCTTTGGTGATATAGTTAATGAGTCTAAAAATATTCAGTATAATAATTCTGTCAAAGCCCCCACAGTCTCCTCAATGAGCAGAAGCCTGCAGGATTCCAATGGGGAGCCAAGTAATGAGCTCTCAGCATTCGCTCCCACACCGTCCAGACGAAATATACTCGGGCCTCGACGGTTCCACATCATTAGCAACATGAAACAAAGACACATGCTTGACTTTAATAAGCGACTAAAGTTGCTGGCTTATTAGGCTGTCACTGCACATAAACTCTATTTCAGTGTGACAAAACAGTTCCCCGCAAACAACCAAAAAATAAAAAGGAAAAATAAAAGAAATAAAAAGGGAAAAAAAAGGAAGAAAAGGAAAAAAAAAAAGGAGTGGAGCACTTTTACAAACAGAGGTTGGTATAATTTAGTGCAGCAAGTGATTGAACGGGGTTGAACGAAGGCACACAGGAAGTGATGGGTATCTGACACCGACTCTCACGGGCATGCTGCAGACTGCAGTTTCACTGCTGGAGACGACGGTTACGGTGGGCTGCAGTGATCAGACTATGGGCATATGTGACTGAGTTTTAGTTGATATTCCTGCAAGACAGGAAGTGAAGAAGCTTATTTCCCACTGGGAAAAGATTCAGGCATGATTAACTTGGGCATGACCAAATAGGTCAATGATATGACAATGAGTATCTAGCACAATAATTAAGTGGGAAAATGTGTGTGATTTGTTTCTTCTTGTTCTTCACATACCAATAATGCATTAGCAAGGATTCATTTAATCTCTTTCATTATACAAAAATTGATAGCAACACTGTACTATAGCCTTCATTTGAATATTATCTTTTAAATTATATTTACCACTTAAGCAAACCAGTTGCACTGAAAAATACTCTTCAGTGTTTAAACTTTAATGTTTGACTTTTAGAGCTACTGAGAAGCTTTTAAAATGTTAATTTCTGCTAACAGTGTACATACATAGGCAGAAAAATATTATATATACATTTTTAAAAGGGCGGCCTTTGATCTTAAGTAAAACTTAGCATTAGAGATGTGCAGGAAAGAATCCTCATGTGTGACAAGCTTGTTCCCAATTTTAAACATTCTCCTGTTTCATAGGAGGGCGACTTATGTGAAGAACCAGTGAGTGAGGTTAACGAAGGGTTCACTTTTGCCAGAAGTCAATCAGCAGGTGCCTATGGCACTCATCCGAATGTTGAAGATCGAAGCTCAGGTTCCCTGTTCTGCATTAATTCAGAGCAGGCATGGATATTTTCATGCACTACAAAGTATTTCTTCAACAGAAGAGAATAATAAAAATCTAACCATACCCATTCAATAGTGTGGCCTTAGAGACTCCATGTAGATTATTTCAGACAGATACTGAAGTCTCAGGTCCAATATGGGTTCAAGCAACCCAAGATGAGTAGAAATACTGTCCTAGGCTCTAAGAGCATATTCCTGTTAAAGCTTTTAAAGAAAGTCCTATGAAGAATTCAGTTCTGAAAACCTTCCATTTTTTCAAGGAAAAACATTTATTTCTTTCAGAATACTTTTCAGAAATGTAATTTGCTTTCTGAGTGAATTTTCAGTATCTTGATAATGGTGACATACTTCCAGGAGGCAGCCATCTTAAACAATATTATTGACATGTTTATACATAGAATGGTGGGAATGTTTAGAACAGTATATTGATTAAAGCGTAAAAAAACCTTTGGGGGGGAGGGAATTCTATAAGAGTGTGGTCATTTTTATTTTGTTTGGAAGGGGTTGAAGAGGGTGTTTTGTAGGCAGTAGAATAGCTCCTTTCTACTTCCAGTGGAGTGACACTATTTAAGATCTCTGACATAAAAGACTGAACCTCACCATCAGTTCAACAGGCTAATCCATCAGAATTTCCAGGGGAATAAAGGTTATCTTTTGGCAGTGTGAATTTTAAAGCAAAAGCAGTAGTTAATCACTGCTTTTGTAAATGAGGAATTGCAAGGATCAAAAGCCCAGAAAAAAAAACAGATGCAGAGTTTCTCTCTTATCAGTAATGAACAAAAAGACAATATAGAAATAACAATGACAGGCTACATTATAGCAAAAATTATAATCACTTGCTAATTTTGGATGTAATCTTAGGATACTTCAACAGCCAGGAGTACGACCAGAAAGCAACCTTCGCCATGAAGCTCAGGCACAAAGTCTGGGACATACCCAGGCCCAATTGTACTTACTGATACCACAAGAGTTCACACTGCTGTGGGAACATAATCCTTAAATGCTTCAGTGTGTGTAACAAGGAGGACATACATCAAGATCTCCATCATTATACATGGGAATTCCAGCTGGCTTGCCATTCCCCAAAAGGCTGGAAAAGACATCCAATTCACCTCGGGCTTTCTGAGACATGGAAAAAGGACTGGAGAGTGTAGTACATGTGAATCCTGAAAAGTTCTCAGTTGCTAACCACTTCACCAGAAACATACCACTCTGCAGTCAGACACAATGAACACAGCAGTTACAGCAGATACAATACATTTTCAAAACTTTGAAGGGGATATTATCCATATAAGAAAACGTCATTACGGAACCTTGCATCTATATAGTTATTCAGCTCGTTAATACTAAACACCAAGTTACTGTTGGAATTACCTTCACAAGTTTAATAAAGTACAAAGCTGACCTAGGCAGACAAGGTAGGCTCATATGTTTCTCAGCTATCTCAGACATTTTTTCTAAATGATATAATTCATTTTGTACACTTGAAGAGTTCCTATAATTTATATTAAATGATAAATAAATACATGAAAGAAAAAGAAAGACCCAAAAATTTTCCTTCAGCGATAATACACTCACAATCCATAACTAACAGGAAGACAAACAATCCATATTTGGCACAAAATACTGAAACTCTATTTATACCCTGGTTCCCAGTTGATTTAAACCTTCATTAGAAAATATACAACTGTTAGTGCAGAAAAATAGAAATATCTCGTGTAATAAGAGTAAATTATATATGAATGAGAGCCAGGCACCCTTTGACACACTGCTGATAAAACCCCTGGCTTCAGGCATGCTACTGAATTGGAAACTCTGTTGGGGTAGCACCCCGTACAGAATAATGTGAGAATAAAATCATACTATAATAAATTTATCTTAGTGACAATTTTATGCACCATTCACTACTGTTAATTTAATAAAATACCCTTGCAGGGTAGCTGCCCCAGATCGCATGTTCCAATACCAGACTTAAAGCAGCAGCTGGACTTCACTGAACTGTCAGTCAGTATTCAGTGGCTGAGAGTACTTTTAATGATCATGGGCAATACTTTAGAAAATTACAGCATTCTAGCTATAATTCTGAACCAGAATTGTCTTTTCATTTAATTCTGGAAGGAAATTATGGCTGCAGGAATCTGGGTTTCACACTGAGGTTCAGAGTAGCTAAAGATCTTTCAAGTACCATAGAGATTCTCTTAACGGCTTGTTCGCTATACTGTGATCACCTTACATCTAAATAGAAGAAAATGGATGAGGAAGGAAAGGACAACATATTTTTTTCCATAACATATTCTTTTCCTTATGTACACTGATTTAGTATCTTTAATTAACTCCCCTTCATGCTTCTGTATGCTCCTACATAGGTATTTCAGAGGCGTAGCAAACTGTCCTGGTTTCAGCACAACATAGATGAAATAATTTCAAAAGGCAATGTAGGCTTATGTCTTTCTTTGTGGTCTCTCTTGTTCTTCACAGCACCTCCATTCTGAGAAGAAAATGTGTTCACAGAAAATTGACCAAGGAAACCAAAGATAATACCTTTTACAGGATGTTGCACATGGAAGGAGGGAGAAATCAATTATCCTAAGCCTTTCTTCCTCCCCCATAAAAGAAAACATGCAGTCTGAAATATCTGGTGGGTATAGTGTCTTCCAAGTGGTAAAAAGTAATGTCAAGTCTCTTGATGAATGTCAAGATGTTAACACAAAAGCAAGCTGGTCATCTGCATTCCACCTGTGTGTGTCTCAGGTCTGCTCTCTGATACAAAGGCTAGCACTGCCGCCTGCCTTCCCAGGACATCTGAGTAAACTGTACACTGGCATTGGGGAGTACATGCACCCTAAGTGCTTCAGAGAACTTCAGAGGCTATGGCTGCCTTAGTTACTCTGACATTTCTGACCATATACAAAACCTGATGTTGCTAAACCAGCGGGGAGGTTAAACAAGCGCACACATAGAACCTCAGATTGCTCAGAGAAGCTGTTAAAGTAGAACAACCTCTCTGAATGAGCAACTGTTTTCAAAAATGCACATATCAATAGCATCAACATAGTACAATTTGATGGAAAACAAAGACCAGTTAGCTAGTCTTCATGATGAAACAGCTCCACCTTGCATTCTTTCCCCAATGTCTTACAAAAATCAAAGAAACTTCCAGAAATGTTCATTCTTGCCCAAATAAAATAAATGCAGTCTCTGATCACTTAACAGCCTAATTTTTTGACTTGAGAACAACATTGGCAGACTGATGATTTAGTGTAAAAAATCCAAAAGCATGTGTAAAACTCAAGTTGTCAGAGGGCTTTGACACATGAAAAGGTTACCATGCATCAGCTGCTCTGTCGTTTAGTCGCTGCGCATTCTTTTACTCTGTAATGAGTGCTCAACGTGAGATAACTTAAGGCAGGTGCAGAAAATACCACGGAGTAGCTTAAAAGCCAATATAGACCTATCAATAGCATCACAAGGCGTGCTATTTATGCCTTGAGTGAAATGGTTTGCGTATCTGCATAAATTCTCTCCATCTATCCATATTGCAGGTGCAGCCACACCTGACTGGGAAATCACACATCCCTCACTCACAGTATTTACCATACTGTGGGTACATGTGGCTAGTTGCAGAATTGTGTGTGCAGACAGTTACCATTCTGGAGCTGATGGACAACAACTTGTTCATGTGTCAAAAACCAGGACAGCTTTACTCTGGAGGAAATATGTTTATGGTTGTCTGCCATTAAAACTGGCAATTTTGTACCAATCCTAGTAAGGCAAAGAGGAAATGCTTTCTGAAAATGTTGTTCTGGAGTTGATACAGAAGGCAGTGGCTTAAGTTTCTACAATATTTTGTTATTTACATGGCTCACCATAACTTTAACAGCCATTTAATATTAAAATCAGCAAAAATTTGTATTTGGCAGTTATTAAAGACAGACAGAAAAACATTTAAAATTTAAATTTTCCACCAAAGGAGCATTCTTACAAGATTTCATTGCATTATAAGATTTTTTCATACAGGAGACTATTTCCAAAAGCCATTTCTGCTTTATCATTAATTTTTTATAATTTCTGAAAGTTTCATTGTCTTTCTCAAATTAATTACGAGTTAGTACAGAGTGTGTGAACACTGACATGAACATACCACATTTAATACAGCAAATTCAAAATACAGCACTGCGATATATTGTCTATGTCCAAATATGTTTTCCATATAATGAAAAGAAAAATGTCAGAATTTCAGTGTCAATGTTTTACTTCACAGAAAATTTAGAGATTTTAGCTTTTAAATATAATGTCATATATTTTTAAAAGTATTGTGACTTCATACTTCTAACCCAATTTAGCAGATGAGAATTCAGACTTTCATGGCATGATAATATATACTTCCCTGGGCAATGCAGCGCACTGCACAAAACGACCAGCTGCAACAAACTCAGACACATACACTGGAACAAGAGCTGGGAATTTTTGCTCCCAGCCAAGGGGCTAAATAAAAAACAGACCACTGATGGACCTGGTGCCCAGAATAAAAGCTTAAGGACATGGCTAAGGTGGCAGTTTGAAATCTTGTTTCACTGGGGCTAGTAAAGGGGGAAAAAAAAAGTACTGCTGTCTACTGTAAGAGGAGGAAAACCCTGATTCCAAACCGAGGAGGGAGAATTCTTTGCCTTGCCAGCCCAACTGTACATAACAGGAATGATCAGACCACATCTCCTGAACAACATGTAGCTACCAGTGATGAGCTCCGATACATCTCTCCTCTCAGAACTATGCATCACGACCAGCTATGCCGAGCTGGAAATTGCAGAGTAACACAAACAGCCAACTGTGAGGAGAAGCGAGCCAGCAAGGGCTACAAAGGTCAGTATTGCCCAGTTGTTTTTGGATGCCATCAGACCGCCTTGACCTGAATTATCCTGAAGTGAAAAGGTGAGAACATGGGGAGCTTCATGTTCTGTACCTTGCAGACATAGTTTAGCACAAGGGTTGCTATGGCGAGAAAGATTGGATGGCTCTGCACTAGGAGGAGGCTCTTCTCTAGGAGTGAAAAGATTAAAAGTATACTGTCTGCCATTTCTCTTATAAAAGCATTCTAAATAGAAATCCAAAAAGATTTATTGCAGTATCATCATCTAGGTCAAGAATTAAGGAGTTAAGCCAGTAGAGTGAAGAAACAAGAAGGTGAGATGCTTATTGACAAGACTTATTTCTATCAGCTGAAAAATAAAGACAATGAATGCTGTTCTGGCTGCTCTTTTCTTCATCTATTGCCACAGCAGCTCCCCACTTAAGGCAAGGTGCTCGTAATAGGTAAACAAAAGTAGTGCAATTACTCCTTAATTATTCTTTCTAGGTGAACCTAGTTACACAAGCAACTTGCAAAGATGTTAATATTTTCTGTCTAAAATTAAAATTGTCCTGATTTTATGTAAAGCTCTCCCCTCAAATAAATGTTTCTAGTGATGTGAAGATTCAGAAAATGCTTCAACAGCAATAACGGGGATGGACGCTGTGTTGTAATAATTTGGATACACTTGACTAATGCAGTTATTCGCAATGAGGTTGGCACAGTGCCCAAAGCATTGAGCAAACAAATACAGCAAGACATTCAGTTTAGTGTCTTCCAATACTGCTTTGAGATCTTTGTTTGGTCCAGGGGTATTATGGATGCTATAGTGTACTCTACCATCAAAAATCACTAAAATATATTTATATTTCTTTGTTAAATTCACCAGTGTGTTTTATGTAAAAAATGCTGGTGAGGCACAAGCATTTTTAATCAAATTAGTATGCAACATAAGGCAGCTGTGTATTCAAATGGGTTTTTAAGCAATTTGGTTGTTTTCTTTATAATAACAGGAAAGAACATTTTGATTTTGAAGGTGACAGAGGCAATATTACCAGAATTAAACAATCTGAATTAGCTTTTTCATGAAATGTAATATGTTTTATGCTTTTAGATGGGATGCTCCACTGCTTTCAGATGAGCCTTTCACTGTCACAGTCAATGGCCAGGAACAGAATAAGCTCTGGAGGTAGGATTATCCTCAAATTTAATTTTTTTTAGAAGAAGCTAATGGCAAATGTTTCTAGCGAACTTTAGGTGCATCTACGTTATAACTAGAGAACCAAGACAGGATATTAAAAGAAAAGATAAGTACGAAATTAGTAAACAAAGTTTGACATTTTGCTTAGCTTGAATTTGATGTCTGAAATAAATATAATCTCTAGAAAACTTGTATATATACATATTATAGTATATACTTTTGTTTTCAGATACTCGCAGGAATAAAATAAGAGAAATCATTTACATGTATAATATGGTGCCAAAGAAACATATCTTCCAAACATTTACATATTAGCTTGTGTAACATGATAGAGATTTCTGCAAGGAGTGGATGTGAATTTGTTTTTGTTATATCTTGGGATGAGGAAGTTTTCCACTGCTCATAAAACTGCAGTTTGAATCAGATCCATGATGGACACTAGTTCACTAATACTGTAAATAATAATTCTCTAGAGAATAATATAGCAAATCAATAATTTATATAATTCATTGACTTATGAATTATAAGTCAATGAATAATTGTCTTATGTCAAGTGGGTCTGTGTACTGTGTATACAAATAAAAAGTACATTTTTCCTTATCTGTTACCAATGATGATTTCTTCCTGTCTGACACTTCATCACAATCCTCCTATCTCCTCTGAGGGTTTTCCAGTTGCATCTGTGTAAATCCACTATTTCAGAGGTGTCTCTGCATGCTGTATGTTATCTCATGTACTCAGCTGGTTCAAGGAAAGCATGGGGGTGGGGAGTGGCTGAGGAGAATGTAGGATGCCTACAGAGCATATCGGATGTGCCTAAGACATTGGTGTAGTGAACTATGAAAGTTGGGTAAGTATATATAAGTTTGGGGGTTGGACCCAATGATCTCTCGAGGTCCCTTCCAACCCCTACGATTCTGTGATTCTGTGATATACAATTTCTGACATATGCCTTGCAGTAGCATGAAAACTTGGGACAGGATTACCAGTAAACTGGGATTATTTTCAGCATTGCTTTAAAGTAACTGGCCTGTACTTTGCACTGAAATGGTATGGCGTTCACAGTCACAGAATCACAGAATCACAGAGGCTGGAAGGGACCTCTGGAGACCATCTAGTCAAGCCCCTTACTAAAGCAGGATCACCTTGAACAGGTTGAACAGGATAAAGTCCGGGTGGGGTTAGACTACCTCCAGAGAAGGAGACTTCACACGCTTTCTAGGCAGCCTGTCCCAGTGCTCTGTCACCCTCAGAGTGAAGAAGTTTTTCCTCATGTTCAGATGGAACTACCTGTGTTCCAGTTTGCGTCCACTGCCTTTTGTCCTGTCACTGGACAACACTGGAAAGAGTCTGGTCCCATCCTCTTGACATCCACCCTTTAGATATTATAAGGATCGGTAAGGTCCCCTCTCAGTTTTGTCTTCTGCCAGGCTAAACAGCCCCAGGTCTCTCAGCCTTTCCTCATACGAGAGCTGCTCCACTCCCCCAGACATCCTCATAGCCCTTTGCTGGATTGTCTCCAGTAGTTTCCTTTCACTTCATTCCTAGAAGTAACTCCAGAAAGGAGTACTGCTGGGATCTCAATACGCAGAGGAACACAAAGAGATAGGTTACCATGGGGAGTGCTGGGAAAGGAGACTTCTTGGGTGGATAACAAGAAGTCATTCTTTCAGTGGATCTGGAGGAAGATGCAGATTCAACATGACATTTCAAGAAGTGACCTTTTTCGTGGGATCTTTATTGCTGTTTTTGTACAGCCATTTTGAGAACCTTAGAAATGGAGAAACACACTTTCGGAATCAAACAAGTGGAAACATAGAGGGATAAACATTGGGCTCCTCAATAGAAGAACAAGAGCAAACTCTTGTATTATCTACTAGTTCACCAATGCAGAAATGTTTAAAATGGTGTTTGGGTTTCTCTCTGGTTTATTACTTTACCCAATTTGTTCTCATCGGCTGCAGGAAGCTACTCACGTATGCATCCCTGACAGGAGAAAGGGAAGTACCATCCATAAGTACCATGCTCATAAGTACAAAAAGAATTTCTGACTGCAACCATTGAAATACAAGGAAAAAAGCTTCATAAGGGAAAGCAACAAGCCATAATTAGATGCCTTTCTCATAATTCTGTAATCTTGAGAACTGAGATAAAGTGTCTGGCTATACAAGATCTGTAATAACCTAGGAATAGATGTAGACCATTCTGCAGTATGTCCAGACAGAAAACTTCAGGCCAGAATTCTTTTGCAAGAATATTACAAGAAATAATAGTATGGGACAAGATCACAAGACATTTAGAAATGGGTGATTTAGTTAGGGGCATACAGCATATATTCACTGAAGGTAAATTATGTTTGACAAACTAGCCTGAATCTGATTATTTTAATGTTCTGTTGTTGAAGGAATGAATTACTGTCTGCAGTTTATCTGATTTTCAGAACTATATTTGATATTTGCTGTGAAAGACACCTAGTTTACAAAGGGAAATTTCAGGCAGTTACTCAAATAGAGTGAAAAATTTCTCAGGAAAATGAAAGAGCATGTCAATTAACAACAACACTTCAGGTGGAAAAACGTATACAATCAGCAGTCAATAAGCACCACTTTACTTGACCTATTATACAAATTGCACTGAAATCAATGTCAAGAATGGCTAGATTTAATGGTAAAATATATTAGGCCTATCAAAATTACATGGGGTTACTGGGAAATGGATACTAAACCTTCATCAACACAGTTTATTTCTGGGAATTAGAACAGCTCTGGTGCTGTTTTGTACTACAATTCCTCATTACCACCCTCTTTTTTTCATTCGGTCATTCACTCTTAATCACCAGAGTGGCAATGACTCCAATGTCCATCCCATGTCCAGCAGTGCATCCCCTCTTTTATCTTGCACAGAGGACCTGCATGTGAGTTAGCAAAGTCATCATTTAGGGTGTAGATATGGCTGCGGCTAAACCTGGTTTACCAGGTTAATGTTCTGCCATATCAGGTTTCCAAGCTGGTCCCCAGTGCAGGCAGCATGCCAGCATGCAGGAGGAGCCAGACTGCAGCTGCAAGAATTTAAATTTGCTGAAATTGTCATGGAACTGTGCTCTGAATGGCCCCATGAAGGGTGGTTAATATTTCTGCTTAGGAGTATCTTCAATGGGCCACTTGTGGTGGTGGAGTTCTGCACTTTCCTTCAGCCCTTTCTGACTTCAAGTAGGTGTTGCCACTTCTTCCATGCCTCACCCCTCCTAACTGTACTGTGTCAGTTTGCCTAAGGAATTGGGGATGACTCCAAAACCATTGCCACAGTACAGTGGCTCACTGCCATCACATCTGATTTCAACCAAGAAGCAACAATAGGCTACAAATAACTTAATTGTTTATATGTCAGCATGTTTTTTTTTTTTAATTTGAAGGTTGACATGGCATGTCACATTGATTGAAAGATATATCCTTGCTGAAAAATGTCAAATAGCCACCAAAGGGAGATACAAGAGTTTCACACCTCACTGAAGCAAAGGGTTGTTTGCTCACCAGCTAAGTATACAAGGTAACTTTTGGGTCAGAAAGAAGCTTTATTCTAAAAAAGGTTCACTTATTCTCCTGGGTCATGTTCTGCTAGTTTCAAGGAAACAGATTAAATCTAGCTGGCAGCAGGTCAACAAGAGGTGTTCCCCAGGGCTCGGTGCTGGGGCCAGTTGTGTTTAACATCTTTATTAATGAGCTGGACAAGGGGATTGAGCACACCCTCAGTAGGTTTGCGGATGACACCAAATTTTGTGGGAGTGTTGATCTGCTGGAAGGCAGGAAGGCTCTGCAGGGGGACCTGGACAGGCAGGATCAATGGTCAGAGGCCAACTTTATGGGGTTCAACAAGGCCAAGGGCCAGGTCCTACACTTTGGTCACAACAACCCCATGCAATGCTACAGGCTTGGGGCAGAGTGACTGGAGGGCTTTCTGGAGGAAAAGGACCTGGGGGTGTTAGTAGACAGCCAGCTGAACATGAGCTGGAAATGTGCCCAGGTGGCCAAGAAGGCCAACAGCATTCTGGCCTATATCAGGAATAGTGGACCAACAGGAGTAGGGAAGTGTTTATCCCATTATACTCATCTCTGGTGAGGCTGCACCTCAAGTACTGTGTTCAGTTTTGGGCCCCTCACTACAAGAAGGACGTTGAGATGCTGGACCATGTCCAGAAAAGGGCAACAGAGCTGGTGAAGGGTCTGAAGCACAAGTCCTGTGAGGAATGGCTGAGGGAACCCCATGGGGCTTTTTAGTCTTAAGAAAAGGAGGCTGAGGGGAGACCTTATCACTCTCTACAACTACCTGCAAGGAGGGTGTAGAGAGGTGGGGATCCATCTCTTCTCTCAGGTAACAAGCGATAGGACAAGAGGAAATGGTTTCGAATTGCACCAGGGGAGATTTAGATTAGATATCAGGAAGAATTTCTTTACTGACAGGGCAGTCAATAGCTGCAATGGACTGCCTGGGGAAGTGGTGGAGTCCCCTTCCCTGGAGGTATTTAAAAGGTGTGTAAATGTTGTGCCTGAGGACATGGTCTAGAGGTGGACTAGGAAGGGTTAGGTTGTGGTTGGACTCAATGATCTTGAAGGTCTCTTCCAACCTAAGTGATTCTATGATTTCTCTAGACCTCCTAGAAATTTTGAAAGGTGACTGTGACTCTAGCATCTAAGGTAGTACACTAAAAGGTAGGAACATTCACAAAACCTAAACCCTTGACAAATGCCAATTCAGAGGAAAGCAGAAAGCTAGCTGAAGATGGGAATTAACATATATTTGGAGTGTGAATAGAGTAAATGTATTTTTTCTTTTATTCTGAACTCACATTATTTGCATTTGTGTTGTCATTTTCATACACTCTGAATGAATGAGGGCACTTACAGACTCAACCTAATTTCAGACAAGAAAAATTTAAAGGATCTGTACAAAAGTACTCTTCATTGAAGGGGGAATGACACTATAAATCTGACCTCTGGGACACCTTAACAAGTGTTACAGTATTCCACTACATCCTCAATGTATCCAGAGAATAAGGATAAAGTTTCCATCTGTACTATGCAGGCCAGTTAGGAACAGGAGAACCAGAAGAAGTAGGAGTGGTGTGCAGTGACTGCTGTCAGCCTTGAAGTCCCCTGACATGCAGTAATGGAAAGGGGTAAATGCTTGAACCCTGAAAATTACACAGGGATTGCACTCCACAATCCTAGGGCTAAGGGTCCTAAAGAAGTGAAAGACTCAGAATCATACTATCCCTATGTCATTTGTAGAGATTTGAAAGAAGGTGTCATCCCTTTCAGTTGCAAGCCCAAATCTGACAGTTACATTTTTCTGGGGCTGCTTTCTTCAGCATCACTGATGAAACCACTTCTTTTAGAACAATTTGCTCAAAATTTCTTTCAGAGCAAGGTTCTACTGTTAGATGATCACCTTAATGACTATTTCATCCTTTATGTCTCCTTCAAAACTAATTATTCACAGTGTATGACAATACAGCGAGAAACCGAGCCAGACTTAGCCAAGTATAATTTGTAACCTGATCATTCAGGCAGGTGTTCTTGGGAAAGGAGGGAATTTCATTTCCAATCATAATAACAGGATACAGAATTCTGACTGAGAAACTGGCTGCCACTGGCCTGGACAGGTGGACCCTCAGCTGGGTTAAAAACTGGCTGGATGGCCGAGCCCAGAGGGTGGTGGTGAATGGAACAAAATCCAGCTGGAGGCCGGTCACGAGTGGCGTCCCCCAGGGCTCAGTCCTGGGTCCAGTCCTGTTCAACATCTTTATCAATGATCTCGACGAAGGGATTGAATGCTCCCTCACTAAGTTTGCAGATGACACTAAACTAGGAGGAAGTGTTGATCTGCCTGAGAGTAGGGAGGCTCTTCAGAGGGATCTGAACAGACTGGACCGATGGGCTGAGTCCAATGGGATGAGGTTTAACAAGGCCAAGTGTAGAGTGCTGCACATGGGACATAATAACCCCATGCAGCGCTACAGGCTTGGGGGAGACTGGCTGGAGAGCTGTCAGGCAGAGAAGGACCTGGGGGTGTTGGTTGACTGCAGGCTGAATATGAGTCAGCAGTGTGCTCAGGCAGCCAAGAAGGCCAATGGCATCTTGGCTTGTATCAAAAACAGTGTGGCCAGTAGGTCTAGGGAGGTGATTGTGCCCCTGTACTCGGCATTGGTGAGGCCACACCTCGAGTACTGTGTCCAGTTCTGGGCTCCTCACCACAAGAAGGACATGGAGGTCCTGGAGCGAGTCCAGAGAAGGGCAACCAGGCTGGTGAAGGGGCTGGAGGGCAAATCCTATGAGGGGCGGCTGAGGGAGCTGGGGCTGTTTAGCTTGGAGAAGAGGAGGTTGAGGGGAGACCTTATCACCGCCTACAACTACCTGAAGGGAGGTTATAGAGAGGTAGGTGATGGTCTCTTCAGCCAGGTGACAGGTGATAGGACAAGGGGGAATGGCATGAAGCTGTGCCAGGGCAGGTTTAGATTGGATGTTAGGAAAAAATTTAACTGAAAGAGTTGTCAGGGCCTGGAACAGGCTGCCCAGGGAGGTGGTCGAGTCACCTTCCCTGGATGTGTTTAAAAAAAGGGTAGATGAAGTACTTAGGGATATGGTTTAGTTTAGGATGTGAATGGTTGGACTCGATGATCTTAAAGGTCTTTTCCAACCTTGTTATTCTGTGATTCTGTGATTCTGTGATTACTCAGCATCATGGGTGCACCCTCTGCCTACCAACCCCACTTCCCCAGGTTCCCCTTAGCAACAGGTTTGGGGACCTGGAAATTGAAGGGGATGTGAGGGAGGGTCTGCCTAAGAGGGTGCCTAGGGCGAGGCAGTTGACCCCATGCCTTGAGACTTTCTGCAAGGAAAGAAAGAAGGGTAATTGTGGTAGTGATTCCCTTCTAAGGGGAACTGAAGGCCCCATATGCAGACCTGACCCAACCTGCAGGGAGGTGTGCTGCCTCCCTGGGGCCTGGGTCAGGGACATCACCTGAAAACTAGCTCTGGTCCGTTCCTCTGATTACTACCCATTATTGATAGTTCATGCAGGCAGTGATGAAGTCACTCAGGGTAGCCTGTGAGCTACCAAAAGAGATTTCAGGGGTGTAGGGAGCTTGGTTGAGGGAGGGGGAGTGCAAGTGATATTTTCCTATACCCCTTCTGGTGAGGTGAGGGATTCAGAGTGGGCTAGGAGAACCCAGGCATTGAACAAGTGGCTGAAAGGCCGGTGCTGCCACAGGAACTTTGGGTTCTTTGACCATGGGTTCGTTTACTCAGCACCTGGCCTGATGGATGTGGACAGGTCTCACCTGTCTCCAAGCAGACAGTGGATCCTAGCCCAGGAGCTGGTGGGGTTCATTGAGAGGGCTTTAAACTAGGAAGGGGGAAGGGGATAAAAATGATGCTCGCTGGGGTTAAGCAAGTAGCTCAGAGATTTCAACTAGAGTTGATAGACTTGGGGATGTTGTTGTTCTAAGTGATTGCAGGGAAAAATCTCAGGATTTTCCTGTAGGATCTTGTGAAGACACCTCAGAGGAGGTACCGTTGCCTATGCCCCACCTGAAATCTTGTGTCCCTTTAGGGATACCCACACCTGCTGCCTCCCTAAAGTGCCTGTATACTAATGCACGCAGCATGGGTAATAAACAGGAAGAGCTAGAGATCTTTGTGCGGTCGCAGGGCCACGATCTCATCGTGATCACAGAGACATGATGGGACAGCTTGGATGACTGGAATGCTGTCATGGATGGCTATGTGCTTTTTAGGAAAGACAGGCTGGGTAGGTGAGGTGGAGGAGTTGCTCTTTATGTTGGAGAGTAGCTTGAATGTATTGAACTCCAGCTGGGGGAGGGTGATGGACCAGTGGAGAGCTTGTGGGTGAGAATCAAGGGGCAGGCTAGTGTGGGTGACACTGTTGTGGGTGTGTACTACAGGCCCCCTGATCAGGAGGGGAAAGCTGATCAAGCCTTCTAAAAGCAGCTAGAAGTAGCCTCACGATCCCAGGCACTGGTCCTTATGGGGGACTTCAATTACCCAGATATTTGTTGGGCAAGCAGCAGGGCCAGGCATGCGCAGCCCAGGCAGTTTCTGCAATGTGTGGAAGATAACTTTATGATACAGATGGTGGAGGAGCCAATGAGGGGTGGGGTGGTACTGGATCTTGTTCTTACTAATAAGGATGGGCTCGTTAGGGCAGTGAAGGTCGGGGGCAGCTAGGGACATAGCAACCATGAGATGGTGGAGTTCAAGATGTTGAGTGGAAGAAGCAAACCAAAAAGTAGGATTGATACCCTGAACTTTAGAAGAGCAAACTTTGATCTCTTCCAGGACCTAATAGGAGTTATCTCATGGTCTAGGCTGTTATAAGGTAAAGGAGCCTGTGAGAGCTGGCTAGCCCAGGATTGGTGCATCCCTGTGAGTAAGATATCAGGGAAGGGTGGCAGAAGACCTGTGTGGATGAGCAGAGAGCTCATGTATAAACTCAAAGAGAAGCAGAAGGTCTATGAATTGTAGAAAAAGGGTCTGAGCACTTGGGAAGAATATAGGAATGTTTTCAGGGCCTGCAGGGACACAATGAAGAAGGCTAAAGCCCACCTGGAAATTAAGCTGGCAAAGGACATAAAGAATAATAAGAAGGGTTTTTCTAAGTATGTGAACTGTAAGAGGAAGACTAGGGATAATGTGGGTCCTCTGATGAATGAAGGGGGTGTCCTGGTAATGGGAGAGGCTGAGAAGGTAGAGATACTGATGATGTCATCACCATCTGGGTAGATGGAGGGAGAGCAGTGGATGTCATCTACCTTCACTTCAGCAAGGCTTTCGATACTGTCTCCCTCAACATCCTGATAACAGAGCTAAGAAAGTGTGGGATAGATGAATGGACGGTGAGGTGGGTTGAGAACTGGCTGGAGAGGAACTCTGTGGAGAAGGACCTGGGGTTCCTACTAGATGACAGGCTGGCCATGAGCCAGCAGTGTGCCCTGGTGGCTAAGAGGGCCAATGGGATCCTGGGGTGCATCAAGAGGAGTGTGGCCAGAAGCTCTAAGGAGGTGATCCTCCCCCTCTACTCTGCCCTAGTCAGGCCCCACCTGGAGTATTGTGTCCAGTTCTGGGCTCACTGGTATAAAAAAGACAGGGATCTCCTTGACAGAGATTAAAAAGATGATTAAAGGACTGGAGCATCTCCCCTATGAGGAAAGGCTGAATGAACTGAGAGGGGAGCTGATCAGTCACAATTCTGTGATTCTGTGAACTTTGTCCAGCTAATTCTAGCAGAGACCATTCTTGCTAATTTAGACTATGTTAATCCTTTCTGAGCAGAAAGGTTTAAGAAGGTACAATACAAAGTTTCTACCAGTTTCTAGAATAACAGTTTGCATAACAAGGTGCATTAATCTTATATGTTAAACTATTAAGGATTTTTTAGTTTTTCAAGCATGCAAGCATGGAAAACGTAGGCCTAATAAGACTTTAACATAAGTACTCCTAGTAAGGCATTTGGCATGAGTTACAGTATAGGTGAGCTTTATAATCCTGAAAGATTCTAATAACTTTGTTTATGAGCTAAAAAGGAAAGCAAAAGTAGGATCTTTATTAATTTAGAGCATTTTGTTGGTTGTTTGCTGCAAGTTCTTCTGGCCAGTTATGAAATGCCAAGTCAAATTATTTTGACACCAAATATTTTTTTAAAGTATTTGCAAGATTAAGCTATAACACTGTGACCTTAATGATGCTCTAAATGTAAGTTTGAAGTAAATGTGAATGAACGTGAATTTATGTAGCTAGTAAGAATGTAAATCTCAAACGATTAATCCATGTGGTTAAAAATGAATGTGTAAAGTAGATAAAATAAGATGTGGATATCTTTTGACCTTTTGAACTTTGCCTTGGGAAGTTGTTTGCAACCATTCAATGGCTTACTTTACATGTAAACAAGAGCAAGTAAAAAAAATTTAAAGAAAAAAGAAAGAGGGGTGTGTGTTTTGGATTTAAAAATGGAATCTATTCTGCTTATTTATTCTGCCTTTTTTTATTAAATAAATTTGTGACTCAGTAGTAATTCTAACATCTCTGTTAAACATTACACAACAAACCAGTGTTACATTAGGGGCAAGTTAGCACATATACGTAGATTTCCAAGCACAAAAATCTCATAAAATGGGATCAGGGTAAAGTTTACTTCCTAAGGCAAGTGTTTTGCAAAAATTGCCCAAAGCTAAGTCTCCTAGTTAAATGATATTATCATGGATACATGAAATGAGACAGGCGATCACACTCTCCATCTGATGGTGGACTGATCAGCCTCAAAACAGGTCTCTCCTGAGATTTGGTCATACAGGCATGTTAATGTTTATCTATGTGTTAGAAAGAATTGTCTAGTAGTGTTAATAATGTCCATCTCTTTCTACTGTGATTTGTAAAAGAGAGGTCCTATTCTGTTCATCCTGTGCTGAGTAGAGTCTGGAAGAAGCATATGGATGAGGGGTGGGGGGAAAAGAAAGAATATTTTTCATTAAAGAGATGAAATCTATTAGGAAATAACAAAAAGAGGAGCTTATGGTTTAAGGAAAAACCCACCAGGGGAAGAGCTGAGCACATACAAGTTTCTTCAATTTTTTTGTCTCTAAGTGAAGCTACTGATGAGCAGAAATTCAACACATGACAAAACCTCTACTGAATTTCTTTCATGTTTTACCTTATACCCCTTATCTCAAAAGCTGACATCACAGCCTCCTCCTCCACATCAGCATCAACTCCAGTCAATATAGCACTGGAGGAACATTTCACAGACTTGCTGGGTTTGTGAAATCAGGGTCTGTGCTTAATGGCATTGCCATCCACAACCCCTCTAGTTAAAGACTCTGTACTGTAAGAAACCTAAACCCTTAAAACTACTTGGAATATTCTGTTTGTCATAATACCACAGGGCACTAAGGTAGAAGTGGGGGCAAGTATCCTTAAAATATCTATGACTACTCAGAAAATAGAAGCACTTTTTCATCATCTTTTCTCTCCAGGCATTAGGGAACATTCAATTTTAAAAACAAATGCCTAAATGAATTATCAAATTTCTGTATTTCTTTTAGAAAAACACAAAGAGATTTCACCTCCTGTGATGATCTGTCTTCTGGGAGACTGTAGGATCTATCTAACTCTGAAGTCCGACAGGTTTTGATGTGTTCTGCGACGGCAGAACTGTTGTCTTACACAACAAAACTGTTACCTGACTAGTCCCTAATATGGCTGATACATATGGAAAGGAGACTGACTTCTTTATAAATGAGCTCAGTAACTTCCTTTTGTTATCAAACTAATAATTTGATTTGGCTGCCTGTTGTATTAATTTTCTCACCGAGTCATTTGAACTTATTGAGTTACTGATTCAAATTTCATTCTAACATTAACTTGATGTTTACATTGTTTAAATATATTTAGCTCAAAGAAAGTTTAGGAAATTTGGATAATAAAAAGCCTATTGAAATACATTTTTTCCTCATATTTCCATATGAAACTGGCTATTCTGTCAACCTATCATAGAGCCAGAAGTATAAAGACAGAAAGAACCTCAGTTAAAAATACTGTAAGTGGCACTTTTTTTCTTACTAACTACTATCTAGTCTTGTTTTACTGGAAAAATCAAAATGTCAGCTCCATTAACAATTTCTGTTCCTAATCAAAACAGCCCTGAAAGCTCCTTAGACCTTTAATTTAGAAACAGAGAAAACTTCTGGTATTACTTACATGATAATTTTAATTTCTTTCACACTGAATCCTTGACAGTTCTATTCAGATCTGAGAGGAAATGGCAATGGGTAGGGGAAGTGACATTTTTCCTACAATCTTACCCACAGTTTCACTGTTAGCCTTGTGAAGACATGAAGCAATCCAATATCTCAGGATAAGTGAAATGACTAATCCAAACCACAGTTTAGAGACAGATTTTTGGTTGGTTGGTTGGTTGGTTGTTTATGTAAGATCACTATTGTTCAGTAAGATAAATGAATGGGAACAAAATCTGTAGGAATTAACTGCCTAAACTGACATTCACCCATTGTCAGATTTACTTTGTAATCTGTTTGGGCTTTCCAAACAACAGGGACGTTATTTTTGAAACAGTTATATCCCACATAAGCAATATAATAAAGGCATAAATATCCAAGAGGGCTCAGACTCGTGCATGAGAAAGACATGAAAACATGTTATCTGTAAAAGCATAAAAGAACTTCACTTGACTTGCATGACTTTTTGTATCAAGCATGCTACAGCAGTCTTCTGATTCTAATATGAAACTACAGTAAGGATCATTGCACTAATGCATGAGGATTTGTGATAATGTTGCAGAAATTTTACTGTCAAAACTGAACTGCAGTGTAATGACTTTTGTTATCATGGTTTCTAATAACTATTCAGCATGAATTGACCCTACATATGTTTTACTGCAATAATATGTCAGTTATCCAGAAAGTTTGAAAAAAAGAAAAAGAGAAGGAAAAAAAAGATCCCTCCCCCCAAACTCTTACTAATCTGGTTACCTAAAGCTAACAGGAGGTGAATATGAGAATGAATATTTTTCTTACATTTCAAAAAATTATAATTTGCATGGAAACTAATTTTAAATGAAAGTTATCTGAAAAAAATATTATCAACATTTTATAAGACTATGCCACTTGCAGTATTAAGGACAGATTCAAGTAAATGTCTTCTTAATTTATAATGACATCTTAATGGTATCAAATCTAATATCATGAGAACAAATGCTGATGTCTACAGTACAACCATTGACACACTAGCACAATATACTGGAAGTATCAAATCTTGCTTATGAAATAGGTAGTCTAAGATTGTTCAGTATGAAAAGAAAGATACAGTAAATAATTAGTGGGTATTTTTAAAGCATAATCATACTCCTGGTGCTAGTATGCTCACCCATTGAGAGTTCCAGAAGAAACTACTGTTATATATTTGCAAGTCAGAAGCTGTATTAGGCAAGATTTTGTAACTGAAAATCTGCTGCAGAAAGACCAGCCTACAAAACTTTTGCACACAAGATTTTGCCACATTGAAATACACATGTAAACACTAAGAGTCTATTGAGATTATAGAAAAAATAGGGGAATTTTAGGGAAAGTATTAGGTACTAAGTAGAATGTATTTAAAGATAATGTCAAGATCCATCACAGTTTATTCCCATGTCATCTAGAAAAGATGGAAATGTGTGATTCATTTTATAACATAGCTAGCAGATCCAACATGACAGACATGCCATCGATCAGTGGAAGAAATACAAATAAGGAAAACCAAGTTAAAGAATATCTTTTTTTAAAGAGAGCAAGGTAATAGAAAATCCAAATTGATAATAAGAATTATCTCAAGACAAAGAACTGCAAGGAAATACTTTTCTTCTCTAGAGTGGCCACCAATATTTAATCAAATTAAACATTAGAATAAATATAAATACTTTATGGTAGTGATTATATATGTAATAAAGTATCTTTGCAGGCAGAAATATACTTTTTTATAAAATGAAACTAAATATTATATATGTATGGTCTGTGCAGCAGCTATCCAAAAACATGTCACCTTTTAAAAATGGAAAATTAATTAGGTAAGCAAAAGATTATCTCAAAGTCATATAACTATTACATCTATACAGTAATTTGAAATTTTTACAAAATATTGTCTAGAGATAGGATTACAAATGAAGATGAACAGATTCTAAAGTCTTTGGCACAGAATATGAATGTGTTTTAAAAACCTTTAAATGCTTGAATATGACTTAAAAAATAATCAAGGAACATAATGGTAGTTCAGAATTTTTGAAACAGCTGCACTGAGGAACTTAATTTTCAGACACAGAAAAGTGAATTTTCCGCTTTGAGCTTAACTTGCTTGTTTTTCATAACACAAAACCCAATGGCAACAAGTTACCAATATCTAGAAAATGTCAGGGGAAAGGAAATCCTCTTCTGATTCACCTCATATTTGCAGCACTAGAAAGAAAATACTCATTTCCTCCCAACAGCATGCCTTTACATTCCCTTTCCAGAAGGTATCACAACATTTATGGGCATAGGCCCTCAATTCAGCAATGTATATCCCTTCCACTCAATAAGTGCACCTTCCTCAGTGCAAAGAAACTTACAAAGTCATGACAAAACACTTCATGTTACAAAAGCCTTATTTCAGCCATCACCAAAATGATCCTTTTCTGGGGTTGAAGCGGCTACTTAGGAGCCCAAGGCACACGTGCTCATTAGTTAGAGAAGTTAAATTATGAAACAACAAAAAAAGAAAAGGCAAAATAGAAACTTTCCTTTTACATTAGTGTTTGTAAAAAAAAGGTTTCTAATTTTTTGTAATTTTACACGTAGGGAAGAAAGTTGTCGGGATTTAAATGACAAACACCCTTCTTGAATCTTCATGTCATTGTAATGCATATAAATAGCACAGCATCTAGAAAAATCATTACTTTGACACTCCTCCAGAATTGATTTTCTGTTGCAGTTTTTCTTGTTAGCAAAAAAACTAAGAAGAAAATATAGCTTTATTTTATAGGACCTGTATGTGATCAACACGTTTTTTCCTTTCATTAGCATTCCTAAATACTTTCTTTATCTGACAGTGGTAGAAATAATTCTGTTTTAACAGTTGGACTAATTATTCATTTAATAAAATGAAGAGTTTCCAAAAATAAATAATATTCAAATTAATACTGAAAATAGAACTTCTCTTTTTCATATACATTCTGTTGCTGAGTGGCACAGACAATAGTCTGAAATTTTAAATGTTGCCATCACTAATTTCTACCACAAGATAGGTATAAGTATTATAAGGCTGATTATAAGCTCCTATAGAATAGCAACATGCTCATAACCATTTTTTTCATAAAGAAGATTTTAAAAAGCCAAACAAATGATTATATAGCACTGATGAAACTAGATCCTGTTGCTCTTGCATTGCTATTTTGCTGTATTTTACTATGTTTATTTTATTGTATTCAAATTGAGAAGGGAAAAAGCAATAATATATGCCAACTCATTTGCAATTTTCTTTGCTTTCAGACTGCATTGTTGAGATGCACGGTAATATCATCCATACTATGTCCAGAAGTAAGCTGGACTGGCAAATCTGTTTCACAAGTATTACCAAGAACTATTAAACTCTGAGATTATAGAAGACAGATATTCTTACATCCAAAGAAATAAAAAGTCCAGGCGATGACTTAACATAGATATATTTCTCTGTAGAGAGGCTTAAAGAGAGTATGCCCTAATTCTGCATTCAGAGAAAACACTTTAAATTGCTTACACAATCCAGTCTTTTTAAGAAAACCTTTCAATACTCATAGCATTGCCTCTGCTATCATATCAACAGAATATAATTGACACTCACTTGGTGAGGAAAGATAGGCAATAATTTCTTCTGCTTTTTATGTTTTCAATCTCCAGCTTGTTCTCCAAATATGGTTATCCCTAAGAATATAGGACTTAGAAACAGTTTTGTTCTTGAAATGTAGAAGAGTTATGTAGTTAACAAGGACATTTCAAAAGACATTTTTTTTTTAATATTTTTCAAGAACAAACTGTATACACTGAATTTTAAAATTAGAGACTGGGGTGGTTATCTGAGGAAATGAGCACTGGATAAAGATATGGGTATAAGACACAAAATGGATTGATAAGAGTAAAGTACTAGAAAATAAACTGAATTTCACATCTGATTTATTTATTTGAAGACTTCTGCTCTGCACTTTTAGAAAATGGACTAAAATAACAATCTATGAAAACCTGATTCCTGCATAAATGACCTGAGTTAGTAAAGATTCTTAACTGAAGCTGTTGATGTGAACCTGAGGTCTGTAAGCATGATGGCTTAAATGCATATTAATTTTCACAAATACAGACAGGAAAGGCAAGCAAGCAATAATCTGGCTAAAATATCTGAACAATGCTTTTAATTTACTATAGTTTGCACTGATAGGCTTGTATTTTGAGAGCTACATATAAACACAAAGAAAAGAAATAAGAGAATTTTTCTGTGAATAGGCATTAACATATCCACAAAAAAGTTTTACAACATCACTTTACTCAGGCTCCACAGTACAGTTAATTTAAAAAAAAAAAAATTAAAAATCTGTCTCTTTAAATTTAACTAATTAATCAGTAAAACATTACACCTGGCCACTATGCCTCTATCAAGGAAATTAATCAAAACAGATTTTTACGTATTTTCATTTTCATTTGACTGATTTCTAAATTAAAGGCTTATAATGTCTGACTGTAGACGTAAAACTCATGATTTCCAGAAAAAGTGTTTTATGGAGAAGGTATACGTAATGGTAACGTGTTTTTTAATTACTGAGTCATATGTTTATATAAATATATAAAAATATATAAAATACATGCAGATACATGTATTTATATACAAATATTTATACATAAATATAGCATACTTAGGTGCAAAAGTGAAATTAACGAATAATGAGTGAATTTTTAATACCTTACATGAACTGCTCTGTAAAACTAAAAATACGTGACAGCAAGGAAGCAAAAAAAAGAAAGAATGAAAAGTAGCCAAAAAAGATTAAAAGAATTCAGGTGAAAGGTATCGCTAGGAAATATTCTATTGCTGTTAAGTCACTGCATTGATCAAACTAATTTTAGAGATGAGGTAAATGAATTGAATGAGCAATAGTAGCGTGTTACCTGCTGATGATCTCTAAAGGCAGCTTCCACCCTGATTCTATTGGCATAGACTTGTGTGAGATCTTCTTTACTGTTTAAGTAGTAGTTCTGAAAGATTTGATATTCTTGAGCTAGCCACAGATTTTCTTTAATGATTTTCTCCAGACTAGCCTAAAAGGAGAAAAGTAATGGTTTACATATACTGTAAAATACCTTTGTAAATAATAAAATCATAGGTCGATTCCAAAATTTCCCTGACATATATTTATGAATATCTGCAAAATATAGATTGTAAGATTATGGTCTCAGTGAAACAAATGGAAAAACTGCAAATTAATTTCATAAAGTTTGGATTTTGCTGAATATATTTATATGGAAATAAATGTTATTAATAAATGATGTGTACAGAAAATGATATTATGAGTAGATACAGTAGAAACAACGAAGAATGCATCTTCTACCTTCCTACATAATACCTTCCTGCATAGAAATTATCTTAATTACCAGACAATGCATCAAATTATCCACCTGCATTTTACATTTCCAATCTCATTTTCCAACTTATTTGTAAAACCGACACAATGCAATTTACTCCAGTATTTTCTTGATAATTCTATTTTTTCCAATTTGATTAACTTGAATATAAAGAATAAAATAATGTTTGACTCTCGTAGTTTACTAGCAGGTGAAGTGGAAGCTTTTGGAATGTACACTTCTTGTAAATTCCTTTAAATATGATTTTGACTCAATGTCATGTGATTATAATGCATGGTCTTGCAAGAGTGACACATCTTTCAAAGGTGTTTCATCTAGATTACAAAGTTATGATTTATTTTAAAATTTAACTTTAAAACACTTAGGGGAAGGGGACCCCAGGTACAATTACACTTATAAAGTTAGCACATATTGCTATTTCAGAGGCTTTTGATATACAGAATGTCTTTTAATTTCAGAACTATCAGACAGGATGGCTGATATCCATGTTTCTTCAAATACATTTTACAGGTACATCTTTAAAATGCATTTTTCAAACAGCATGGCTAGTGATGACAGTGCTACTCAGTGTGAGGTGGTGCTATCCAGTAGGAGAGGTGCACAAAAATCCGCCAATGAGCAAGCCTGAAACGTATTAAATTTGCATATTTTGTTGGCAACTGTATTTTAGAGGTATTTCTGTTAAAAATGCAAACACGTTATTAAGTGGAACGGAGGAGAGTTTACAGTTATGAGACTGTTTAGAAGCCTGGGCTAACTAATTAAGACCAAAAGTCCATGTGATGACCAGGTGCCCAAATCTAAGGCAATATTGTAAAGTCTTCTAATGCAAAAGTTATAGTCAAAAAGATTTTAAAGGTAGAAATGTCTGCTTAAGAGTCTAGTTTATACAAGAGACTGTATATAATCCCATGTGCAGAAACATCTGTACCCTTGCAGGAAAGCAGAACTAGCAGAACAGCTAGAGCAGCTGGAGCAAATGTCACCATCTTCCGCTCCTTGGATGGAGCCCGTGGATTCAGCAGGAGCAAGGACAGCCTTCTGGCTTGACAGGCTGAAGCTGTGAATGAAACGTTACCACAGGAGCTGAGGAGCAACCACCTGTCCTAGTAGGTGGCTCACCATAATCAAAAGAAAGGAACTGTAAATAATTTGGTTTTATTTTGGAGGGAAAAATATTACATGTTATTGTTTACCTCTCTGCTGCTCTTCTCCCCTTCCATAGAATATGAAGTCAAAAGATGCATGTTTGAAGCAGAAAAAATGTATTTTCAGCACAAAGGAATTTAGATTAATTTAAGATTGATTTGATTCATTTTCCCAGGTTCAAGACACCATTCATATGTGTATCCTAAAAGAATCTGGCCCTGTTTCTGCTAGTCAAGTTGTCTTTGGAAGGGTGACATAAACACATATTAGTAGCATGAATGTTTTATAAGACGTATTAGCTTATGTTTTAGCCAGGTTTTAGCTACAAGTTTGCCCAAAACCCAGCAAGTCTAGGTAACCAGTAAAATTCAAAGCTTTCTTTAATCTCTGAAAAAAAAATCTTGTGAATTAGTGGAATAATAAAGTTTAAGTTCTTCTGGGGTCATGGTGTTGAAGAATACATTTATTTTCTGAATCTACTCCCAAGTTGGTAATTTAGTGTCTCACCTTTTAAAGACACAAATATCCAAGGGAACTAGCCACTTGTCTGGACAGGTCCATAACCATCCCTTGGAGCCACTTGAATTTTGGGAGTTCCCAAGACAGTTAAAATATTAACAATGGTTTTACTTCTTTTCCTATGTAAAGTCTTAAACAAAATACATCAACTTTTGTATCTGTATTTATACATACTTTCTGAAAACCTTGGCTAGAAGCTGGCTGTGTTTATGCAATTAAATCTAAAAATTCTTCCTGTGCAGAAATGTCATTCTCTACATCACTAAAATATTGAAATGCTACGTTTTTTCCACAAATTTGAAATAATAAAAAGAAAGAGGTAAAGTTTAGAGAAGAAGATGTGATTATCTCCTTTGAGGTAATCTCTAAGAGTATCTTTGAGTAGAGATAAAACCTGTTTTTCAGCCTGATACCTTCCTTAACAAACATACAAGAACTGTGGTGAACAGCTCCATGTCTCAGTGGAACCAGTGATGAGTGGGGGGGGTCAGTATTGGGACTGTTTAACATCTTTGTCAGAGACATGGACAGTGAGAGTACTCTCAGCAAGTTTGCTGAAAACACAAAGCTGTGTGGTGTGGTTGACATGCTGGAGGGAAGGGACCTTAACAGGCTTGAGAGGTGGGACCGTGTGTACCTCATGAAGTTCACCAAGGCCAAGCGCAAGGTTCTGCTCACAGTTTCAGGGCAATCCCAAGCACAAATACTGTTTGGGAAGAGAATGGATTGAGAGCAGCTCTGGGGAGAATGACTTGGGAGTGGGGTGTGTGAAGGAGAAGCTCAGCTTCAACTGGCAATGTGCACTTGCAGCCCAGAAAGCCAACTGTATTCTGAGCTGCAGCAAAAGAAGTGAGACAGGTGACTGAGGGAAGTGATTCTCCCCCTCTACCCTGCTCTTGCCAGACACCACTTGGAGTATCGTGTCCAGCTCTGGGATCCCCAGGACAAGAAAGATATGAACAGGTTTCAGTGAGTCCAAAGGAGGACCTTAAATATGGTCAGAGGATTGGAGCACCTCTCCTTTGAAGATAAGGCTGTGATTATTCAGCCTGCAGAGGAGAAGGTTCTAGGGAGACATTATTGTAGCCCCCAGTACCTAAAGAGGGTCTACAAGAAAACTGAAGAGGGACTGTTTACAATGGCATGTAGTGATCAGACAAGGGATAAGAGTTTCAAATTGAAAGATGGTAGATTTACATTAGATATAAGAAAGTAAATATTTGCTGTGAGAGTGGTGATGCATTGGCTCAGGTTGCTCAGAGAAACTGTGGATGCCCCCTCTCTGGCCAGGTTGGATGGGGCTTTGGGCAACCTGGTGTAGTGGAGGGTCTCCCTGTCCATGTCAGGGGGGTTGGAACTAGATGATCTTTGAGGACCCTTCCAACCCAAACCAGTCTGTGATTCTATGATTCTGCAGTGCTTGATGTTGATATGCTAACACTTAACACCTGCAAACAAGTAATGTTTTCAGCATTGCCGTACTTTCATACATGTAAGGCATATGGGAAATGACAGAAATGGTTGCTTGTAGAATAGCAATATAGTCATTTTCACCAATATAGTCACTTGCCTACAAACAAATGAAGTCCTGCTGTTTTTATAATTTAAAATGGGACAGACATTCACAGAATTCACAGAATTGTAGCGGTTGGACATTTGACATTTTGACAATGAATAACAACATACCAAAGAAAAGAAACCAGCCTTCTCCAGATTTTATAAGACATAATGGTTATGTCTACATGACCTCTTATACAAGTTGTTCAGTAACAGAAATGGCTTCATTACATAGTTTATGTGAGCTGAGACAGATGAAGTGAAATGGTTCTTTTTCTTTAATTCACTCCTCTGAAAGATGTGTTGAGGTTCAGAAAGCAAAGAGCATACATCCTTTAAATACCTGATTGCCACTCACTGACATTTCTACAGAGGATTTTCCAGAATGTAAGCAAGAAAAAAAAAAAGTCTTTAAGAGCATTTTATCTTTATGAAAGAGAGGAATGGTCAAACAGTGACCAAACTCAGCATGCCAGAATATACAGCAGAATGTACGCTACATCTCTTCTCCTGTTCTCCTAGAACAGGGATATGAATCTCAAAAGTGATCATAAGATATTTAACTAGACAATCTGGGCATGTGTTTTATCTCTGGCACTCAAACTCCTGAATCTGTAGACTTGCAAACTGATAAAAAGCCCATGATTCATGTGCTTGTTCTTTTGCTCGTCATCAAAACTTGAAATTGAGGACTTCTGGTCCATCAGTCCTTGTCTACAGGTACATTTGACTTTTCAAACATTCTAGAACTGATGTCTGAAATATGGGAAGAAATTCTCTACATTTCTATATTTAAATGACATTACTTTCTTCAGTGGAAAAAGTATAATTATGGGGAATTTCTTGAATACTTTTACATGACATGAAACTTGAATCACAGTAGAGAAATCAAGTGAAACTATCAAAGGTCATATCAAAAAGAAATGAAAGAAGATATTTCTTTGCACTATGTGTAGTTAAGGTGTGTGGATTCATATGAGTATCAAAAACCTATGGAGATTTAAAAGGGACATAGAATTCTAGGAGGAAATAGCCACTGAGGTTTATTAAATAATAATTTTAAAAAGGGCTCAAGAGATTGGAAAGTTGGGTGATTATTTTGAGGCAGCATTACAACACACTTGCCTTGTTACACTCTAATTGGACATCTGGTATCAGAGGGGGAATACCAGGCTAGATGAAATTTCTTCCTGATTCAGCACATATACATTTCCTCTTTAGGTTACTCAACACAGCGGCTTAGGACATTTCTCTCTTTTCCTGGAACAGCAGAAAGCTGGAACACCTTTTTGTGTGTTTGCTGAACACATTTGAAGTGTGGTTCCTGCTTGCTATAAAACAAATTCATACTGAGATAATAAAATATGCAGAAGTAAGAAAAAAAAAAAAACAACTCTAAAAAGCCTTCCTCAGAACTATCAACAACTTGTTGGCACAACAGCTGCTGAACTAGGCACTAGGACAGCCAGTGCAATCCCATGCAACACAGTGATGAATTATCAGTCTGGTATCCAAGCCATACAGAGTTTTTTGCAATAACTAAATTTCAGTACTTTTAGGCTTCAAACTGAGATCACTACTAACCTAGTCCTGACAGTGGGACAAGTCTGGGATACTTGCTGCCTGCAGCACAAAGTAAATATTTCATGTTATTCTTCCATCCTTTTATGTACACTAATATCAATCACTTTGTGTTACAAGTGATCCAAGAATTATTATATGGTTCCAAGTTTGTAAAGAAATGTAGAGACAAATCTTAGGATCAATGATTTTGTCCACATAATGATATACCTATAAACATGATATAAATGCCCCTGGTTTACAAAGTCAATTGTCATTGGGAATGGTCACTCTGACAGCAGTGTTTTATACCAAAGATAAGAACAATTGATTTTGACAATCAGGTGCATCAGCACAATAAACTAATTATTAAAGGATCTATATTAATTGGTTATACTACTTAAACTTGATGTTGTGAGGAATTAAATTGGCTTCTTCAAGCAGGAATGACTTTCTTTGTAGGCATGAAGTAACCTTGTTGGAGAAAAACCCATAACATGAACAGCAAAAAGGAATTATTTATCTTAAAATTACCATGTTCATGTGCATCTGCCCCTCTTACTCCACAGAGCTTCCCCAGAGGACTTTAGCAACATTTTCCCAGTAGCATCTCTCACAGATCACATGTGTGCCTTCCCAAAACACAAAGAACATGATGATACCAAGTGTCACAAAGTCATTGTGATACAGTTGACAATTTCCCCAGCTATGAAAAAGAAAGTTACTATAAAGCAAGCATGAGGTGTTGTGGTTTTACTCCCCACATCTGACGATCTATTGATACAACTAATGCTTATTAGCAAATAGTTTGGGTTATACAAGTCACAGCAGCTACAACATGATTTAGCTGACATAGTCACTGATTCACTCCCCTTACTTGGGAGGGAACATCTTCCGTTGATGCCACCACCAGCATTTGATGGTTGGTAATTTATGCACCAAAGATCACGCAGATACTCACTAAACCTCTAGTACTGCAACTGTTTTAAGGTACACAGAGGAAAGAGCTGAGACTTTGATGGTCTCTGAGCTGGAACCGGTCTTCTAGTGTACCCACTGCCAAAGAAAAAAACCGGCATAGCCCAGAGCTACTGAAACTAGCTCTTCATCTGAAATACAGTATCTTTTTATATTTACAATACCTGAATTTTTGCTTTATTATGTTTGGGAGGAAGTTTAGCAAATTCACACTTAAGTATATACACAGACTGATGGGCAGAAGTGAAAGATTTAATTTTTGAATAATTCGTTAGAGACCATTTGGAACACATTAATTACTCTTTCAGTAGGAATATGGTGTTTTCTGACAGATTATATTTTTCCTAACGGCAAACTAAAGTAATAATAACTACATGTAGCCTTTCACTGATAACACAGCACTCCAAATGGCAGTTCCAATGGTTTTCAAAAAAAACCAACAACAAAACAAGTTTAATTCTTCTCAGGACTCAAGTGGAGAATTAATATGGGGAATAAAACCAGATATGCATTAAATGTTTGGGAGAAAATTTCTGGATGGCAAGCTATACAGATAATAAATGCTGCTAAAATAATGAAATGGGGGGAAAAAAAGCTACTAAAATAATAATGCTACTAAAATAATACTGCTACTAAAATAAAATCAGCAAATATAAACACAGACCTGTCTACTTTAACATTACAAGTATTCCAAAATAAATAGTTTATAATACTTTTTCGGTTATAATTGTTCATGTTGGCCAAAGGGAAAAAAAAAATTTGCTTTTTCACATACAGTCTTTTCTATGTACAGAATATTCTTGACCTCTCCAAAGTTATTTTCAGCACATGAACTAAATTGTCTTTACACTAAAAAGACACTGTGATTGTAGATTATTTTATGGTGGTGTATGCTTTATCCATTATTATCTTGGGGCAGAAGTTCTAAAAACATAAAAAGGGCAGAAACATTTGAATTACTAGAAATATGTATCCCACTCCCACTTCTTCAGAGACTTGGAAATGTAGTAAAGGAGAAATCTTGGAGAAATCAAAGAAATTTACCAGTCTAAAGGACTGAACTGCTAAAACAAAGACCAGCTGCCTGGGAACAGTCTACATACTTACTATGTGGTATGTAGTTAACACTGATTCTTCATTTGTGAAAGAAAAAAATATGTATCTTGCTGGGTTCTTTCCTATGAAGGTTTTACATCCATGTTGTAAAGCAGAAAGCACATTTGCAGTCTACCATAAGTCTACCATTACTGCTACTAATGACAGAATTCTCAGGACTGAACCTATGATCAAAATACCATATGAAAGAACACTAAAGGGCCAGGGTAAACAGCAGGGTATTAAATTAGTTACTGTTAAAGAAAGATTTGAACAGACCTCACAACTTACTAAGTATTTTTAGTCTTATCTTTATCTGCAGTCAAAAACCCCTGATTACAGTGAGGAAACTTTTGTGGAGTCGAACCTCTCTGAAAGTCACTAAGTGGATGTTCTGGATTTTTTCTTATAGTTTCAAGAGATTTTTGCTCCCCTTTCAGGTCTGGCAGTAGCTACATTTAAAGATGTTTTAAACTAGAAGATCTATTTGTCTTTCAGAAAATAAAATCTTAAGAATCTTTCTCATGTCTATCGAAAGTTTAAAATGTTTATCCCTGTCCTACAGAATAGAAAGGTACCTTAAAAGTGCTGATGGGCAAGTAACTAATTTTGTTGTGGATAAGAGACAAATATGGTTTTTTTAATTGAAAGAATCAAGAATGGAAGAGATCTGTCTGGGGCTAAAATTTTACCTCTAATTCAATTTTACGATCAGTCATGATCACAAATGTTCAGAAGGAGAAAAGAAATATTCAGGATCTTTAGAAAGCAACCAGATATTTTCTGGTTTCACGTAGCAAAATCAGAATTTGGCACTGCATATACATGTTAAGCATGTATACCTTATATACAGGCTAATTCAAGGGGCAGGAGACTGGAAAGTTCCTAAGCCTTGAACCGGTATCAGATCAATCTCAAAGTCTTGGTAATTCTCTTCAATAGCTCCTGAAAAAAATGTAAAATTGTGTTGGGAAGTGCACTGAAGAATCAGCAGTCAGTAAGAGGATAAGGAAAATTAACTGGTGAAGACAGATCATCATGAGGTCTGGTGCCATGATTGTGTTAGGGGTCAGCATCTTGGGTATGTTAGGTAAGCAAGTTGCAGTTCTTCTCTCTCCTGATATCATGGAAAGAGCTTTGTATCAAAGCACTGAACAGGAAGTACAAGCATGATGCCTTCAGGTAGTTCTGGCCACTGACTCCACCAGTGGTGTCAAGAATATAGCTTCAGAAGGAGTAAGAGAAAATCAGTGACTTCACAGAAGTGAAAAATAAAAAAAATATATTAAAGCAGGAACATAAGTGAAAGTTAAAAGAAGAAATTGAATATAATATTGTTGCAGACAATGCAAATGACAACAGACTGTAAAAAAAAAAAGGGAGAGCAAATCATCTTGGATTTGATGCTAACTTTAAGAGGGAAAGTCTAACTTTAAGAGATTTTCATTACAAGTTAATTGGAAACAATTGTTATGATATACAGTGCCAGTAAATCAGGGATTGATTGAAGAGGATTTCATCAGATCCATTGGTTCTGAATGCTAATGGAAGAAATTGTCAATCATTCAAAGACCAGAAAAGATAAAAAGCAAATTTTTAGAGCTATGCAGCTGGTAGCAAAATGCCTCTATATCACATCAGATGTATACAATTTAAAAAAAAACCCAAAAACCAACCAACATTTGTAATTGAGAATAATGTGGAAACAAGAAATATAAGAATGTTCTTGAGAAGTGTGTTTATATACTCTAAAACTTTAACACTGAATTTAGGTTCTTTGTTACAGAGTTTCCATACAGGAAGTTTTTATTTCAGGAAAAATAAGAGCTACTTGTCAATCTAAAAATATAATAGAGTGCAATTCAGTATCAAAACTCAAAGTTGATATAATTACAAAAAATATTTTAAAATTAAATAGAATGAAGAACTTCTCCAGTCCTACATCCTCCTCCATACCTTAAGTTTATATGCTTTGTCTGAAAGAAAAAAAATGAGTTTACGATTTCATTACTGGTTTCTGCATAACATAGTTTTAGATTGTTAAACACAAACTTATTTGCCTATTATTGCATCATTAATTTTTCTTCTATATCATCACAGTTTGATTATATATACCTGTCAATATTCTTAGAGCATGTTATGAGAGAGAACTTCACTTGCAGTGTTATTCAAGAAAAGATGAAAGTGCATGGGAATGTCCATTTTTTTATTTCATTATGACCAGTTAAAGGTTTATAAAGGCTCTCCATTTTCTTACATATTTAGGGATGGACAATTCTGCATCACTAGGGGAAAAGGCTAATTACTCACTATAAGGTCATTAGATACACACTTTCTTTTTGTCATTACAAAGACTAATATTTTTGCATTAATGTCACTTCTGCATTATGCAGAGTAGATGAAGCAAATAAATAATAAACCTCCTTATTCAGATGCTAATGCAAACCCAAATGGTCTTTCAATTGTACAGCTCTAAAAAATTCAAGTGAGAAAGTTACAAAAAAAACCCCCAGTAATATTTAGCACAATATTTATTACCTACACATACTTCTGATATGACTACAATGCCTTTGAAGTGATAGAAAGGTTGCAAATAAAGAGATTCATGGGATAATGGTGCATATTTTTTTAGTAAATAAATTGGAAATATAAAAACCTTTGGTTGCTGCATTAAATGAAATGTGGAAAATAGACTGAATTTTACAGAATAATCTATTTTATTTTGACAAACTCTGTAGCCAATCATAAAAATATTAGCATTCCGTTCTGGCTTTGACAATTCACCCATTTTTATTTCCATAGTGTTAGAGGGATCAGCTTTCAGACTTTGCATCCAGAAGTTTTTATAATACCACAAACTAAACCCTTGATGGCAATCAGTATTGATATTTTATTCTAAAGTAATGCTCCAAATGAAATTTTGCAGAAACATATTTTGGCTAGCCTTGGTTGCATATTTTGGTCCACTGATGAGCCATTTGGTTTCCCTGAATTTTGCCATGATGGTAATGCACATGACTGACACCCAGTGGTCTTGGCTGAATTTTTCTTTTAGCAACGGTGTTTTTTGTAGTCATGTCCATTCAAATATCCATAGTAAAAGTTCACTTTCTAGATTTTTATTTATGAATTTCCCCTAAAAACTCCTGTATGGATATTATAGTTTGATCCTAAATCAGCGTTTCTCATGGAATTCTGAAATGTAGTAACTGGTCTTGGAGAACTCTTGACCTGTTTACTTTGGTTATTTCTACAGGCAATATTGAGACAATTAAGAAGATTTAGACTTAATTTTACCTTTAAAAGCACTTACTGAAATATTTGTAATCAGTAAGTTTCCTTAGAGTATCTTTTTTATTTTTTCCCGTGAAGAAACCCTCACTTTCATGAGAGAAGAAAAAAATATGTTCTGCTTACCTTACTTTCTACAGCTTTTTAAAATAACACAAAATGCACCTCCACCCCCTTTTACTCCAACTGTAATAAAATGATTGAAAATTTTGAAAAAGTCAGTTTAGAAAAAGATCAGTGAACAAATCTAAACCTATATTGAAAAACTGGACAAAACATTTTCATTTTTTAATTGGACAGTTTTAAAAAGAATTAGTTTTTGTGTCAGTTCTCTCACCTTTCTCAACAAACCTCAGAAGTATCCTGTCGCCTTCAATAGTAAGGAAGTTGCATTTTAAACGTAAAATACATTATGACTACAAAAGAACAACAGAATTCCACTTAGTCAGTTAGAATGGGTCCTCATTCTAGGTAAAATAGATCAATAACAGCCCTGCCCATGGCGGGAGGGTTGGAACTAGATGATCTTTAAGGTCCCATACAACCATTCTTCGATCCTGTGATTCTATGGTAACTCAGCTCTGTGTCAATGCAGTATTTTTGTTGTCTGTACAATTATGTTTCCACCTCAGGCTCTCTCTACTATATTAAAATCACGCTAACTGGAAACCTGAGAGATTACCTTATTCTCATTTCCCTACCCTACAGAGAGTCCTTGGCAGAAATTCCTTGTTTATAAAACAGAAAGATTAATAGTTTTCCTTTCAGATGCCCTCTTTAGGGTGAAATCAAAGATCTGTCTTTTGATGCAAACCTGCACTATCTAAGCTGTACATCATCTGTTATGATGGCCCTGACATATAAACAGCAGAAATGAGGCCATACATACAAATTGCATCTATTGCATAAAGACAGAAAGAAACACAGAGTGACAAGAAACAAGACATGGGATGGTTGGGAAAGCAAGAAAGAAGAAGCCAATAGGTTTTGGGTCAAATCGCTGTATGCTGGAGACTGCCTGCCTTCAGTGTAAGACTTCTGAGGCCAGTGTGGAGGGATTACCTTCTAGAAACAAACTGAGGATACAGAAAAGGGCTCAACATCCTTAAATGTATCTATACATGCATATTGCTCCTGATGCCGTGCAGTGCTAAACAAAAATTAACAAGCATTTCCCTACTCAGTGACATCAAACCTAAGGTAGAACATGGTCAAGCTTCATGAGAAGAAATCTTCCCAAAGACTCTTGTCACATGCCACTGCATGTGAAGACAACATTTACTGTGGAAAAAAAGAACCAGGAAATACTAACATCAGAGAACAAACACTGCGACCTAGAAGATTGTAACAACTTCTGCTGGTTGTTCACTGTATAGCATATGTCACCACTTAAATGAAGCCTCAGAGAAGCCAAACTTCAAATCATAAACGGTCTCATAAAATCTAGTGCAGCAACTGTGTAAAATGAACATATAATAATAGTTTATGTAAATTGCAACATTTTATGCAAACTATTTGCATGGGATTGTTAAAGGATTAATAGTGAAGCTTCTTTATTAAACACTCATTTTAAAAAACTGGTAATGCTCAGGAAAGAAATATACTTTCTCACATAATGATAAAAGTATATTCACTGGAACTTTTCAAATCAGAATAACATTTTACAGTAACTCTTGTAAACAAACAAGGACAACTGTGGCAAACAATTTGAACTGAGTGTAGATATTTTTCCTTGTTAGGATTTCACAGAATCCTCCCAGCTCACCAGATGTGTGAAATCTGATATTTTCTGCACAAAACAGGAAACACGGGTATTTAATAGATCCCCTAAGCAACTAACTATAACGTGCATACAGACACACAGCCTTTCTATGTTTTTATCCCTATACTTATTTTACCAAACAGCAGTTCAGAAAGTATTTAAACTATGAGATATATTTCATTCTTGTTTATATATTATGTATATTACAATTATAAATGTATTATATTTATAATATAACACAGGAAGCGTTTGTATAATAGTCTGTTCAAACTAATTGTCATTGGACTTCAGGATATCACAGAATCACAGAATCACAGAATCGTAGGGGTTGGAAGGGACCTCGAGAGATCATCGGGTCCAACCCCCCTGCCAAAGCAGGCTCCCTAGCTCATATTGCTCAGATAGGCGTCCAGGCGGGTCTTGAATATCTCCAGAGAAGGAGACTCCACCACCTCCCTGGGCAGCCTATTCCAGTGCTCAGTCACCCTCACTGTGAAAAAGTTCTTCCGCATGTTGGTGCGGAACTTCCTATGCTCCAACTTGCAGCCATTGCCCCTTGTCCTATCCCCACAGACCACTGAAAAGGGGCTGGCTGATTCCCCCTGCATCCCCTGCTTCAGATAATTATAAACTTTGATTAGGTCCCCCCTTAGTCTTCTCTTCTCAAGGCTGAACAGTCCCAGCTTACTCAGCCTTTCCTCATAGGGGAGATGCTCTAGGCCCTTAATCATCCTCGTAGCCCTTCTTTGGACTCTTTCCAGGAGATCCCTGTCCTTTTTATACCAGGGAGCCCAGAACTGGACACAATACTCCAGGTGGGGCCTGACCAGGGCAGAGTAGAGAGGGAGGATCACCTCCTTTGACCTGCTGGCTACACTCCTCCTGATGCATCCCAGGATCCCATTGGCTCTCTTGGCCACCGAGGCACACTGCTGGCTCATGGCCAACCTGTCATCTACCAGGACCCCCAGGTCCTTCTCCACTGAGCTCTTCTCCAGCAGGTCATCCCCCAGCCTGTACTGATACAAACAGTTGTTCCTTCCCAGGTGCAAGACTTTACACTTGCTTTTGTTGAACTTCATCTGGTTTCTCACTGCCCAGCTCTCCAGCCTGTCCAGGTCTCTCTGGATGGCAGCGCAGTGCTCCTGCGTGTCAGCCACTCCTCCCAGCTTTGTATCATCGGCGTACTTGCTGAGGGTGGATGTTATTCCCTCATCAAGATCGTCAATGAAGATATTAAACAGGACTGGACCCAACACTGAGCCCTGGGGAACACCGCTGGTAACAGGCCTCCAGTCAGATTCTACTCCACGAATCACAACCCTCTGGGTTCGGTCCGACAGCCAGTTCTCAACCCACCTCACTGTCCACTCATCTATCCCATGCTTTCTCAGCTTTGCTATCAGGATGTCATGGGAGACAGTATCAAAGGCCTTGCTGAAGTCAAGGTAGATGACATCCACTGCTCTCCCTCCATCTACCCAGCCTGTCATGAGATCGTAGAAGGCTATGAGGTTGGTCAAGCACGATTTCCCCTTAGTGAATCCATGCTGACTACTCCTCATGACCTTCTTCTCTTCCAATTGCTTGGAGATGGCATCCAGAACAAGCTGTTCCATTACCTTTCCAGGGGCAGAGGTGAGGCTGACTGGCCTATAGTTACTAGGTTCCTCCTTCTTGCCCTTTTTAAAGACTGGAGTGACATTGGCTATCCTCCAGTCTTCAGGCACTTCTCCTGTCCTCCAAGACCTGTCGAAGATGATAGAGAGCGGCTCAGCAATCACCTCCGCCAGCTCCCTCAGCACACGTGGATGTAACCCTTCTGGGCCCATGGATTTGTGTGCATTAATCCCTTTGAGCCGCTCCTGGACCTCCCCTACTTGAACCAGAGGGAAATTCTTCATTTCCCAATCAGTCCTACTCTCATCCAGTGTCTGTGGGTCCCGGGGGGCCTTTGAAGTGAAGACCGAAGCAAAGGCGGCATTCAATATCTCCACTTTCTCAGCATCCCCCATAACCAGGACACCCTCCTTATTCAGCAAGGGACCTACATTATCCCTGGACATCCTCTTACTGTTCACGTGTCTAAAAAACCCCTTTTTATTATCCTTTATGTCCCTTGCCAGCTTAATTTCCAAGAGGGCTTTAGCCTTCCTAGTTGCATCCCTACAGGCCCTGACCACATTCCTGTACATTCACATGTAATAATGATAGAATAGTACTTCTAGAGAAAGCTGGCTTTTTTGCTACCAAAGTCCCTGTTTTTCTGCAGTTGTTTTGGTTTTTAGCACTGCTCATTCATTTCAGAACTGTCATTTTCTATAGCAATGGTACAGTAGTTCTACTTGTTCTACATAAAAACGGCATCCCAGTCTAATTTGTTCATTCATGTAGCTTCAGATGTAGTCAACACAACTGAAGTCACGAGCATGGCCAGTGAGAAAGAACCTTTATTGTGGTGGTTTGGATAAGACAAAAATGAGTTTTATGAATGTCAAACTAAAAGCACAAACCAGCACGTTCTGCAAATACCCTCAGAACCAAAACTACCAGGATAAAAAAAAAAAAAAGGGAACTATCAGCAAACAAAGCTTTTTGAGAAATACCTTCCAAATGTTCTTTTAGTCTTGCCTGCAAATGGATGTGCTGTCATTTAGGACTACAGAAGATTTCTCTTTTTCGGTATCATGAGAGCATGGTCAGCACATAAATGGGCAAAGCGAAGGGAGCTACAAGGCCATTTCCTCCTCAAGTACAGAATCCCAACCAAAAGAAAAAAGGAGATTGTTCAAGGATAGGAAAGGAGGGATATGAGGATGAGAATAATTTATATGTGGGCTACAAAACCTGAACTGCAGAGATCAGAAAGTAGTATCTTTTTCTATCTTTGAGTGATGTATGTATTCATAATGTGAATGCTCCAAGCAGTAAGTTCCCATAACCACAATCATCACAGGAGCAGTTGCTGAGTTCTTGAAGCAAATAGAACCACTCTATCACATGCTGCATTAGCTTTGAGTCTTCCTCAGTATTACTACAGTGGTTGATAAGAATATAGATAAAGCTTCAGGAGACATTAAGAATGAAGGCATTTTTCAGCAAAGCCACAGACACAGCTTCAGCTTTGATGGGCACGTTCCAGTGACAGCAAAGGCTGCATTTGGGTGGTTTCACAAGATGCTGTGATATATTTCATATTCACTTTATGTGTTCATGCAGAGATGGCCTTGTCCACATGAGCAATTAATATGAACCATTTTGCTCACCATCTTAAGAAATTAGCTTTCCTAGTACAAAAGCAAGGAATTCGCTGGAGGTCAAAGCAGAAACTACCCTCAGTTTACAAGTAGGACATATTGAAAAGTAAATAGAAATACCAACTCTGTGATGAAAGTGAAAGTCAGAAACCAAAAAAAAGTGTAGGAGAGCTACTTCCTATCTGGAAAGAACATCATCTGTGGTAGATGAGTCTTAAAGGTCTGAAGTGTTTATCCCTTCACTCCTTATCAGGAAACTGTCACACATGACTCTACTTCAGCAGGAGACAGACTTTGTTGATTTTGGAAGAATGGCTGCTTCTACATGCAGGGAGGAAAAGATTTTACTACAGTAAAAGTGAAAATAGTTATTGATACTGTACCTTAGTATGAAAGCTTGCATCTGTGGGTTCAAACTCAAGATCATCATGTTAATCTCAGTTCCTCCAGCTATCAAAACAGAAAGCAGTTGCTTTGTCTCTCAATAAGGATAGTTGAAATAATCTCTGTTTCACAGTGGATCCAGACGAGAGACAGTTCTGTTTCTTTGACCTCTTTACAAACCCAGAAACCTTTAACAAGATGCTGACCCATCTAGCAGCTCCTTTTGAAAGTTCAGTGCTCTCGTTCTTCTCACTGGACAAAAGGCTGATCACTGGAGTGCTCAGTACTACAGTTCAGTTCTTCCAAAATCTGTTTTTAATAGTGAATGGTCAAAATCTCATGTCACCTCCCTCCCACAAGTAGAAGAGGTCTCCTATAGTACATTACATGTAATCCTACAGTACAGTGCATTATCTGTAATAGATTTCTGATATTTGACCCCTTAACAGCAGATGCCAGAGGATACAGGCAGTGGACATCTCTGATGCTCATGGAATGATAATCATTACCAGAACTGAAATAGGAAATTATACATTTTTATAAGACACTGCTAACGTGTGGTAGCCATGACAGGTGAGATCAGGCAGGATAAAATGTGAGAAAAAAAGGAATCTTGGGTATGAAATTAAAACTTTGTCTTCTGTTGTGACAGATCACTGTATTTTGTTATATTCAGAACAACTCATGATCTCCAACACTAGTATCTGAAATACAACATATTTGGTGGCATACTCTATAACACAGTACAGACTATACAAATAACAAAAAAAAGCTAAAAACAATGGATAAACTACATTTTTATGACTCTTGTCTGCAGACAACACTTTTAGACACATGGGTTACTGTGTGTTTATCTTAGAGAACATAATTTCTGCTATATGCTATTACTGTGCAAATGTATAAGAAAAATGGGTTATGTTTTATGTTTGTATCATAACAAAACAGTGACACAGCAAAATTATAACCTATTTGTTAATTGTTTTCAGTACATCTAAGGAGTTGTCTAATGGTTTATTCCTCATATGCCATTCAAAACCCCCTGATTTATTCTAATGCTTTCTTCACCACCTAATGAAGCTGATATACCCACCTTTTCTGTTTTTCAAACTCTTTCTTGCTGTAATCTCATATTTAATTTAACCATTGAAAATATAGCCAGTGGTTTTGCTCTGCAATTCTGTAGGATCGTTTCAGTTCATTTTATATGAACTTCAGAGAAAGGACAGCACTTACTTGTAATTCACAGAGTATATTGTCTTTGAAAATCTATGTGCTTGGGGGATCATTACATGTCTGGAACGTACAAGGAACACTTAATGCATAGCATTATTTAGCGTGGTATCTCATAAAAATCCCCATATACCTCTTGTCCCCAGTTCTTTTCCAATAACACTTGAGGAAATAGCTACCTTTGAGGTAAGGGAGTAGTAGTGAGTAGGAAAGTCTGAAAGCCTTATACTCATAAACACTACTACAGGCAAATAACATCCTCGCCTCCAAAAACTCCTTCTGTCTTTGAAAGATAAACCAGTGTCAAAAAAATCCTTTGCCAGACAGTAGTGTAGCATTTTCTTGAAGAGTGCATACAGTAGCATGTTACAGTTTTTGCACAAGTCATGCAATTCTGTCAGGCATAGAACATACCAAAAAGTGTAGCAGGTTGAGCTTCTGAATTTAGAGAAGGTGCCATGAAGTTTTCTAATACTAGCCTATCTGCACGATTTTAGAAAACCTATCACCATTCCTGATCTGTTGGCACAATGCTTAACTGTTGTCTCATTAGCAATAAGTCATTCAAAGAGCTATACAAATAGTAGTGATCAATCCCAGCATGTTCTTATAACCCTTTTAAAACCTACAGCTGTTCTTGATATATGATGAGATACAAAGAAAAATAAAACTGTGAAGATAAAGTTCAGTTCTTATTTTAGCATACATCACAGGAATTCACTTAAGAGGTTAAAACTGCTGATATCCCCTTATCTGTCATACAGACATTGTGGATGGAGATCTGTAAGGTTGGTATGAAAAGCAACCCAAGGAGGGAGCCTTACAGCTGACCCTCTTTTCACTAGAGAGGGCAGAATAAACAGATAGACAGTTTCTACATAGAGTTTTGAAGGCGACGGTTCCTGGAGTGAGACCTTTCATTTCATTAACCATTAAATTAATATTAAAGTTGACACCCCTAGAAATGCTAGTGAGCTAAAAGAAATAAATGTTAAATATATATATGACTATAGTAGTTGACTGTCCACCCAAATCATCTTAAGTATCACCTCTGGGAGGGCACAACTAGGATATTGGGGATATTGAGGAAGTTACCCCTGTGAGGGAAGAGAAGACCCCAAAGAGGTAGTCAATGGGTTCCTCCAACCAAGACAGGGACACCTTCTTGGTAAGCAGTTGAAATTTCACCTTTTTGGTGGGAATACCTGGGGTAGTATTTTGCTGGCATTATAATGATAGTCATATATTAGTGCTACTGCAGCAAGTGTATTTACCAACAACAATTCCAAACTCTGTATCTGTCGCTTTAATAAACTTTCTATTAGTTTCAACTTTGCAAAACTGTCTCAATGAAAAGTCATTTGGGGGTCCTGACAAGTAAACTTTGACTCTGTTATGTCATTACAGATATATATATATATCTCTGGAGAGATTCAAGACTCGTCTGGATGCCTATCTGTGCAATATGAGCTAGGGAGCCTGCTTTGGCAGGGGGGTTTGACCCGATGATCTCTCGAGGTTCCTTCCAACCCCTATGATTCTATGATTCTGTGATATAATCCTTTAGACATAAACCATTGACCAAGTCTAGGGCTAAGACTGGACCTAACCACACCTAGACCCCTCTCTGAGAAGGATTTTAGAAAGCAAGGGGGTCCTTTCTGCACCTCATGACTCAATTGGAGGGTCTCCCTCAGCCACACATCAGACTTTTACCCTTCATGTGACATGTATTTCATGAGATCATAAGACTGCATCAGCTTTATGAAAGACCGTAAAGGAGTAGAGTGGCAGAGGACTTCTGTGCAGTACAAGAGAAAAGCTAGATTATCTACAGATTTTTCCAGTTATTACCATAACCTTTTTTGCCATGTTACAAATAAAACAAAGACTTTGGTCGCAAAATTTAAGGTTTTTTTTCCATTTTTCAGAAGAATCAAATCACAATCCAATTAACTTTTACACATCGTCCACAGTTGATACATACCTTGCATACCTTATGTGCCTGTCCAGTGCATTAATCATAAAAATAGACTGAAAGAGGGTACATATTGACATGGATCACAGCAAAGACGCTTATCTAAGCATTGAATCCACACTAAATTTTAAAGGAGACAAAAGTGACCATGGTATTTCCTTTTACCTGTAAGCAAGTCCAGCATGTCATGTTTTGCTTTGCATCATTTCTTCCCCTTAAGAGAAGTCTCATGTATTAGTAAACTGAGATCTGTGAATGTGTGCTCTGCATGACTTGGAGCTAAATATTTATGGTACAGATAACTGAAATAATAGCTAATTCAATAGAAGAAGAATATTGTCTTTCACTTTTTTTTTTTTGTTCATACCTCATCATGACTGGCCACACATAATTATGCCAGTTACTAATTTAGGTTGGTTAGCCTCTATAGGTACCTATTACATAAATTGAAACACACTGTACAAAACAGCTTTAATATAAAGCTTCTCATTCTACACTGATAATAAAAGGAAATACAATGAGGACAATTAAGTAAACCTAATCTTTTCTCGCCCTCAGCCAGATATCATGTCTTTCTCACAGAAGGCCTTGTAGATATTCAAATGTTCCAACATTCTTGCATTATACATCTCCTCACTTATGGTACTTAACTAGCCCTACTCACCCAGAAAATTTTAAAAAAGAAGAAAAATGTTAGCTGAATACCATGTTTTCTGAGCATTGGAACTCTTATACCTAGCACTTGTAAACTCGGTTCATTCCTTCATCAGTGCAATAGCTATAAACAAGAAAGGTGTTGGGGGCATTGTATTCCTGTAGGAGTTTTCTTTTGGATGAGAAATAAATGGAAGGTCCTACCCAAATTGGTCATTAGCAATCCCAGGGAACTCTTCATAAGAGTAGGTGTGTTAACTTCAGTCTCCTGGCCAAATTCCAGCTCAGGTAATTACATTCAGCCTACCTAATTTCCCACTGCAATTACAAATACAGAGTGATCCTTAATTTCCAGTCCCAAGCCACTGTGCAGTGTTGAATAGTTGCTAAGTTTCACCCAGGGTGGTTGCACTTCAGCAGCGGATAAAAGCAAGCTGTGTATAAATTGTGGCAGTTTTTAAAGCATTTTGGAATCGTTTGAGAAGAAAGTGTTGTATACTTAAGATGATTCTAATTGAAATAATTGCCTGCCACTGCTCTAAATATTGCTTGTAAAAATAAAATTTCCTTCTAAATCTTTAGAAGGAAACCTTCCTGGTGCTCTGGACAAATCAGCTCATAAATATTTAATTAGTTTTAAATGTAGGTATTAGAGTTTGAAACTGCATGTATGTAAGAGCAAGATTTATTAAAAAACCAAACCATCTAGCAATCTTTAATGCTGTTTACAAGCATCTGAGCCATCAGCAATATAGGATCACTGCTCCAGTGTAAGATTAATGGCACATCCAATCTGTCAAACTTCACTCTAACTATTAACATCCCTACAAAGGCCTCAGACATGCATAAATATACCACTATGTCAAAGCTGTCTATAAAGCAACAATAAGAAGGCTGGCAGATACCTTTAGATGGGGATTGTTTCTAAAATCGGCTACTAGAACCCACATTAAAATCACATAACATCTCTACACAGTAAATGTGTACATTTTCAGTTTCCTCCAAGTCTTCCTATCAGGTTTCATGTCCAAAGACTAACTAGATTACCACTGAACTGAAAACTCTCTTAATATCCATAAAAATCAGGATGATCTGATCCCATAATTTAGAAAACCAAGCAAAAGGACAACGATATCCATGAAACCTGAAGGAGCATGGGTAGGAACGCCTGATAAAAACCGAACAGAACCAGTGAAGTCCATTTTATTCCAAAGAAACTCCAAACAAGACCAGTATGTAAACCATGGCTTGAAACTGCTCCCATGAAACTAGTACACTAGTTTATTTTTACTAGTTCAGTGCAGTATCCTGTGATTGGAGTAAAGTTACTTTCTATGTCAACTCTAGTGCTGCCTTCATTGCCACCGTTGGACAATGGGAATGTATTATCCCAGGGCATAAAGGGTTCCATAAAGGGTAGGTGGAAGAAAATGGGAATCCAACACCGTTTAAGGAAATCAGTGAATAAATTACAAAAACTGTCCATTTGCCTGCCCCTTTTAATCTTACTGTCGTATTCAAACTATTGGGCATGTAACTGAATATCTCAACTGTACCTGAAGAAATAATGGAGCGTGTCTCTGCAGTAAAACAGAACGGCACTAAACTGATGAGTTTAACCCAGCAGAAAGAGCGGCTGTAAACATGACAAATGCCTGCTATTGATTTCAGGTTTAATTACTCTGTGCAGCACTGACAAAGCCCATCAGATGTTGTTGTGAAGTGTAAATGGAACAAACTACACTTCACTGCCCATAGGAAACTGATGGTGTCTGCAGTTTGCATTGTTTACTTTATCCTCCGTAAACTTCAGCCTTGATCAAATTAACAAGTGCTACTAACCTCCAACAAACTACAATGCACTATGATTTTACAGCAACAGCCTTGGAACAATAGTTCTGCAGCATTTCATTGATAACAAATGTCTGGCTAATGACAGCATAATGGCAGCTGCTGAACCTTACTGTCCAGCACTGCATATCCTCTAACCAGGCTAGGAAGAATTTTTAAACACACTCTCTTGCATTTCCTCCTATTTGGGGAGAAATGATGAATTATTCACTTAATATTCTGAAAAAAACTTTTAGTTAAAATATTCTGCCCAGGTTATCCAGGGAGGCTGTTTTCACTAATAACAGCAAGACAATAAAATTGGACCATGTCTAGCATGTTGCAGCTACCACTCAAAATGTCTCTGAAATAATTTCTTTTTTTTCAGACATTGATTTACCTTTGTAACTTTTCAAGTCTTTCTTCATTCTTCTCTTCCTTTTCTCTTTTCTTTGAGCTTATTTAAGACTTTTATAGCCACTCAACATAACATCTAAAAATTAATATCTTTTGTACCACATTATTGAAGAAACTGTCTCACTATTTTTTGTTTGTACACAAGAGAGTTTCTCGGCTTCCACTACATTGAGACTGAGTTTGTTACTTTACAAATGAATGTTGTTGTTCATCTTGCCCATAGAATCATAAACGGTTAGGGTTGGACTAGATCTTAAAGATCATCAAGTTCCAACACCCCCTGCCATCGGCAGGGACACCTCTCACTAGACCAGGTTGCCCAAAGCCCCATCCAACCTGGCCTTGAACACTGCCAGGGAGGGGGCAGCCACAGCTTCTCTGGGTAACCTGTTCCAGTCTCACCACCCTTGTAGTGAAGCATTTCTTCCTAATATACAATCTGAATCTAGCCCCTTCCAATTTAAAACCATTCCCCCTTGGCCTATCACTACATGCCCTTCTAAAAAGTCCCTTCCCAGCTTCCTTGTAGGCTTCCTTCTGGTACTGGAAGGCCGCTATAAGGTCCCTTCTGAGCCTTTTCTTCTCCAGGCTGAACAACCCCAACTCTCTCAGCCTGTCTTCTTCCTTTTTTGATGAGTGGACTGTTTGGCAGATCTTGTTCAAATTTTCTCTTTCTGGGATAAGACTCTACTGCCACCACAACTATAAAGAGCATTGTAGGGTACATCTTCCGTGTTTTTAATGTGTAGTATATATACAGGTGCTTAGTTACAACTTTTCAGGAAATAGAAGACCTAGGTGTGGCTTTGAGTTGCTCAAACACTGATAGGAAGAACAACTTTTGATACTTAGCCTACTTAGTATATACTATTTGGTAAGCAATAATTGTGTCTCCTACCTGTTGCTCTGCAGGCCAACAGCTCTATGATTTTGCCTCTTGTTCCTCAAAGGAAAAGCTGGAGACACGTACCTCCTTACTGTTTACAACAATGTGAATACAGCACAGACGCAGATGGGCTAAGTAATCTGGACAGTCTTACTTCCTTACAATAACCAGCAGAATCTAAAAGACTTTTAAGAGATGGAAAAAAGGAAGGAGTATGTGGATCTGCAGAGCCAATACATGCAAACTTTAATAATTACTGGTAAGAAGACATTATTTTCCTCATCATTCACCCATTTTGAGGGGAATAGCATGCATTATAATCCCCAGGGGATCTGATAAAGTAAACAATGAGTACAGAATTGCTGTCCCAGCACAAGCATCAGCGCAAAGATGCCAAATCAACTCACCAGTTCTGTGCACAGCTAAGATGAAGAAAGAATGATTTCCCATGAGCAACAGTTACAAGTACTCTTGAGGTATGAAGAACTACCCTGGCCTCAAGATCGATGCTGGATGACTTGTATTGTCCAAATAAAAATTTAAGTGTTTTTAGTGATAACGACTGAGAACAGGAAACATGTCCCTATGAAAGGAAAGACAGGGATGGAGATTTTTTATTATTACTTTGAAAGTGTAAGTTCTTAAAATACAAGCAAATTATTAGCTGGAAAGGTACATATTTTTTAAAGAGAGCTGTGTCACTACAAAGAATCTGTGTCTTATTGACATGTAGGAAGGGCTAGACTTGCTCCAAAAACAAGCTGTTTTCTGGTCCAGGCTTGACCCACTACTGAAATGGTGCTTATTTGCAGTCAAAATGGCCAAAAAAAATTATTCTTTGCATGAAATCTAAAAATTGTTCTTGCAGTCTTTCTTGAAATCTAGAAAGTCACCTTGCAATTATTTTTCCAATGCAGTTGGAAGGTGGAGTGGACATTTAGACCCACCATTTTTTCTAACTGATAATAGCTTTACATGAGAAATATGTGACAGAGACAGATTGGAAATCCAATGTTTGAGTCAGAATGGATGCCAGGCACTGTTTTTGTCAGCATATTCTACCCGCCAGTCTCATTAAGTGCACATAGTCGTATTTGCAACAGAGGATATATTTTCTGTTACAGACTTTAACTGTTCTCCTCCTAGAGTGGAACTTTAAAGTTTAAATTTATTAAACAACATGAAATAAGGACACGAACACTGTTGAATCTTGTATCTTTTTCAGTCTCTTATAAAATCCAGTTTGACCTTTACTTTTGAAGGGTCTTTTTTAAGAAATCTGCCTACACAAAATTTGCTTGCTATGAATACATTTTTGCATTTTACTTTGTGATTATCAGTATCAATATTTCAGGAAAAAATAATTTTCAATTCACTCCTTATAGCTGAAAGTAATGATTATCTCAAAAAACCACTACAGTAAATAGAAAAACATGGAGATCTACTCATGGGTGAGTCTCAAAAAGAATCTATAGTGATACTGACTGGAAAGTTAAAATTCTACACAAAAATTCTAGATAGAGAGAAAAGGGCTGCTCTTAAGGAAAAAAAAAAAAAAAAAAGAAGATGAAACTTGTCCCTAGCCAGCAATTCTAGATTACACATATCAATCAAGGTTGTGCATATCTCAGCTGCTTTAGAAGGCTTGCAATTTAGTGTCTCCATCTTCTTCCATGATCAATGTACTTTTAAAACTGTACTTGCCTCGATTCTATTAAGATGCTCAACTTTCTGGACTCCATGGAAGAGTTATCTTTTCTTCATTGTGAATCTCCTATTTTCAGTCTATAATAGTCTATTCATGGTGACTGGATCTAGTATATCATAGTGATGCCAGGGATGAGACAAAGATTTTCTCTCTTCCTTCAAGTTTTTTAGTGAATATGTCTAGTAGGTCTCAGCAAAGAGACCTTTTGTTTACATGACTTTTCCTTATTCTATCTAAAGAGAAAATGGTGAAATTCAATAACTGTATTTCTACGAAACATTTATTTTGTAATAAATAAATTCAGTTTATAGCATTTGCCTCATCTTTTCCTAAAGTTTAAAGACTACACAGTAATTGTGATACTGAGTGAAGGATTCAACCCCACCTCCTTTGTGTACACACTTTAAAATGTAAACATCTTTTAGATAGTCATCACTTGATACTCCGCAGTTTTGAATTTCAAGAATCCATCATACTGATGTGGATGAAAGGCTGAAACTGTGTGCTTTATGTGTAAGTCTCAGTCAAGTCTTTTAATGTACTAGGCAAGTAGATCTCTTTTTGCAAGTACATGTTGAAAATCTTATTCCAAATAAATTGTTTGATTTCAAAAACTTTTTAGAGACCTAGACAAGCTGAAACTATGTCTAACTAATGGCTGGCCTTCCCAACTATAATGTGAATTGAGTGCATGGGAGTTTTCACAGGAATGGGTAACTAGAATTATCAGTGTTTCTCCACATGTTATCCATTCTAATGAGGAAAGGAAAGGGAGAAAAGGCATACAGAGGTCTGCCTGGCAACATGGCATCATTACTTTGACTTTGAATTAAAACAATACTGGAACATTCTAGATCGCATGTGCAGAGTAAAGATTTATTAAGGGGTTATGGGTTTAAACTGAAAGAGGGTAGGTTTACATTAGACATGAGGAAAAATTCTTCCCTGTGAGGCTGGTGAGGCCCTGGCACAGGTTACCGAGAGAGAAACAGTGGCTCCCTGGCAGTGTTCAAGGCCAGGCTGGATGAGGCTTTGGGCAACCTGGTCTAGTGGAGGGTGTCCCTGCCCACGGCAGGGGGTTGAAGCTAGGTGATCTTTAAAACCAAACCATTCTATGATTCTGAGGCCAGTTGTCTGAAGATGGAACATATCTAGATACCCCCATTGCTCTTCTACATGTATGTAAAAAATGAACGCAAATTTTCATACTCCAAAATCATCATATTAACCCTTTTAAGAACATGAAGTTTTACTTTATTTTATGACATGGTCTGCTATGATTTATACAGTATGAAAAATCCAAAACCAACACTTAAGGGTTAAGATGGAGTCAACTGCTTTGTGTTATATACACTTTATTCCTTGTTTGTCTCCTCGTCATGACAAGATCCCTTGGACAGTTCTTCAATCTCTGTGGATATCCTGGCCTTCCTGGCTGAAATCTGCAATTGTAACTACATTACGTGATTTAGATATTAGAAAGACCACAAATGTTCTGAGAACACTCTTGAGGAGAAGTACACTTAACAAGGATTGAACAAGAACTCAGAAAGGATAATGCTAGTTCTTTTCAAGTTTAAAATATATGTAGCCTGAGGATACTTATTATTAGGGATAGCTATCCTAAGGGTAATTATAGAAACATTATTGTAAGTAAAATTATTTTTCTGTTGAGTTTAATGGGAACAATCAGATTTAAAGCAGTAAGCTCAAATACTGGAATTGGAGGGGCTGATAAGAAGAGAAGATGGATAACTGAGTGGTACACATTCATGGTTGTTTCAGCATTTTCAAAAAGTGGCACAGTTCAGCTGTTGCAGATAGTACAGACAAACATGGAACCAAAGTTTTGGGTTCGAAGGAACTTCAAAGACCATCTAGTTCCAACCCCCTGCCATAGGCAGGGACACCCTCCACTAGACCAGGTTGCCCAAAGCCCCATCCAACCTGGCCCTGAACACTTCCAGGGAGGGAGCAGCCACAGCTTCTCTGGGCAACCTGGGCCAGTGTGCCACTGGTGTCTCAATTTGTTGCCCCAGTGGGAAACCAAGTGTTTAAAATATCTTTGGATCTAAATAAATACTAAACTGAACAATACTATTAATCTCTGCTAGAAAGCCTCATCATGCTTAAAACTGGGCATGTATTAAAGGCACTCTGAGCTGAGGAGTAAGTAAATAATAAAATAATATTAAAAGTGAGGGCAAATTATTGCCTGTTTGAATAATTTTCTTTTCAGGGAAGGCTTGATTCAGAATTTCTGGTTTTGTGAAGCTAAACAATTTGGGAATATTTTAAAGATTTCGATGTATAAAAAGGTTGACAAAACTGTGTCAACTCCCACAGACATCTAGGCACATGTTTAAATTACTGGATATGAATCATCTATTGAACATGCAGAATTTGAGCTTAAGTACGTAATTCTAAATACACTACAAGCATGTCCTAAAACAATATTAATTTTGAGTATATATGTGCATATGTATATGCAAACACAGGCATTTATAACAAAAGGGATTTTTTTTTCCAAATGGAAGCCACACAATGACATATTTCCCTCCGTTCAAACGAAATTGTTGTTGTCTCATAAAAAGACCACATGGAATCTATATTAAAATGAAAAGTTAAACCACTTATACTCTAAGTAGAATAAAGACAAAAATCTAAATCTTGTGTAATGTATGAAATGCCTATGTATGCTTGATACATAGGATTCCATTAGATACTCTGTCACTGTCCAAATACAATTTTCTTTTTCTTTTTTTTTTTAAATGAGTCAGTCAGAAACCTCTGATAGCACCATTTCAAATGCAAATAATTCTGTTCCAACTGCCTCTTTACATTAGCTAAATGAAGTCATCAGTAAACAAAATTGGAAGAAATCTTAACACAACTGCTGTAAACAACTTTAAAAGTTTTATATCCCAAAAGATTAAAACTGTTAGAAGACAGTTCAGATTCACTGGAGATGTTCACCACTGATAGAGTTTATAGTCAAAAATAACCTCTCTCATCTCACCCAAACTGATACTGGTCACAGCAAATTATAATCAAAGATAGATTTCTTGGAGGGTGATAATACCATTAGATTTAAGGAATTAAAAATACATGAAACTTTTGAGTTAATGAACAGGGTCCTTAACTGCTCATTTAATTCAAACAGCTGTTTGTTAATGCCCTAAGCAGTGTCATAAACTGTGAAAATACTGTTGAGTGCAAGACACTAGTTAATGCTATAAAGCAACACATGCTCTAATATTAAAAGGATTTAATGGGATTAATAGAGAATAAAACATTAACTCCCTATTATGATGTTTTTAGGACCCAAGGGCAAATTCTGGCTAAAAAGGACTCCGGTTCTAAAAGCACAAAAAGTAAACTATAGCACTGTACAGCAAATCATGGCAATTTTATGCTCCTGAAAAAAAGTGGAACCCTGATAAGATCACATCTGTTCCAATCACAGACTGGATAAAATCACTGTTTACTAAAGTCCTAAATAACTAAATATGTGGAACCCCAACAAGATCCCATCTGTTAAGACTACAATTTGGATAAGGTCCCATTACAAAAATTTCAATATAATAACATATTCACTACAAAATAATGAAAGTTTTTATTTTTCCTCAGTTTCATCAATTCTTTCATAGTGATACAGAATATTGAAAAAATCTGCCATAATTAACTGGCTTGATGAACATTAATAATGTGTTAGGATTTGGATTGTCAATTCAAAAAAGCAATAAAAAAACTGCTCTTCGTGTTTAAGTTATATAATCTCACTCATATGTTCTTAATTCTAGTTATTACAAATACATCTACACAATAGTAGATGACAGATTTGTCAGTGTATTTAGTTCACAAGTAAATTAAAAAAGCTTCTTATTTGCAAAGGTGCTGCTAGGTTTTCTGGTTTTCTTTTGAAAGAATTGTCAATAGTAGCAGATTATTTTTTTTAAAGTTCATATAGACCTAATATATAAATAAAATCTATTTCAAGTGCATAACCATTTATAAAAAGTCATGCTGTGGAAAAGAAGATTTAAAAATTCATGTTTTTTCCTAAAGATTGAAGGAAAAATGTTACTAATTTCTTTATAGGGTAGTAGATAAATACTTCTGTCCTTTTAAATTAAAAAAAACCCCAACGCTTGCAATATCTCCTAAGCAATATAATTACAATTCTTTGGTTAATTCCTGCATTCAAGATCGATAATAATTTATAATAATATGTAATTTTACACAGTAAATATTTTCACTTGGATATCTCATGACTTTTAAGAGATCACAGGACCAGAAACCTTCCATTTTTAGTAAAAGTACGGCCTGACAGCTACCAAAAAAGCATTGAAAGGTGTAAACATTCATAATTTCTGCTCAAGTTCATAATGAATACACTTTTCCAATGCCTGCTACCTCAAAAAATGGCTTAAAATCACCCACATATCCAGGAGATAAGAACAATTGGTTTCTTGCAAAGCAGTTGCCTTCAGTGAAAGATTTCATGTAGATACTCACATATTAGCCTTTTCCACACAAAACATAGCAATTATTTATAGAGTGAGGAAGCAGGAATGAAGAAATGAATTTGTCAGGTATATTGGACATATGTGTGTTCTTCCCTATAGACTTTCCTTTCCATTTAAAATACAACATTCCAAAGCTCAACCCTGTTTTTTGTTCCACCTTTCTCATTGTGCAACATATTCACAAGACATCTCCATTAAATGATTTTACCACCTGAATTTGCTTGTATTTACCTGATCCTAAGAATTTGCTTCCCCATAATGCTCACATGGCTGCATTTTATGAATCTGATCCTTATGATCCTGCTTTCAATTGAGTGGTCTTCACTTCAAAGCCAGCATTTGCCGAGTGTTACCACATGGTAGCATTTGCCAATTGTTACTACATTTTCTGAGGTTTTGCAGTGCAGATACACAGACTTTTACTAAATGCACAGGAGCTCTGTAGAACCCACTAGAAAACACCTTCCTGCTGAAGGTAATTACTGTATTACTGCGTCACCAGCTTTAAGATTTCCTAACCCACTTTGGCTTGCAAACACTTTCTACTTCTTAGTGAGAAGATGATTTAGTAATTTTTGTCCAAATAGAAGACATTTCATGTCATAAAACTTTCAAAAATATTGTTTTCATTATACCTATTTAGCAGTGCTCATTACTTAGTAGCAACTTCATACTGGGTTGGTTGGGATGGAGTTAAATTTCTTCATAGCAGCTCCTACGGTGCTGTGGTTTAGATTTGTGACCAAAACAGTGACTAAACACACTAATGTTTTAGTGGTTGCTTAGCAGTACTTGCATAACATCAAAATCTTCTCTGCTCCCCACTCTGCCTCCCCCCAGTAAACAGACTTGGGGTGGGCAAGAAGCTGGGAGATGACACAATCAGGCAGATGACTTGAACTAACCAAAGAGATATTCCATGCCATATGATGTCACAATCAGCAATTAAATGGAGAGGAAAGAGAGTTGGTAGGTAGCCAGCTTTTGCTTGGAACTGGCTGGGCACTGGTCTGCCCAGGGGAAGTGATTAGCAATTGCCTTTCTTGCTTCCATTTTCCTTGAAACGTCAGTAAAATTGGGGTTTTGTTGTTCTGTTTCCATTATGTTGATGGAAGGAAGAAGTTGCTGCAATGGCAAGAAGCAAGGTGTTGGCAAGGAAGATTTTGCATATTTTCTTTTCTAGCAAAAAAAAATGCACAGTCCAAGAAGTATTGCACGGATACAGATGTAGAACTCACATTTGTGCTGTAGCAATCAAGTGATGAAGCTGATGCTTGTTAGAACACCTACAGTTGGCCCAGGCAGCTATATATAGAGTTGTATAGTATATCAGATCTTACATGTTATCTAACTGGGGCTAGTCCCAAGGGGTTTAAAACACACATGATAAAGCTTTCCACTAAAAGAATGATCTGATTCTTGTATCAAGATAAAAGAGGTAAAGAAAGATCGTCTAGTGGAGTGGAAGGTGCTTTGGATAAAAGTTATGGAAATTTCAGTGGATCTAATACTTTGTTAAATTAAAGAGGTGAAACAGTTGCTGCATACATACGTCACCAGTGATTTCCAACTGCCACTTCAAAAAACAACAATCCCTCTCATTAAGGTCCAACTATGAAATGAACCTAGAAATCTGTTCAGTGTAGCCTAACAAGTTCAGAGGAGTTTAGGGAAGAATTTAAACTGAGATTCCAGAAAATGTGGAAACAGCTGTTACAGGATCATTTTGGAACACCAGATAGTCCTCTGTTGTGTTGGATGGCAAGTCACATAGTAGATTCAAAACCTGTGCCAACTATTGGAAATTGAAGTCTCTCACTCTCGGATGCATTTCTTGTAGCCTTACCTACACCATTGCTCCATTAGGACAGGACACCAACATTTCAAGCTTTGGAAAGTCTACTCACCTTGAGAAAAAGGTGTAGACTGTTCTAAAACAAAGGTCTGGCAAGTTCAGTCTCCTGTTACAGTAATGAAAACAATTATGAACTTCAGGGCAGAAGGAACAATTGCAGTTTATGTAAATGTCAATTTGAAAGGGAGCAGTTCTGGCTGTACTTCTATTTACTTTTTGAAAAAATAATTCAACCAGGCTAGAGGAAAGTGAACTGTCATGGGGATGGACAAATCCTGTAAAAGGTAAGGATAAAACTGCATCAGCATCTTGAAAACCTGGAGGGATTAAATAAGAAAAAGTAGGGCAATTTATAAAGAACCCATTCTACAATAGGGCTATGGAGTTAGTGGATAAGAGAAGTAACAGACATCATCTACCTGGACTTCTGCAAAGCATTTGACACTGTCCCACGTGATATCCTTTTCTGTAAATTGCAGAGATGGGTTTGAGAGATGGACCACTCGGTGGATAAGGAATTGGCTTGATGGTTGCACTCAAAGGGTTGTGGTCAATGGCTTAGTGTCTCCATGGGAACAAGGTGCAAGTGGCGTTGCTCACAGTTCAGTATTGGGACTGTCACTGTTTGACAACATCTTTGTCAAAGGCATGGACAGTGGGATCTTGCACCTTCAGTAACTTTGCTGATGACATCAAGCTGTGTGGTATGGTCGCTGTGCTGGAGAGAAGGGATATCCAGCCTTGAGAGGTCGGCCCATGCAAACCTCAGGAAATTCTACAAGGCCAAGTGCAAGGTCCTGCACCTGGGTCAGGACAAACCCAAGCACAAATATCATCTGGGAAGAGAATGGATTGAGAGCAGCCCTCAGAATGATTTGGGGGTGTTGGTGAACAAGAAGCTCAAATTTGCAATGTGTGCTTGCAGCTCAGAAAGCAAACTGCATCCTGAGCTGCAGCAATAGAAGTGTGACCAGGAGGCAGAGGGAGATAATTCTGCCCCTTTACTCCAGTCTGGTGAGATACTACCTGTAGTATTGCATCCAGCTGAGGGATCCCTAGTACAAGAAAGATACTGAGCTCTTGGAGAGAATCCAGAGGGTCACAAAGACCATCAGAGGGCTGGAGCACCTCTGCTATGAAGACAAGCTGAGGGCATTGCAATTATTCAGCCTGCAGATGAGAAGGTTCTAGGGAGATGTTATGGCAGCCCTCCAGTTCCTAAAGAGACTTTACAAGAAATCTGAAGAGGTACTATTTACAGTGGAATGTAGTAATAGGACAAGTGGGTTTAAATTGAAAGAGGGTGGATTTAGATTTAGCTAAATCGGTTGGATGGGGCTTTGGGCAACCTAGTCTAGTGGAGGGTGTCCCTGCCTATGGCAGGGAAGTTGGAATGAGATGATTCCAACCCAAACTGTTCTACGATAACTTGAGACTTTTTTGAAACATAACTACCAACATATTCATTCAAATCTTAGAACATTCAACTGAAAGGGAAAATGGAGAAGAGAGGGGAAAAGAAACCTCCTTTATATCCCAACCCTATTACCTTCCCTTACCATTTACTTATTACAGCAAGACCAGGTTATCTCAATATGCCAGTTCAAAATATGCAAATTAATGACAAACAGCTGTATTTAGCTATATATGGCATTTACACTGGAACAGAATCTTTACAGAAGTAAAAAAATGAATCTTCACGGAATTCTAAATAATTACTCTAATCAGCAATAATTCTTTTATGGTTTCTATTGAAAATGTATGTGTTCTGACTGTATTTATATACTGAGAAAATCTTAGGAGCGATTCTCCAAGCCTGTTAATGGTTCCCTTCATTCATTAGTAGACACCGTCACTCACTGAATATGAATTCTATCCCAAGAACCTATTTTAATAAAACTACTTATCATTATGTGAATCCTTTCTGAAACAATTTTACTAATAAAACTAAAAATATTTTTTCAGCTGTCACTGCTGCCAAAAAAGGAAAAAAGGAAAAATATAAAGGAAATGCTTAAGTAGACAATGCAGAAACATTTCCTCATGATGAAAAGGCAATATTCACAGATTTTTGTAAGCACTTTATTCAAGTTAAACACTACAGTTCCACAGCATTAGCTAATCAATGTCATTTAAATGTTGCATTTTCATATGCAGAAATACTAAAAAAAACTTTGTAATATTAACTCATCTGTAGGCATTGTTGCCTACAACCCTTTCACAAAACAGAGTTCAGAAGTTCAAGTGACAACAAAAAGTCCAAGATTAAAGGATCACTGAAGCAAGGCTTTAATCAACATCTATAAGAAAAACTTCTTCCATTACAGAGCCTAAGTTTTCCTCCTGAAAGACTTATGACTGACCAGAAACTATCACAGAATGTCTCACTAACACTATGTTTTGTAGCTAAGCTACATACAATAAATCAGGTCTGTCATAATTGAAGGTTTGAGGTTTGGATGGAGAACTTGAGGGTAACCTTGAACCTGGAACTTTTGGATCAGCTGGTAGGAGAAATGACAAGACTAAAATCTCAGAATCACTAAACCAATTTGGAACAAGCAGTGTCCTATTAACTAAGTGTTTTGATCATCTCCTGCAGAGGATGTAATAGTGAGAGACACACAGAGTCACATTATTTTGGTAGAGACTAGTGAGTTGTCTGGGAACCAGGTCCTTAGCAGGCAATAGAGGAAATTTGCCTTTCTGACAATATCAGTTATTGTTTATTTTAAGAAATCTAAATAAAAATGTCCTTTATAATTGGTCCACTCAAGCAATTTACATTTTCCTCATATTGTCAAACAAAATATGTTAATAACACTGAAGCAAATACAGGAGAAGTTATGCAGTAAGGACCACCCTCAGAAACAAACCACTTTTTCTAACACTGCCTCAAAATTATTTCAATAGTATCTATTACATACCAGAATATTTTTTTCATCCTCTTTTTTGGCTAAGATTCCTAGACATGTGCATTATAATCTTATTTCTTTGTCTATCACAGTTTAAAAGTTATTAATAGCTCTATTTACACAGACAGAAGCCATGTTCCCACTGCCTGCTATTTGCCCAAGGAACATTGTTTTCATCTGCAAACAAAGACTCTTTCAAGCAGTCTTTGCATCGAGCACTTGACTGTGCTGCTGCTGGAATCAGCTTTTCTCCTGAAAAACATGCAACCTATCTGCAAGAATTCCACAATTCTTGATGCATCATAAGGAGTATAAAAGTACATTAATCAGCCCTGCACATAGTTCAATTTTCTCACAGAAATCAAGTATGTGGGGTTTGTTAGACCACTACATAACCTCAATTATTACTAGACAAACATAAAGGATAAAATCACCTTGTCCCAGGAAAGCAAAGTGGAGTAATTTGTAACAGAAGTGGAAACAAAGATATAAAAAATAACATTATTAGTATCTACCTGTAACTTTCACAGTATTGTAGGGAATCACAGAATTGTAGGGATTGGAAGGGACCTCAAGAGACCATAGAGTCCAACCCCCCCAACTTTCATTCTGCTCTTAACTTCCACCTCAGGACATGAGGGTGGTAGATCACTGGAACAGGTTGCCCGAGAGGGCAACCATCCCTGGAGATATTCAGGGTCAGGGGCTTGATGGGGATCTGAGAAACCTGATCTAGTGAAGATGTCCCTGTTTACTGCAGGGGTTGGACTAGATGACATTTAAAGGTCCCTTCCAACCTCACACATTCTGTGATTCCATGACATTCAATCAGAATATAATTATTTTTTGAGGCTTGTGGATAAGCTCAAACAAGCACTTCTCCTATCAGAGTAATATTCTAGCAAATCAACCTATTTGTTTAAGTTTCTTTATTCACACCTCCATCTTTTTTTTTTTTTTTAATGCAGTCAGTGAACATAAATGAACCCTAAAATGTAGATTGGGTACCCAATGTTCCATCTTCCCTCTAGCACATTTGGAGATAGTATCATGTATGTGTTTAATTTTATTTCCTTTGATTCTTTTCTGTACAAAGAGTTCTTTTGCACCAGTAAAACCACAAAATTATGTTTAAAGTTTTTTGTTTGGTTGGTTGCTCGCTTTTGGTTTTTTCCCAGTTAGGCAGCCCAATTTTGACTCATATTTAGCATCTAATACAAGTGCATCAGGAAAGGGGTTTTCAGTATTCATTGTTTCCTAATCCATTCTTTGTAAATCAAAACCTCCTTTCCTTTATTACAAGACTTCAAAAATCATATAGCTTGAGAAACAACTGGTATAAAAATACCATATTAACACAAAAGTAATTTTCCTGTTCCTAGTAGTTCACTACACTCTATCAAGATATCTAAAATGACAGAAAATAGATATGGTATTTGAACTGCTCAATTTATATGACACCTCCTTAACACTCTGGTAATTTTAACAACAGTACGTACACCCAAATTACTTGCAACAGGCCAGGGAAAACCAGTATCAGATGAAGAAGAAATTTGTTCTGACTTTTGGTTCTGTGCTCCTCTTTATGCTGCTTAAATCTCATAGAAGAGGGAATTCATACCTATCCTGAGAAAAGTAAGAGAAAAACTGGGGAGGGCACTCATTGTAGGTTGAGATTTTGGCCATGGACTCCACGACCGTACATATGTAGATGCTACTTGAACCACTTGAATAAACAATGTCTGTTCATTCTATTTATTCAAATAGCTTCCACAAAAGACCGCCTTGTGTTTTAGGATTCTCTGGGAATTTTCCACATGTGGGCATAGCTACAATTTACTGACTTTTTAGGATGGTCAAAACAGCACTTAGTATTTGCAAGAACATTCATAATGGTTAACATTATAACTCAGAAGTTTAGTCCCTTTAAAATGCTTTTAGAATCAATAAAAAGAATAGACTCCTTCAAAAGACAGATAAGAGCAGCAGTAAAAATATTTTCTTTGAAGCAATCTTGAGAATCTTGATAAAATGGGATTGACTAACCCTCTCTGTCCCACGCTAGGCACTGAAAATATATCCCCCCACATGCCCAACCCCCATTTAATTTTGAGTACACATTGTTCAGAATTTGCAAACAAGGTACCTTCTATGCTCTGTGCTAGCCCATCAAATAGCTGCAGTCTAACTGTAAGAGGGCAAAATGATAAACTTTTTATTACATTTCCTGTACTTTTGCACAAGTTTTCTTCTTCGGCTGCCACTACCTTCATCTACCTTCGTCTTTCCAACACAGTCTCCAATTCTTACCATTAAGTAAAAAAATGGATGATAAAGATAAAACCAAATCAGTGAAAACATGGGTTAAGATGTGATAACACATTTATATGAAAGTTCAAATTCACCATAGGCTAACAGGCATCAGATAATTAATTTTTATGTTGATGAATTTAGAACAAGTAACAAGACATCACAGCATTCTTGAGAACAAAAGTAACACAGCTTTTTACACATCAAAGAATCAAAAAGGACCCTTAACTAAACATGGATTTTTCTTAACTGAAGTGGTATCATGACCTCTAGCCATTTTGAGCTACCCAATTAAAGTTGAAAGTGAGATTCTTGAACGGATCTATTCTATAGCGATGTACAGACTAAAGAAACAAATACAAGTTTTTGAAGTTACTAAAAGTGAAAGTATTTATTAACCTTGGTTAATACCTATGAATATTGACACCATGGACTTCTGGCTATCCACAAAACCAGTGGTATAAATAATTTAGACAGTTGAAATCTCATCTATCACATCATGAGAGATACAGGTGCTGTTTTTCTCCCCCTGATCAAGTATCCTTTTAATATTTAAAAAAAAATCAAACTAAATGTCTAATATGTAAAAATTACAATCCAGAACTTGTTAGAAATTATTCTTTCATGACTGTGTGTAATGTCTAATTTTTAAGTTTAATTTTTAGTTCACATTACTCAAGATGTAGGTACAAAGAAAGGTGAAGAGGAAGATGGATAATAATGGTCATTAATTTTGTCACTAAACAATGAGGCATAGCCTCCCAGTTTTTATCGCTGCTGTCAAGATAGAGTATTAGAATTAAACCTTGCCTTCATATGTATACTGTGTTTCCACATTCATTTGTATCAAAAATAATATCAAAATTGGTTACAACAAAGGGAAAGACCAATAAAATTCTTCAGATAGCTTGCGTGTCATACCTAGAATTGTAGGTACAATATAAACGTTCATATTTACTACAAATATTTCTTACTCCTGACAGATCCATAGGATCCTCACTGAAAAACAAAAATGAGCCCTGGTGGATAAAAAATTGTTTATCTTTTCAAAATAATAACAAATCTTAAAAAAAAACAGGAGAGGAAGGATTAGATAAGAAACCATAATAAAAAATTAAAGTGACTTTAATATTCATGTTGTTAAGTGTCATGTCAGAATTAAAAATCAGATTTTCCATACTTGCAGTTTACTAGTCACCTCAGTCCTTCTCTCTAAGGGGCATCTGTCATTGAAGCAGAATTAGAATAATTTCTATCTTAGTAACCTGCTTATCATCTTGGGTAGTTTTAGGGAAGGCACATTGAGCAAAGCAACATTTCTGTTCTCAGCAGAGAAGTAAATATCTATTTGCAGGTGCATACATCATCTATTCTAAAATGTGACCAGGGTTGAATTTAGCAAAAAGAAGTGGGAAAATGGAACAGGTTTTTCAACTTCATACCAGCAATCTAATGGAGATATTTAAAAACAACTGAAGAAACTTACTACTGTGAGTAATTAACACCTGGCTACTATGGCGTGCAAATATTTATTGCAACGGCACATACTACCACACTTGCCAGTTCCTGACTGACAAAGCAAGTTTTCTAATAATGTATTTTTCAAATAATTCCACTATTCTTCAGAACTTCAATCCATCTAAATCAGTCTTCAGTTAATTCTGCCCTACCACACCCTCATAAATTTACTATCAGAGCAAAATAAAAATTTCTGATTAAAAACAAGCATTATTGTAAAAGTAAAGTGAAGAGTAGATTGAAAACAAAGCAATACATACTCCTCTCCTGTCTATTAGAAGAAAGAGCTGGTGATGCTGGCTTCTGAATTTCCCACTATTGAATGCAGAGATGTGACAAGACAGCTACCAGGAAATGAGGGTTTGGCATTTTGGATGAGGTATTGGGCTTGATCTCATGCGAGACAGAGAGAAACTCTGTTTAGGAGGAAAGTATCTCTGCCTGTTGGAATACAGAGATACCCTATTTGTTAGACATTACAGGCAGCTTCAACAGCTGATTTTAAGGATGGATATCTTAGAATCTGCTGAGCTAGAAGCAAATACTCCAAGCCACTGCCAATCCAAGAGCACAGGTTCCAATGCTATAAAACCTTTGTTTCCCAGTGTAACAGCAAGGAGATACGGACATTAAAGTTCTCTCCCATAGCACTGTTTTGAGAATAATCCAAATTAATTTCAACAAAAATCATAAACTTTTTAGATTAAAAATAACAATTTATGTATTTTTAGGTAGCATAGTGAGGCTACAGAAAAAAATACAGAGTATTTTGGAAGGCACATCTGATAAATATAAAAGGTGTTTCAAGGCCCTCTCCCCTCCAAGGATCCTGAAAGTTAAATAGTTCTTGTTTCTCCCCAATGAAAGACTTAACTAAAATAAGCAGTATGAACACATCTCCAACTGTGAACTAATTAAAGACAATTCCCTTTCATGGTTTTCCCACTAAATGTCATTTGTGATTTTATTTTGCTTTCCCAAGTTTGTCTTACTTTACATATCTGTCCTCTATAAAGTTAATGCAAAATACTAATTATTTTAAATACTGCCCAATATAAAAAAAACCTCAGGAATTTAACTTCAGCATTTATTAAAAGTCTGAAAAAAATACTACTACACATACTAGTAATATTTTTTAACTTTGCCAAGCAATAAGAAAAAAAGAGTATAACAAAAAGACAAATCAGGAACTCATTATTTTAGTTTTATTTATTTGGAGCTATACACAGCATAATATCAAGTGCTATATGATATATAATGCCCAAGTCAGTCTTTAAAATATCCTTGCTACTTTAATTTAAGCAAAGTTTTCAGCACCTCCAGATAAATGCAGCTATATGACAATGTAAGTAACAAAAATTAACTTTTTTGGTTAACATCCTTGGGGTTTTATGACTGTACCAAACGCACATTGCCCTGTGGCACAGCAAAAGAGAAGGTTGTTTTTTTTTAAAAGTTAAAAATTGACATTCATGAATATGTAGAAGAAAACAAGGTCCAGGGAGAAGCAATTTGGATTTGAATTCAGCGTTGACCTGTTTTGAGCAGTTGGTTGGACTACTACTAAGCCTGGGGTCACATCCTTCTCCCTGACTGCAAAAACTTTTCAACACCCCTCTGGCAACATGGCACCTTCCTGCTAACACTGGCTTCATACGCTCCTTGACTGTGGGGATGTAGGCAGCATGAAGTGATCTGACAGCCTACCTACCCCCTGCAACTTCTAGTTGGTGAACATGCAATGATATAGCAAGCAGTCTGAATTTCAGTCATGAATTAATCTACTTATGCACGTAACAGGGTGGGAATGCAGGACCCTTCCCTAAAACTGACTCACTTTCTCTCTTAAGTTGGCTACCACTGCATTACTATAATAAAGAAATGCCACAGATCAAAATTAAGCAAGGAAGTTATATTTTGGCTTTCAAATATTAAACAGATAGTTCTCATTCTTGCTTAAGCCCTCTGGGGAAATGTCACTGAAGTCAAAAGGGCAGCTTCTCCTTCTCAAATCAACAATTAGAATATTTAAAACAGCCTAATGCACCTACCCATAAAACAAATCTACATTCTGCTGCAAAACTTGAAAGCCAATTGGCACAGCAAATTGACACTACTGTACTTTTGGTTTAAAAATTAATATTCTGTCTTAATTGCATACCACTACTGACTGACATCAATCACAAAAAAATACATCAGATTTATACTCTCAAGATCTTTGTCACATCTGTGGTAGCTCAGAGTGGTCATGCATACACATGTAAAGCAGAAGTATTTAATAATTATCCTCATTGCAGCTGAAAATATCTTCTGCTGCTAGGGAGATTCATGAACGCTGAGAAATTTCTACAACTGAAGAAAATCTGCCATTAGGGACAGCTGACAATCTTTTCAGTTGTTACTGACAGTGCCTCAGTAAGTGTTATTTTCGGGTCTTTACTCAATACAATTACACCAATAGTTTTAAATTAGCAGAAGTTCTTATTAACCATACTCATTTTCATGCACTAGATCAGAAAAGGGAACTGAAACAGAAAAATAAAATACAGCTTTAGAGAAACTCAACTTCTATTCAAAACATAGGCTTACTTATTGCTGGTGCCTCAGCTCCAAGGATTAGGTTTATGAGCTGACAACTTGACAGTATTTCTTTGTTATGAATAGCTGAGGACATCCAATTGTCATACAATAATTTTCAGTAATTAGTATACATATTAGAAGTAACTCATCTTTTCACAAGAACAACGTTCTTTTGGATAAACAATAGCTTCTGCAACACTAAATTATAGAGGCCATGCTAGTAATTTATGGTGGGTTACAATTATACATGTTGTGGGCCACAAGCACTCTGTGGGCTGTGTAATGAAGGCCAATAGTTTAAAAACTGATTAGAATTATAAATAATCTGCCAGGTGTTTTCATTGCTGTTATGGAAGACAATGCTATCTTAGTCTTGAGTGTCCAAAGCCAAGATGAAAGAAAATATTAGGGAAAAATCTATGGTCAATAAAACTTCAGAAATATGTTTTGCAAAAAGTAGTTATTTTTAGATCACTGATTCAGAATAAAAGTAGGATAGTAGTGGCACTGCCACTGAAGTTAACAAAAAGTCTCATTACTCCAAACACATTGTACCAGTCTTTTAAATTTGATCACCAAGCTGGTTAGACAAACTTCAAGAGATTTCTGGGCACAAAATCAACTGAGAATAATTATTGAAGAATGGTACAATAGATACTTGGGAGTTCACAGAATAACAGAATCACAGAACATTAGGAATTGGAAGGGACCCCGAAAGATCATCTAGTCCACCCCCCCTGCCAGAGCAGGATCACCTAGACTAAATCACACAGGAACGCATCCAGGCGGGGTTTGAATGTCTCCAGAGAAGGAGACTCCACAGCCTCTCTGGGCAGCCTGTCCCAGTGCTCTGTCACCCTCACAGTGAAAAACTTTCTCCCTATATTCCCATGGAACTTCCTATGCTCCAGCTTTACCCGTTGCCCCTTATTCTATACTGGCCATCACTGAGAAGAGCCTGGCTCCATCCTCCTGACTCTTGCCTTTACATATTTATAAACATTAATAAGGTCACCCCTCGGTCTCCTCCAAGCTCAAGAGACCCAGCTCCCTCAGCCTCTCCTCATAAGGAAGGTGTTCCACTCCCTTAATCACCTTGGTGGCCCTGCACTGGACTCTTTCAAGGAGTTCTGTGTCCTTCTTGAACTGAGGGGCCCAGAACTGGACACAATATTCCAGGTGTGGTCTCACCAGGACAGAGTAGATAAGGACCTCTCTTGACCTACTAACCACACCCCTTCTAATACACCCAAGGAGTTATCTGTACTTACATCAAAGGAGTAAGTTACAACTTTAGATCTCACACTGTTATATGAAAACTTGAAATATTCCTTTTAAATAAATTAAAAAATAAACCAAAGAAGCTGCCAATTCCTTTCTTTTTCTTCTCACTAAGATGTTAATGCAGAATTTTAGACCTAAGCAAAAATAACTATATTAATACAGGTAATGGATCTCTGTGATTATAGCCAATTGACAACATTATAATAAACAAAAACCTCATCACTAGATCTCCGGCATCCAGCCATAAAAAAATGAAGGTATTATTTATATAACATATAGTAAACTTATTTGAATTCAATAGGCAAGAAATAATAGTATTTTTGCATTGGATAATACTCATATTTTCATTTGGGAATGGACGTGCTGATGTAAGCAATATGATTTGTTATTTTACAACAGCTTTAAGCAGCCCAACATTAGAAGCAGTTTTAGAGAAAACAGGTCAAAATACAGGACATGAAAATATACTCTGTCAGTCAGAGTGGGAAAAAAAATCACAGCATTGTGGATTTAAAAGATTAGCAATAAATCTTTTACAATGTCAAAACTAAGGATCTTTCTGTGACTGCACATATCATACAGGTAGAAGGTTCTGAAGTCTAATTGTCCTGGCAAGTCCACTGCCTGTATACACACAGATTTTATGGATATACAAAAGATAACATCTGTTGTATGATTAAATGACTTATGGATTTTAAATATATTAAAATATTCAGACTAATTGGTCTGATACTAAACACATATGTGATTAAATCTCTAAGGGAAGTTAATTTCTGTGCCCAAGTGTCAAATGTAACTGTTTTCAGGGGCATTATATAAGGAAAATAAAAAAAAACAAACCCACAGAAAACAAATGATATAAAGAACTCGATTTGAAGTATCCAAAATGTCAAAACCATTCATCAGTTCAAGGTAAAACCATTTTTCTATTCAGTACAGATGCAGCTTATTAAATTTCCCTTTTCTTCAAGTCTACATATTTCCTGTGAGCATATACTAAATGCTGTACATTCAAAGGTTATGTTATAGATCAAATAAGAGTGCATTCAAGTTTACGTTTAACATGAGCAGAAAACAGGCTTACATGCTAAATTTGACTTTGACTTGACCTGTGTTTGGTGTTTTTTGAAATTACAAATAGCGAGCAATTACAAGTTGTGCACTAACACATCCTTACTGAATGGACACTGATTTTAAATTTAGTGTTTTCTGCACCTACTTCACTTTCTACTTACAAATCACTTAAAATTAATCTAAGATGAATGACAGAGTTTTTAGTTACCTGAAACTATTCTGTGATATTTAGATTTCCTGTATCAATTAAATTAACACTAAATTTTTTTATCCAAGTTGGTGAGATAAATTTCATGCTCTATTGAAAATGTAGGTTTCTAAGACAATTGGCACTCTCCAAGTTCATGATTTGGATGGATTAAATCTTGTTACAGACCTACCACCTAAATCACGACTAAATTTTAAATATATAACTCATAAATATTAAAACACATGTTGAACATTTATACTGAATTTAGGATTCCCTGAAATTTTAAAATATTGACTTTAAAAAGCCCCAAAAATACAAGATCTCCCCTTACTTGTGACAGGTTTTGTAATCTAGCATGTTTTTAAAAATAGGTAGTCTTGTCCAGTGCAGAAGAATATAACTATGCAACAGTGGTTTTCTAAACCTTATTGCACCAAAACAATTGCATTTGTGGAAAGTGAAGTGTGAAACGCTCTGAGGAATGATAAGAAGGGAACTGAGTATCAGTACATGTTTCTGCATAAGGGTAACTATAAATGGTGATCTTTGCAACAGAGTTAAACCCTTCCGCTTCATTTCAGGAACTCCTTGTCCTTGCCACTATCTTTGTAGGATAAAGTTAGGTCTAAACAAACGTATGTGAAATATTAAAGAAACAGGGGGAAAAATGACCTTAAAAGACAAGTTTCTGCTAAAGATAGTGAGCTGCACAGATTTTAGAGAGGGGAGATAGAGACCCCTGATTTTACAACAGCTAAAATATGATCTGAAAAAAAGAAGGTAGTCAAAACTATGAAATAGGTATCGTGGTCCCTATCATACCTGCTGTAGATGACTTTCCTTACCTATCTGAAGCTTATGGTAGATCAAATTAAGAAATCTAGATAATGAATGCTTATCAAGAAACAAGTCTTTACTACATATCAGTTAAACTTGAATTTTTAACTAGTATGGATATTTACAATGCGTCTAGATTTCTGTTATTTTTTCAGGGAAGTCAGTAGGAATTTTCAGGTTTTAGTAGAAAAAGAATAAGACTTCTTGTCAATCTTCTGACTTCATAATCTTCTGATCTACCGTAACAGAACCCATTTCTACCAGATCTGCTAAGTCATGCTATATGAATGGCCCACTTTGGCGTCGAACAGCCCGCTTCAGCTTCCACTGACATCCGTATCAAAACCTACATCAACCTGAGGAAGAGCCTATTTATGTTTTTATGACAATTCAATTCTAAAAGAGAGAACTACGGTGCAGATCTTTGTTCAAAAAGCCTCTGACACACGCTATGTCTGCTCATGTAAGTTGTTTTACAAAACCAGGTCCTTAGCTTGCAAAACAGATTGGATTAGGACCACTGGAAAATCTGCAATTTGTATTTTTGGGGCAAAAGTACTTTTGAGACACTCATTTGTAGATTCTTTTATCATTTTAAGCAAGAAAGGATGATTTGTTTTTTCTTTAAAATACTCTCTGCTCTTTGTGCTACATTTTTTGTTTTGTCTCCTGTCTATATGAAGTCTACTGTCACATTAAGCTTCCTGTACAAACCCCAAACTTCCAAAATGGCAAACTCTTTTTAATTATTTGACTGCTCTGTAGCACTGCCTACTGAAAAATGATGTGCTTATTAAAATACTATTTACCAGCACTGGAACATCCCTGTGCTCACTGACATCCAAAATGGTTTGCTTTCATCTCAAACAGTAATAATAGCTTTTGACTGCCATTGCTCCCAAAAAAACTAAGGACCACACCCTAGAGAAGAGGGGTGGCATGTTCTAGCTAAAAAGCCAAAGGCAAATTTAAAACCTTTAAAGAAGATTTAAATAATTATTTCTATTTCTATTAACAGAGCACAGGCCTGCCCAACTGTTAACATCCAAGTAAAATGTGTATTCAAATCACACCTGTTCAGTTTCTCAAAAGTGCTATTTCAGCTAATTTAACCATTCATTCCTCTTAGGGACACATTTTGCTGGGAAATTTAAGCTACTGAAATCAACCTGAGTAAATCATGCAGCTAACTGATTTTTGATAATAGAAAATTTTGGCTGACTGAAAATGCTTAAAGACTGTGGAAGTATAGAATAGTGGTGGATGACTAGACAGTTTTGTATTCCATATGTCACATACACAAGTCTCAACTAACAAACTTGTTATGATCTAACTACTTGCATTGGAAATGTGGTGCTAGAAAATATGACAGATTAATAATTCATCTACACAGATTATTACCTTCCATGAGTGAATATAAACAGAATATAGTGGAGGCATTTTTCCCTCCTTCTTTAGCAGGATCATCAAGTAATTAAAATGCAGAATTGTATTCTTTTCTTTCTGCCAGTTTAATTGTTTTATACCAAATAAAATATACAGGTGTATGCAATTTATTGAGTTGATATAATCTCTTGTATTCCTATGGGGTTTATTTTCGTTGCAGAAAGGGGTATAACCTAAATTACTGTCCAGGACTTAATCAGGCAACTTCTTAGGAACTATGGTCCTGAAAATCCTATTATTACTAACTACAATAATCAACATTCACATTCTTATTTCATGTTCAAAATTAATAGAAAGAGCAGAAAATGGCTACTCTGCAAATTATCAAAACCTCTGCTCCCTTCCCGCAGATGAAGGAGACAATTCTCCTGGAGTAGCTCACACCTCAACTCCCAACATTCTAAAAATCTCCTATGTCTTTTAGAGATAGGGCTCTTATGGAAAGCTAGCAGGATGCCATTCTGGAGCTGGAGTCAAAGAACAGGTTCTGAGTCAGCTTCTCTCTTTTCTCGTAGATGCAATGTTTAGTTCTACATTGAACTCACTGTTGACCAACTACAGGAAATGGGAGAGAATGATTTCTGTATTTTCAACTCAACAAAGAGGATTTCAGAATTTATATTCTATTAGACATGCTAAGTTTGGGATTTATGTGCTAAAAATTACAGGTCTTAAACTAGTGATACCACTTTATTAATATAAAATCAGAACATCTTTCCTCCTTCAGACTGCGTGATTAACTAAAACTCATCACTTGTGACCTTAGGCATGCACTGACCACAACAAAACACTGCTGTTGCCTAGCTACAAATTTCTACTTTTAGATTCAGTGTATCTTCTGAATGGTGACCTAATGAAAGACATGTTTGCTCAAAAATAGATTTTTTTTAAAACTTACATTGATGAGTCTAATAAGAGACAATGCACTCTATGAGTCTTGTAACATAATAAATATAAGTACAGATCCATCTGAAATTTAACAGTACACACTAATTTTTTCTCAAAGCTGAGAATATCTTGCATTTCAGTGATTTCAATGATTAAATTCTAAAGGAAAGACTTTAACCACAGGTCTTTTTCTACTGATGCTTATTTCATCATTAGCTTCTCTTTTGAGAGATAATTCAATACAATTATTACAAGACTCCCTCTACCCCAAATTGATATTTAGTGCATGTGATTTCACTGTCACAAATCCCAGTAACACAGTTTTTGGGTTGTTGGTCTGCTTACTGAGTTTTCTTGGCCTCAGGCAACTGTCTATACTACCCTGTTACCATCATCAAAATAATCTACAAAATCACTTTGGCCCATTTTTTCATCAATGCGTTGCCAGTTGAGCCATTTTGACTTCGAATCCCTCCTTCTCTAATCAGATTCTTTAAAATTATTGCAACTAAAATTGCTTTATCATATGATGACAGGTTCAGCTCTGAACCTTCCATTTTTCTTGACAGATTTGTGTGAATTTAGAGTCACAGCATGTAAGATAGAAGTATTAAAAAAACCCTGATTACTATTTTTGGCCTTAGTATGTGAGCCATAGCTATAAAAATGATGTTACCTTTGCATAGTTCTCCAGCCTTTAACTATGGGGTCAGAATGTGAAGCGTATTGTAAAGAATTTTTTATCAGTTTGAGTTATTCCTGTACTCTGTGCATCTCACCAGATTTATAATACTGCATTCTGAAAACAGCACATTTTCCTTCAAATCAATTAGATAATCTTTTAGACAGGAAATTTAAATTACAATTTTCTAAGCAATTGCATAAACCTCTAGAATTAAAATCTCATAAAAAGGCAGACGTTTTCACATCTTCAAAGAATAGTTCCTCAATTAGTAAAAGACAGGAGGTTGTGCTCTTCTGTTGATGGTGATGACTTTCTAAGAAAATGTTCTTTTCCTTAAAGACAAGTGGCCTAACCATGTTCAATAAATCATTATTGAGTAACACAATTGCAATTAATAATTATCATGCATCCTATCTTTACATTGGAGAAAGTGCATAAAAAGAAATAGCTTCAGACCAAACTACTGACAACAATGTGTCTCCAGTTTTCCTAGATCCCTGCTAATCAAGATCATGGATTAGGATTAAGATAGATAATTTTATCATCTTAATGACAGATGGACTATTTAAACATACAGTCCCATAAAACACTGAAAAAGTAGGTTGCATAGGTACCAGTTATTTGTGGGGTCTGTTTATTGTTGGTTTGGGTTTTATTTTTTTTATTCAGTATATAAGTGCAGCTACTAAAATTAAATTAAATAAGGAAATAGTTGAGGTTGATGAGGTCTTTGAAAAGTTCTGCAGGTCCTTACTGTGGTATAGACACCACACACTTCATATGCCAGTGAGTCATTGAATTAGGATCCTAGATGAAAAATATTTTTTTCTATTATTGAACTAATGCGCTTTGACACAAAGAAAAAAACCTAGAAGCCTCACTTCTGGCAGAAAGAACTAAAAAGCATATGGTTCTTAATACAGGGGTGGCGTGCAGCTTCGGAGTTTGGCAATATGTATTGCCAAATTGTCTAGACTGCTCCAGTGACGTCCCAGTGATTAAAGTGCTGGTGACTGAATTGATTCAATGATTCAGGTTTATATCTACGGACTACTACAGAATTTAAATACCAGAGCTAAAAGGACATTCAGATACAAAATTTTCCTTCTGCAGCTCTCCAGCTGAAAGTAAACTTTATGTGGGGACAATTGGAATTGAGATACCATAGATGTTTGCTTTGCACTCTCCCTGCTGTTGTACTGTATTGAGTTGGTTTGATGACGGGACATAGTTTAAGACTATCTGCCTCAGGCTGCCAAACCTGTAACACCACCTGAGACCAGATCCCATCTCCTTCACCTTGT
>CM036906.1:48249969-48487469 GCA_020800305.1 Porphyrio hochstetteri | reverse complement strand
AGATGGTAGTAGCTTTGTGTAGTGGACTTGCTCAAGGAATTCAGCAATTTAAACATTTCAAGTATGCATAAGCCTGCAGCTGAACTGACACAGCAGCTTAGGAAGGAGGTAAAGTAACTCTAGTTATACCATGATCTTAAACTCCAAATCAGGAGGAGGAGATTAATGTTGTAATTTTAGAGTTGGAATAAGAAACAAGAAGTTGGCAAAGAAGTCTCACAACATAGCTCCATCATGTTAAGTAGAAAATGTTACATTCTCAGTACTGCACTACACACCTCACAAAAGGCATACATCAGACTTCCTACAACAAATGAGAATTTTATAGTTGCCCAAAATTATTACATTAATTTATCATTAAAGTCTATCTCATGCCTTCCTTGCATTCCACTGTCACATTCTATCAGCACAAACCAGTCACCTGAATGTCCTTAGAACAAGGACAAAGAGAAAGACTAACCATGTTTGAGAAATCCCCTAGGAATTCATCCTGATCCTTCTTCATACAGGTACATGAGCTAAAATCCTCATCTGTAATTGTACAGTACAATCAGAATATTCAACAGACTGGTGTCTTGCCCGCAAATCAGATGAAGGCTGAACTACCACAGCAGTAGTTCTAAGGCACCAATAAAATTTAAACACAAAAATGAACCGTACCTAAATATAAAAATCTCAGCATTTTCTTTCCCTGCATTGGAGGTGTGGCATGCCTTGTGGATTGCTCCCAACCAGCTACATCCAGATTGCAGGACAACAAAAACAGTCCAACATTTTAAACTGATAAGAGTCACTATTGTGTCCTGGTTTTCAGTTACTTCAGTTGAAAATTTAAAAGGTAATTTTATCAACTTAAAGCCATGTAAGTACTAATGTTTACTTCATCTTAAGAAAACAAAGCAGCACAGACATTCAAGACTCTGAAACATATATCACCTAGCACCTATTACTGCATTTTGAAATTTATGTCATTATGGGGAAAAAGAAGACAGGAAAAGATGTGAAAAAAATTCCAGGGCTGGAAACTCTACCTTAACAAAATGTAATGTCCCATGTCTGAAATTTTTTACCTAATTCTTCAGCTCCTAGCCCTACACAGATCTTTCTACTATTTCATGCATTTGAAGTTTCAGGCGCTAATGATGACTTTTCAATATGTATCTTTCAGACTTGCATTGTATTTTAGATTGTGTGAAAACAAAATAGTGGGAATAGAATTCACAATAGCAAATGCAGAAAAGAATTTCTTCCAAATCAGGACAGCACCATTGGCAGAAATCAAAGTATTTTTGAAATATGATGAATAAAGAAATTATAATTAAAACTGGTTTGCAATCTTAGAAAGAGCCTTTGTGTTTGTAGAAAGAATAATTAATTGTTTTAACTTTTGAAAAATAATTTTTATACCATTATGATAGTATTCATTGATGCTGTTTAAAATAAAAGGAGGGTTAATTTGCTTTTAATTATTATGCATATGGCCTGTTTTTCAATGAAGAAGCATAAAAGTAACCTTTAAAATTTCTATTAACTTTTCACTTGTACTACCCTTTGATTTTCACTCAGAGTACTATTACTGTCGTGGCACCCAACCTCTAGCTATGCATATTCCTCAGAAGGGAAGGTATATGACTTCCCTATGAGCCAATAAAATCAGTGGGATGGTTATTTGGGTAACACTTCCAGCACTTCCCACAGGACAGCATATAAGTTGATACGCTACGACTACCCAGGAGCATGGAGTAAGATTCAGAAGTCTATCTTGCAACACGGGAGTAGCACATACCAGTGCAGCACACTGTTGGAAGCCACAGAGCCAACTAATTAAAGACAATTTTATAGCCAGACTGTTTGTTATCCTTACCCTGCACACACACTCACGGGAGCAACGGCTCTCTAGCTTTTAAAAAAATCCTCTTTTGTCATATATCTTCAGATGTAACTCTAGTGTTTACATGGATATGCTGTAACAAAGCTCTTCAGTAACATTAATATTGATTAACAATATTTTCCAAAAGTAAGAGATGTAAACTGCTCTGAAGGTATTAGTGCTGCAAGACTGCAAAGAATGACTAGAAGAAAAGATGACCTAAATAGATGACTAGTAAATGATAAAAGACACCCAGTGGATTTTACCTAATACCATGATGATAAACAGCCCCCTGGATCTAACTTTGTTTTCCCTGTTTCTTAATAAAGTTTTCAGCAGTATATTATCATATTTCTATAACAATCTTCTCTGAAAGATGCCATTTTGTAGATTATTTCATTAGCAATACCCTCGATATCTGATGAAAAAACATATCATGGCTAGCTGTTAGAAACGGTCATGGATTTTCTGATATATCATTCTGCAAATGAAAATGCTTTTCTGTAAAAAATAAATTGCTCATAGGAACATGCTGATTTGTTTTGAAACTAAAAACATTTAAGTAGGGGTAAAACATTCTGATCAAATATTTGCAGACTAAAATTTTTTCAGTAATAACTGATTCAAAACTTATTTTAATATCTGTGTAGGGCTTTTTTTCCCAAAAGTATATTTCCCCTCTTTAAACTTTCTGTATTGTGATAAGGAGACAATCTTGTCATTCATTCCATTAAAGGAATTTCCAAATGCCCTTTTGTATACCTGAGAAATTCTCATTCAGTTTTAGATGACACATTGCTGAACTCGGTTCAATTTTAAGGTACAATGCTAAAGAAATATCAATTCATTACCACCTCATGCCCCAGTATCATGCAAGTCAAATAAATTGATAGAAAATCTAGAAACATTATTGGGTGGTAGGGGTGTTTTAGCAGAAGACTAATGTTAATTAATAGAAAGTTCTGATATTGCTACTATTTTAAATCAGGGTCTAAGTATTAGTATATCTGTTTATGCTTTGGATAACAGCATTTCACATGTTTCTCAAAAGTACAAGTCAGTATATATAGAAGTCTGAATTAAAAAAATTTATATCTGCACTTCATAAATACATGATCATGTGTGCAATAGCAGACACTAATGAGAATAAATTTTCATATTTCAAGACAGTTCTGGTCATTCAAAATGTCTTGTTCAATCTTCAAAACCCACGGTAATCGTTTTTACAGTTACTTTAATTGAAAGTATAATAATCACATTAGCAGCAGAAAATAAGAGCAAGCAGGCTTGTTTCGAGGTTAAGAAAACAAGGCACAACATAATCATTCTGAACGTGATCCAACATTCATTATGAATTGTTATGTCAAAGAATTCTTATCTATGTGTTTAATACAGCACATATCAGCACTGAACCAAATGGCAATATGATAGTTTGGGGACTGTACTGTCTCTGTAAAACATAAGGTAATAAGATGCTATGAGAGTAGTTACAAATAGCACAGTGATAAAATACGTCTATGAGGTATAATTTCATCATTCCACATGTAAACTTTGCCACATTTAGTAGCACACATATCAGTATAACAAGTCACACCTCCTATTTAACTGGGACGTTACATTCATTTGTCATAGTGCTAACACTTAGTAGCCCTTTCTCCTTTGAGAAGACATAATCTAAAAAGTCTGCAAAAAACTGTGACAGCTCTCCAGCCAAATCATACATGATGTGTCTCCCTGTAGTAATCAGGCATACAGATTTTTCAGCTTCTCATCGTATTCATTCCTGATCATGAATAGACCACAAGAGTATCCATACCACAAAATTCAGTTTTCTCTCTGGATCTGTGCTGAGGCCACTAATTTCTCATGCAGATTCTCTCATAATCAGGATTCCCTTCCCAATGCTGAAAAGCATCTCTATTTTTCTCACCATATTTTCATCTACTTTAGCCATTTTATCTCTTGTTTAATCTCCTTTATGGATTTCACAGTTCCATCTAGCTTGCAGGAGAAAGGGACCTCTTGCTCAAATAAAGATGTTACTGTTTATGCCCTTCCTGTCAAGCCATTCAAACCCTTTTTTCTTGGACAAAAGTTTTTCTTTCCTCTTGTTGTCACTTACTGGTTTTTACTCACCCTCACAAAATCTACAAGCACCCACAAAAAGGACATTTTATTGGACTGTTACATAGAGCTCAAGCTGGCCATTTCAATCCCAATGGTCCTTCCATCTATTGCTGCATCATTCTCTTCTAATTAAGGTGAAATGACTCATACATGCCCATCTTAAAAATGAGCTAATGAAGATCATTGGTATTTCTGACCTCCAAACTGTACTGATAGCAGTTCACCTCTAACTTTTTGTATTGACATGTATATCTGCATTTCTCCTTAAGGAGAAGGAACTCTGAAATAACTTTCAATTTTCAGAGTCAAGACCCTGTTTAAATTCGGCCCTCAATCTATCAACCAAATTATCTAACAGAACTTCTCCCAGACTAAAAGATACAACTTACACTGAGTTGCTTGAGGTTTTGTTTTCACCATAGCTCTGAATACAAATGATGTTACTCTATATGTTCACACTCTATATAGGCAAAATCCCCTTTTAGTTTTTGTAATTTGTGACACTTGGAACAAGATATTCTAATTTTTTCATTATTAAGACAGGTGGTTTTCATTCAATATATTGTCTCACTAGAATTTCTAGAAACCTGAGGTCAGAACGTCTTGAACTGCCTCCTGTACCTTGGAAGTTAGGGCACTCCTTTTTTATCATTTTCTCCCCATGGAGGTTAATCCTGTGAAGACAACTTTTTCAGCCACTCATCTCTCACCTTAAAAATATGCTTAGACTATTCCTACAGCATTATATATCAATTGGGTATTGAATGGTCTCACCCAGCTTCAGATCCAGAGAAGCAAAACCTGTGAAAATTGGTCTAACGTTTGTACTCCATTACTACAGCAAACCAGTTTTCATCTCCAGATCCTGGGTGAGAAAGCCTCATGATCATTGTACCCCATTACCTGAAGTCAAGATTTTTACAGTAATTATTCAATCCAAAAATCAGAATTGAAAGGGTTTTTTTCATTCCACCCCTATTAAAGGAGAAAATTTATATTTACTATTCAATACGAAACAAGGCAAATTGTTTGACCTTTTACTGGCAGAAAAAACTGCTGAAAGCTGTCCAAGTGACCTTTTCCAGAGAGCCACACTGGTCACCCTTTTAAAACTCATGGCCCAACTTCCACAAATCATAGGTAGCCTCCTAGAAGAAAAGCTTGAAGGTTCCTGTAAATCACGATTTACATCCTGCCTGTAAATCCTAGTGTCAGTGCCCTCAAAACTTCCTCTACCCACTGGTACAAGGTCTTCTGCCCATTTTTGTTGGGTAGTAAACTCAAGACCGCTGAAATTTTTTAATTGCCCATAAGGTACTGAAGGAATATTTTGCTTTGCTGGTGTTACTACCACCATCTTAGTGTTTCCTGACTAGTCAGAAAAAGATTAAATTAACTCAATATGAGGAGGCAGAGAAAGACCTTGCTGATGTAATATAAACATTTACGACATATTCTATTTTTTTATATATATATATATTTTTTCAAATAGATCAATGGTGTTTGGGGTTTTATAGATGTGAATAAATGTTTTTATCTGAATTTTCCATTTAAAAAAATGAAGAATGACATAAAAAAGACTAGATAATATCAAAGTAAAAATTTGCAGGGTGACGGCATGTGCCTCCATTCCAGTTGTAGGTCGAGATAGAGAGATGCCATCACAGAGACCAGCAATGTGTTCCAGTAAAAAACTAAAGCAGGCTGTCAAGCATGCAGCATAATATTTCTACTTATATTTAACCACCAAAAGCCTGGCATAATCTCATTACCCTAACATTAATTTAATAATGAAATACTGTTAAGCACTCTGTACTTCATGTGATACCCATAACTCAGTGTGTAAAGAGATGGGAGAAGAGATGAGACAGGATGAAAGAGGACACGTAAGGAAAAACAAATCTTCATGTCCTAGAGAAGGAGATAAGAACGGTATCTCACCAAACTATCCTTACAGTGATTTTTGAAGTTAAGGTGATGATGAACAAGCCAGCATATTGGCAAGTATTTTTGACCTCAGAAGTAATTCAACATAACAAAGGAGCCAACTATGGCATTTTGAAATTAGTAGTATCCCTGCAAAAAGTAAGAAAGTAGCAATTGCTATTTTCTTACAAACAGAATCACAGAATGAGAGGAGTTGTAAGGAACCTCAATATCCCAATCAATACAGATTTTATGAGAACAGAAACAGTAATTAATAAATTAGAAATAGCAAGTAAAAGTGAGTACTAAAGAGTCCTGATTGAGTAGCTTACTTTGTCTAAACTACTGTAAGCTGAGAAAAGTATATGATGGGCATAAAAGTAAAGCACACAAGATCCAAAGTGAATAATTATTTTTAACACAGCTACAATTGCAAAAACCTTAATCTGTGACTGTGCCCCCAAAGGAGAAACATTTTAATGTTAACATTTTCAGGTAAAACCAAAGAAAATTATATATGAGCAATTAGGCAATTATCCATTTTCTTTGGAAAATAAGTTTAAGTATGAAAATAATACAGAAAAGAACTTAGGGACTTGTATGTGCATCTGATTTCTCTGAAGATTTTTTATTTATTAGCACTATGCATTTTATACTTCTATTTCAGATAGCTCTTATTCCTCAGTTAAATCTACACAGAGTCTGTCTTACATCTGCCTGGTATCAACCCCAATATCCAAGATTCCGATGAGGGTCTTGTTAAGGAATAGCTCCTAACAGTTTGGAAACAGCTTTAGCCAAAAGACCAAAGTCTGACTGCTGAACTATCAAGAAGATTAGGTGCACTGAGCATTCTTCTTGTATTTAAGTGTTAAAAGAGCAATGCAAACTTACTGATGCTGACCTTAATCAAAATTATCTGGGATTTATTTGTTACAGAGCACTTTTTGAAAAGGAGAAAAATATTTTCAAGTTAGCAGAAGTTATGTCCTGTCTTTTCTTTCTCAGAAGTATCCACAAATAAAAGAAAGCAGGAAAAAGAAAGTATACAACAGCCCTAAACACTGATGAAAAGTGAAAAGTGCCAAAGCAAATCAATAATTTTATAATTTTCCTAGGATTACTGATTTAGTCACATAAATAGTCTACTACAGAAAAATAGCAATTTATTTAATTAGAAATATTTGCATATGGACAAGATACTACTTACTTCATTTTTTTAAATAAAACTGGTATCCTTTTTAGACCTAAAAAGAATCAGAACCAAATAATACTCACTTCTGATAATACTCACTTCTGAATCCTTCAGGTGTTTCTTTCTAATCTGTAGTAATTCTCCATATGTTTTTTCTTCCTGCTTTAACCTTTTCTCATATTCTGCTAATTCATCTTGGAGATGATTAAATACCATCTGGACATTTTGCTGCTTAAACATCACAACACTCAAATTTTTCCTTTGAAAGAAAAAAATATTCAATGAAGTAATCAGAATAATCTGCTATACTGCTTTTTAATCTTTACTTACAGGCCTAAAGTTTAATTTTATAATAGTCATAATAGTGTCTTCTTGCAAATAATGATATCCTTCAAAAAAACCCCAAAGAGGTATATGATGGAGTTATCATGAATGTTTAGACCCCTTCAAGACACGCTGTCAATCCATATACAATAAGTCTATTGAGACATAGCTCACAGTTTTAAAAAAACAGCTTGTATTTTTTAAAACAACTTTCTAGAGAATGGACTGCTTCACTCCCACAGAATGAGTCCATGACCAGTGCCATATTGGGTAACCACTATTTTTTTATTTCTTTGGACCGGAGGAGGGAGCTTCACCTCATTTATGTAATATTTTGTTTCTCTCTCTGTCAATACTTACTATGTATTATTTAAACTATACATATGAAATGGGTAAAGTTAAGCCACTTTCAGAGATTTACACTTTGTACTAGCACTGTGTTCTCTCTGGGTCTGTATGTCTGTTACTTTTAGACAGAAGCATACTAAAAATAAAAAAGTGTTTGAAGCCTCGAAAAGTCAAAATCAAGGCTCAATGACTGGGCTGGTTATTAGCAGGTATTCTTTATTAAGTGCTGAGCACACTGGGGATCGCTCCTCCTAATGTGTGTGCCATTTAAATGAAAATTTCTCATATTTATACAGATTAACTTTACATATTCATTATAAGGCCTTCCAGTACCCGAAGGGAGCATACAAACAGGAGGGGTATCAACATTTCAAAAGGGTAGACAATGGCAGGGCAAGGAGGAATGGATTAAAGCTAAAGGAGGGAAGGTTTAGATTAGATATTAGGGAGAAATTCTTTACAGAGAGAGTGGTGAGGTGCTGGAACAGGCTGCCCAGAGAGGTGGTGGATGCCCCATCCCTGGAGGTGTTCAAGGCCAGGTTGGATGGGGCCCTGGGCAACCTTGTGTAGATCCAGGTCTGGAGGTTGGTGGTCCTGCCTGTGGCAGGGGTTTGGAACTCTATGATCCTTGGGGTCCTAACCCAGACCATTCTATGATTCTATGATTTCTAAGAAAAGGCAGGGTTATGCAAATTACTTCCAGCAAGTCATTTGCATTAATTCCTCACAGATAGAGCATGCTCAATGACATGCTCATGATCACCAACAAAACCAAACTCCTCTTCTCTTCGAACCAAACTTGTATTCTCAAGCACAGAGAGGCTGAATAATCTGAAAACCAGCAGACAGAAGCATGCTGTCAGTTTTAGGCAAGTCACATGACGGAGAAATTCACATGTGATGTATCTTCTGTGTCAGTAAGAAAAAAAGGAATACTAAACATTGGGATGCATAGTTTGAAGTCCATGAGGTTTGGGGATTTTTGTTTGGTTTTGGTTGGGGTTTTTTTGTTGTTTTTTCACTTTACAGTTCTTTGTATTAGATGGGATCTCTAAAAGCAGGTTCTCAAGAAAAATGCAGTTTCCATTAATATCTATTTTCAGTCTTGAAGTTGGAGAATTTGCAAGAAAATTCCTCTTCGAAACAGAGGTGGACTTCTTAGTTATATATAAACAATGAATTGCTGGAATGATCTTTCAGTGCCACTTTGCTTTGATATTATCCCTTTCTTCTCTGAGTGTGAGTATAAAATGTCACTGATATGAAACTACTGACTACTGGCTAAAGAGCTCTGGAAAATGAAGAGATTTTCAGCCATGGAAAGATACCTCCTGTTCTTGAAGTTCAGCAAGTCCCACTGCACACTGGGTCCCTCTGAATCATTCTGTTTGACCAAAAGTTGGGAAAAGACACATATCCAGTCCCATGTATTGCATAGAATTTTTTTTTTCTTCCCTCAAACAAGAATTTAATGAGATAATTACTCAAAGATCTTTAAATACTGACAGAAGTGAATGAGATCACAGAAAGGGAGCTATAGTATAGTGATGCAGGGATCACTTTCTCACTATTTAGTCATCCTGTACAATTCAACACTCCAAGCTTCTTGCTCTTTGACATTGCACAGCAGGTTCACCTTTATCCTTGAAGAGTAAACCTGCTGTGCAATCAGCATATCTGACCCTCCAAGGCTTGCATGGCCTAGAAGGCAGCCTGCATTACCAGTTGGATAGAGAGTATCTCTCCTTTGAGACTATTTTCAGGACATGTTGTTCACAGCAAGTGTTGGTCCACAGTTCTTAAACCAGAGAAAGTACAGAGTACATGGAATCCTCCATTAAGGATGAAACTCCCCACGAATATTATCAGATTTCCAAAAGTAATTCTGATGTTCAAAATTCAATTTGGTAGGCAGAGAATTTATCATTAATAACTTCCACAGATGCATTAAAGCTGCAAGCAGTGATCAGACAAAAATCCCTTCAAATTATCAATGAAAAGTTTTCCTAGAAATAATACTGTAGAATACTAAAACTATCTTTAGTAATGACAATAAAGTGGAATTACTAAATTGGTTCAGTAAAAGTAATAAACTATCTTTTAAAAAATCAAATAATACTTATTTCTTACCGCAAATCAGGGAGAGATTTTTCTGTATTTTCCATCTGTAATTGCTCCATGTCCCATAATTCATTTAATTCTTTAAGTTCATTTTTTAATCTTTCTATAGTGCGAGAGTTTTCAGCAGTTTGACTGGAAATAAATGAATTTTTTTCCTGTGAATTAAAAGCAAATTACATAGCATAAAAATTAGGCAGGGCTAGACTTCCAAATATTCTATTATAAGCACATGATTATAAGCAACAATTCACGAACTTGTATACCCAAAGAGAACTTCAGGGGGGACAGTTGAAGCACTTAGTTCAGCTGGCAAAATTGCATTTCAATTGTAAGAGTACAGTTTTGCATGTCCAGTTATAGTTCTCCAACTTGTTGCACAATTCAGGTCTATATCCATAAATTTTATCACGACACTTGCATTTTTGTGGTGCCCTATGTTATATATGAATATATGCACGTTGTAGGCCATCATCCTCATAAAATACATATCATCTTTTATTTTTTGCTCTCATACATAAAAGTTTTGCAAATAAGCACTGGCTTGCACAGCAAAAACTTTATTAATGATTGTGATAAGTAACAATTTTTTGCATATGAACTAAGTCTGGGTCTATTTGTTTCAGGGTATGCAGAGCCAGCGTCTTAACTGGCAGCTTGTATTGCCAGACCAACAATGTACATACAAAATGTAATATGGTTTTAGGCAGATACCTAAAAAACTTGAGTGTCAGGAAAAATTCAATATTTTTAGTTGCCATTCTCCAGGGAGAATATGGCTTACTCGTTATCTCTGAAAACCGGCATTCTTTAGTTAGTTGCCTAACTAGACAGTTGTCCTCTTTAAATGTCAAGTTTTTCATAATACAGTTGTCCTGTACTCCAGACAGCAGAGGATTAAAACACAGAGAAGAACTCCAGAACTCCTGCCTGCTTTCCTCAGCTACAAGTGCACAACTCAAAGAGACGCTGACATTAAGCTGCTGAAAACCTTTATATTAGAAAGTGTTTTCACTGAACTTCCTGTTCTACAGAAGAGAGATTAAATTGCAGTGTCTTCTTCACTCCAAAAGTGACTGACAGTCACAGAACCTAACAGATGTCAAGAGTCATGACATAAGCAAACTCTGCTTTCAGGAGCAACAGTATCTGTGGAACAAAGCTGCAGCTTCGCCATAATGAACATGGTAAACATAAAGCACTGTAGCAGTTTAATGGTAATAAACAGGTGGGAGTCTTCCATTTGAGTGATACTTCTGAAGCGGTCTTGCTGCATTAGATTTTGTAACCCATACTAATGGACTGTAAGCAGCTATGTAAATGGGTTAAATTAAGAGGGAGTAAAATACCTCTTGATTATCGTTACATATCTATACACGCATACACATATAAGTGTACACATGTATAAATACTGAATTTCAAGACCTCACAACTCAGAGGAATGCATCACAGTATTTAAATAAAGATCAGTATTTTAAAAATTTCTTCTTTAGATACTGCGCCGCTTTTCTGAAGCAGTTGCCTGATGCATAGTCTAATGATCTCTTTTTCTGTAGGAAAGAAGTGCTGCTTAGAGGCACACCTAAAAGGTAGCTGTAAAAATAGCAAGGAATCAAAGCTTTTGTAACAGATGTTAGCACAGATATGAAGGTGTACAAGGTACCACAAGAACACGATAGTTTTAAGGCCTCTGAACTTTGTAAAAGTGTGATATGTATCTGTATAAAATTAGATGGAAATTTCAGGTTCCTCACAGGAACACAGAATCATTAGAAAGAAAATGAAGATATGGTAATTAATGCAAATCCCTATGCAACTGAACCACCCGTAAAGAGTTTCAAACCTCTGAGGAAAAATCATATTAGTTTTAGGCTCAGTACCAGGAGAACTTGGAGAAATGTGATAGCCTGTGATATACAGGATGCCTGCATGATCTAGCCTTGCCTTAAACTTCACAAATAATGAAATCTGCAATGATTAAGATATCAGGACCAGATGTACATAAAGAGGCATGACATGTTTGGGGGGTGTTTTGCCAGCGTCAGGTTTGTGTATGAGCTATGTTAGAACAAAACTACCAAGGAGAGTATTTCTATTTGACTTCCTGCACTTCTTTTCAGGACTTTTAAACCAAGGTGATAAAGCCTGAAAATGTTGGCTTCAAAGCATACAGAATACTAGCTGTTGAGTCAGTGTAATCTGATACCTATTATACAAGACAGAATTGCAATCAGGTTTAGAACAGATAAAAAAATCCTGTGAAATACTCTACCTTCTGTGGTCCAAATATGGATGGATTGAACATAGTGGCTAATAGTCCAGCATCCTGCCTAAGCTGAACAAGTCCCTTGGCACTTAGTCATTCAGCTGCTCAATACATGAACAGTATTCTTCATTCTTAGTTGGTGAACAGAACTACTGGTGTATTATGAGGTAGAATTCATATGCTCTTATCTAGGTATCTAGCTTTTAGACATTTAAATTTCAGCAGATCAAATGAAGTCACTTCAAATTCAATGGTGACATGCAGAAACCCCTAGGGTGTGATTCATTTTGTCCTAAAATAGGCAGACTATGAAGGACCAGGTGAATTGCCTCATCAGTTGGAAGTTGGAGACTCTATATTACTCCTGTAGAAAGAGTACTATGGAAGCATAGCCATTCCTACCATAACGTCATCTAAGCTACATACTGGACAACTTTAAACAAGTCAAAATCTTAATAACAGATGCCATGGCTTTTCGCTGGGATTAAGTTCACAAGAAGCTGTGAGGGTACAGAGTCAGGACAGCTGACTTAAACTAGCCAAAGGGATATTCAATACCATATGACATCATGCTAGGTATATAAGCGTAGGAGCTGGCCTGAGAGGAGAGACTGATACTCAGGCGCAGGCTGTCATCAGGTTCCAGGCAGTGAGCAAACTCCATTCTGTATCACTTGCCCTGTATATTCTTTGTATGTGCTGTCCCAGTAAACTGCCCTTATCCCAACTCACAAGTTTTACCTTTCTCTTGCGGTTCTCCACCCCATCCCACCAGGGTGGGGAGAGGATTGTGTGAGTGGCCATGTGGTGCTTATTTTCTGGCTGGGGCTAAACCACGACAATAGGAGAGCACTAAAAATTCTGAATGCAACTATAAATAACTTTTGCTTGAAAACAATATAACATGATTCACATAATTATATAATGTGATCCTGCACAGCTAGAAATATGAGCTACTGTAAAAAATAAGACAGCCCCTTTTATAAAGCCCCCTTTTTACCAAACTTCAATTGCTACAATCAAGGAATCATACCAGATTCTAAGAACACAACATTTAAGGTATCCAAGTATTGTTACCAGTTCAAAGCTCTAGAGACCTCATAAAACAAGCTTTGTATATAGTTTTATTCCATTTACTCAAAACACTTCTCTAATATTCCTCCAGAATGTCAACTCAAATATTGCTCAGGAAATTGATGCAGTTATTTACAGTTATTAGGAAAGGCAGCATTTAAAATAATAATAAAAAAGTTCAGGAAATAAATGCACTGAAAACCGTTCCAGAATTACTGATTATCTGTATGCTGACTCATCAGTCATTTCCACATGTTCTAAAATCTATTGGCAAACCAGCAGTTTGGTAGAGCACAATATTTAATGTAAAGGGATATATAAATTCCATCTTCCCTGCCAAATTTAGATACCTGTGGGAATCAATGAATTCCCCAATGCATAATTTAAGATTTTGTCATATTTAGGAAGTTTCAAAGTTTTTCAATAGAAATTACTAGATTCATGACAGCTACTCTGAACAACATGAAAGCCTTCCTTTTTTTAAAAAAATCATTATGACTCATCTTTGATGCTGTAATATCTAACTTAAGTTTATATAAAATGGAAATGTAATAAGAATAAAATTGAACAAAATCTTAAAAGGAAAATGCCTGTTTCCTCTAATGCTTATAACGATGCTTATATAAAGCATACTGTTCCATAATGAAATTCAATAATTCCCTTTGGTGGATTATAGAGTTTAGTAACTGATACAGCAGATACAAGCCATCGTTTACAAAAAGATGCCATCTGCTGAGCAAACACGCAATCAGCAGGCACTTCTTATTATACTAGAATCTTTTTCGTCCTTTATTGATTTTCTCCATTGCATTTCTAAAGCCCCTCAAGCAATCTGAGCCAGTGTAGCAAATGAAGAAAGCAAAGGACTTCTCAATGACCCCAATATCAATTCTGCTTTGTACTTTATGCTGTCTCAAGGCTATGGACCTCATAGGTTAGTTCAAGCAAGAGACAGAAAATAGTACATACACTGTATGTATGTATATAGTTCCAAGGCAACTGTGTAGAAGTGACAGCCTAACCTTTTATATTAAACATACTTCAAAAAAGCCATGCAAGCATTAAATTATTCACCTGTATATCATTTAATTGCTGCTGCAGAATACTTCTTCTGTGTTCCACTTGCCGTTGAGTTTGCTTCTGCTGTTTATCTAGCTCTTGTTCTCTCTGATCCAAATAGGAGAGCTTCTGGAGAGTTGATGCATAAACAGATGTGTTAGTGTTCAGAAGTTATTGTCCTACATTCTATAGAAATCAGAAAATACATTAGTCATTAATTACTTTAACAGTTACCATTATTAAGCTTATTTTTGTTTTCCCATCGATATAAATTTTTCCATCACAAGGTTTTATATACACTATGCTTTGAATGAAAAAATGCACATTTAAAATAGAAAATATCCATGCTACTTCATAAACTGTTTATCATCTTACAGTAAAGTATCATTGCTACTGTGCTCCCCATGCTTCTTTGCTTCCTGCCAAGGAAGTTACAAATAAAGTTCTGAAATCAAAATATACTTTTGGAATCACTGACATGGAATTTAAATAAAGGGTAACTTGTTACACTAAGTCATGAAAAATGCAGCTAAGGACACCTAACAAGAGAAGGAAGAAGAAAGAAAATAAAGTATTGGGATATCTCATTTTTATATTTTCCATTAATCCACTTTATTATTAATTAGCACCTCAATAAAAAAAGTTAGTCTCTAATGTATTAATTTAATTTGCATCATTAGTGTGAGTGCCCATTATTAAAGGACAGAAATTATTTGTAATACATGTAATAAATAAAATTTCATACTAGTAAATATGCTTATATCAACTCTTTAATAGTTATATCATTCAATGTTTTAAATTCCATTTAGACTATATAACAAGGAATATTAAAGTATTAATATTTCCATTCTGAAACAGTAATTCAAACCTTTAATCAATGAGAAAGCTCTTCCCTGAAATTTTCAGTATCTTTTTGTGTACCATTCAGATACATATCTACTTGTGCAAACTGTTTCCAAGCTTTTAAACCAGAAGCAAATACACAGCTATAGACCATGATGTAGAACTTACACCACACCCCTTTAGGTTTCCAGGAAACTAATGATGTGATCTTTGTCACAGTGTTTCTACTTAGTTTTAGTTGGGGAAGGGCTAACAACATTAGTCACTGCCGTTAATGCATTGTTTTGAAAATACTAGTAGCTATTATAGGAGTCTTTTTTTTTTTTTTTTAATTTTTCATTTTGACTTATTAGACCTGCATCAAAAATAAACTATCGCACAATCCATTATGTGAACTCAAACTGTTCAACATCCTCCATCTCTTCTCTAAAAATGGCCAAGCACTGCTACATGCAGATATGATAAGATTCTTCAAATAGAATAACACTAAAAAAAACCTGGAGAAGATTATCTCCCATGACAAGCTATTTACAAGGAGTCAGATAATAGAACTATGAACCTGCAGACTGATTCTGCAGGTTCAACAAAGAAACTTCCACTTGCAGAAGGAAGTCTTGTATCTGGGGTTTGAGCAAAAATAAAAAGTCTTGTACTATACTGAATAGGCTCCAGAGATGTTGATCTTACTTCATTGTGCAAATGTTCCATAACAGAATCACAGAATCACAAGGTTGGAAAAGACCTTTGTAGATCATCAAGTCCAACCATTCTCATCCTAAATTAAACCATATCCCTAAGTACCTCGTCTACCCTTCTTTTGAACACATCTAGGGAAGGCGACTCAACCACCTCCCTGGGCAGCCTGTTCCAGGCCCTGACAACTCTTTCAGTAAAATTTTTTTTTCTAATGTCCAAACTAAACCTGCCCTGGCACAGCTTCATGCCATTCCCCCTTGTCCTATTTCCTGTCACCTGGCTGAAGAGACCATCACCTATCTCTCTACAACCTCCCTTCAGGTAGTTGTAGGTGGTGATAAGGTCTCCCCTCAACCTCCTCTTCTCTAAGCTAAAAGTATATGGCTTATTGAAAGTATATGGCTTATTGAAAACTCCTTGCCTTGATGCTGGACAGAAACCATCAACAGCTAGTTTTGTTTCCTATTGATCTGGAAACAAAAAAAAGGCATTTTGCTTTTTCTTTTCTGGCAGTAAGGTCCAGTAAAAAAGGCCTCCTCTTTCAGACACTTAAGAAATAATTACTCCTTCAAACTGATCACTGCATTTGTAATTTTGGTTCCTAGGACACTTATTTCCTTTGCCAAAAAGAAAACAAAACAAAATAAAACAACAAACAAAAACAAACCCAAAAACCCCAACAAAACCTCAACACCCTTCCCTAGATTATAGAACTACTTGTTACAGTGAACAATGCATTCCCACCTATTCATACAGTGTGGGCCAGTTCACATCTGGAAGGACTTGTTTGCAAGAATTTGCACATATTTCCTGGTGGGATACAGAACAAAGGCTTTGAGTAGTAGGCAATGCTTAATTTAATCTTAAAGATTGATAGGTCCCAATTTCAGTGTTGCTGATTTGTACAAGTTTGGCATGAGAGTCAAACTGTTTCACTCATGATGGACTGAAAACAACAGATTTTTTTCCCCATGTTTCCAAACATTTTCAGACCTATTTCCAAAAGAAGAAAAGGAATAAGCACATCCTCAAGGAAAAAGACACATAAAAAAGGGATAAAGAAAAGTCATGGAAATTCACTTAATAAAAAACCACCAAAAAACACCATACAACAACAAAAAACCTGTGAATAAATTACATTCCAAACAGTTCTGCAAAATAAAGACTGAATGGTTTTGTGTGAGAGATTTGCTTCTATGTGATGGACAGAACTTGCACTAAACCACTATTCAGATTTTGATTATTTCCACATCACTTCAGAAAAAAATATCTCTGTTTCTACAGATGTTTGTCGAGGTCGCAGGGGGTATACAACATCAGCATCGCTTAAGGAAATTATTGCCTACCTAGCTAAGGTCTCATGCTTATAGGATGACTACTCAGCTGACCCACATACTATCAGGTATTTTTCAAAATAATCTGTCATTGTAATACTTTGTTTTCAAACAGTAATTTATTTAGATAATGTTATCTACTTTGCACTCTGGTCTCTATTACCACTGTTGTAGCACTCCATATAAGCAAAGCTTTCAAAGATCTAAAAGATCATAGGATCTAATAGAGGAAAGTAAAAATGAAATAAATGCTTCTCAGCCACAAACTTCAGTTCGTATTCCTGTTATTCTTTTGATCGGGTCTGGAATAGAGGTCATTTCCCTTTTGTAAGAAAACAGACCACAGAAGTTATGAGAGACAGATTTTTTCTAACACAGAAAGCAAGAAAGGTGAAAAATAAGGCTGGAACTATGTTGTATGTTTTGTTTTATCAGAGCGTAACTGATATATTATTATACAGCTTAATAACTATGAACTCCTTTTTTTTTTCCCTAATAATGACCAAAAATATGCTAGTGAATGGTCCAGAATCTAGTACTTCTACCTTGTGGTTGTCTTGAAGTATATCTTTCTTTATTTTACACTTTTTTTCTAGATCAGCCACATGTCTCTCAATTTCTTCTATCCTCTTCATATTTTCTTCTCTTTTCTTGAGTGTCTCTTTTTGCTTTTTCTCTAGCTCATCATATATTGCTTTAATCCTGTCCTGTTTATTAAAATATATACAGAATTAAGCCCTCAAACAGAAGTAGAGCTTGAAAAATTAAAATATGAAAGAACTTGTATACTCTTAAGTTAACAAATACATAACAAGTTGATGTCTTCAAAATGTCTTCAAAGTGACTGAAAAGTTGTCCATTAACTTAGCACATGTAAGAAATGAACAAACAAACACAAATGCAGCAGAGGAATCAGAAAGAAATATTAGGAAATGTAAAAATGACAATGAATCAGACAATTAATTTACAGTACTTTTTAAGCAAATAGTAGAAAATAATTCCATAAAAGAGGAAATAAAATTCTTAATGTTAATGTCAAGAGTAAATATCTTTTCCAATGGGAAACATAATCATCATAAGCATGTTCCTAGGCTTTTTTTTATTTTTAAGTATTAAAAAAAAGGAAAATGCTGCAGAGTGAAAAGGAACAAAATCTTTGCAAAACAAATCAACACCCTTCAAGGCTAGGGAATACAAGACCCAGCTCACATTCAAAGAAATAAAGAAAAAGATAGAGAAATACTACGTACCAGCAGCTGTGTTGTTCAGAATGGAAGGGTCTTACACACACTTTCAATTTCTAATATCCCAAATTCACCTTCACTTGAACTGAAATAATTATTGCAGTGTAGCAAAGTGTGAATACACAACTTCTGATATTGATATATATACACACACTCACATGTATGTTTATATTTATTTAAAGTGGAATGCAGCTGGCAACATTTTAAATTCCTTTCAGTTGTAGAAACAGACTGAAATACGCCAAGAAGTTTATGGAAAAGAAGGCAAGAAATGATGATACCTGTGACTAACTCATTCAAATTATTATGCTAGGTGGAAAATAACTCTTTTTTCTAGTTTTAAATCATAGTCTACAACCATAGTTATTCTTAGCAGTAGCATTTCAAGTAGTAAATGGAGCATAATATATGAATTCCTATAGAATGGCACAATACTAGGTGAAGTTACAGATAATGGTCCAGATGACAACATGGTTGGTAGGTGGAATGGACAAGGTTCCTCAAAAAAGCACTAATATTTTTGGATGTCTGTTGCTTTATACTCAGACAGCATTCAGACATTCACATTGGCAATCTCAGAATAGAGTCTCATCTAAACTGCTTTGCACTTTCACAGTCACTAGCAAATGACAGCTTTTTCACTTTCAACATCCTTTGACATCACCTTGAAGTTTTGTCCTATTAATAAGGAAAAACCTCTTGACAGCAAGGATATGAAGATGGTCTAACCCAGAGAAATGAGGCTTTGGAAGAAAAATAATTAAAAAAAAAAAAAAAAGGTTTGGCTGAAACAGAAATTTAAAACCACATTAAAAGAAGTACAAGATGCATCCCAAGAACCTCTTCATCCTGAAAAAAACATTTACTTCCCATTAGGAAAGCGTTTTGTTTCTGTCTGTAAAAGGAAAGAAGTGGGTTTAATTTGCCATTGAGGATCTTTATCAAGAATCAAGAGAAAAAAGGAGATTTTTAGTTTCATTGAATACTTTAAAAAGACCAGCACTGAATACCAAAAAGGGAGGAAGGTGTTTAGAAGCACCAAATCAAGCCTATTATGCTGTGGCAGTCAGACTCAGAAACCTTCCCTGCAGCCTTGCAGGAATCCCTCTTCCAAATGATATATATAGATGGAATACCCCTTTTGGTGATACCAAAGTTGGGATTTCAATCCGAGGAGCTGAAAAAATGTCAATACTTGCCTGAGGATGGTTGAAAAGCATTACTGAGTTACTCAGTAAGAAGAAAAAAGCTACATTTGACAATCAAAAATAGGACACCCAAGTATGTGGTGTGAATTTAGCAGTTCATACCAGGAGAAAATAAATAGCATTAGGACAGAAACTGAAGTAAGAAAAATAAATTCAAATGACAATGTCACTGCATACACAGGCTATTACTAATTGGTTTTTTTATCTTTTAAAGCAAACTGGAAATGATTGCGAATAACTGGGATACAACTAAAGTGTTTCCTATTTTCATAAGTATTTGTATTTTCCTAGTTGCTAAACAGCAGGCATTATTACTTAGCAAAATCCATTAGCCTTCTATGTGAGTTGGTCACAACATACTCAAAATTAATTCATGGCAGGAAGTATGAAGGACATAGAAGAAGAATTCAGATTTGAAGTAAAATGGTTACTGTCATGTTTACCTGGGTCACTTTCCACACTCCTTCTTGATCTTGAATTTCTTTTTTAAGATTCCACTTCAAATTCTTCGGAAGAAAAAAAAAAATCACCATATAAATTGCATAAGAAAACAAGTTAAGGGCCAACAGCAGTGAAAATATAACACTAATTTCACAGTAAGCACGTGCACGGCTTGAAATCTTTTTTCTCAAGTATCATAAAATTACATTTATAAATGAAATTTCAGCAGAGTCTCAGGCAGAAGAGGTAAATTAATATAGAGCATACCATAAGAAAAGCAACATGTTTTTAGATGTCACAGTTATTTTTGGTAGCATAAAATAATTAAATACATAAAGAAGCTGAGCTGACTTACCTAAATGGATGTTGAACATCAGATGTTCAAAATCTTAAAATCTCAGTACCTTCTATATTTTGTATGATGAGACCTTTTTGTACTTTCTAGTAAAAATCTGACAATCTTTTAGTGCTTCCTTATGTGAGTATCCTACTTTCATCCCTTCTAGGATAATGGTTATATAGCACATTTAGATTGTGCCTTGAAAACGTCTAATTTAATGTATGTCAGATTAGCAGGCTATCATAACTGTACCAGATTACGATCTAAATCAAACCCTAATTAAGTCTTTTTGTTTCCTTTTTAGAGTGAATAGGAAGTGGAAAACTGATTAATCAAAACCAGGCACAACATAGCCAATAATAAATAAAGACTTGATCCCATTATTGAAATATGTGTACTAAAGATGTTTTATTCACATGCACATTTTATTCACATCTTTATGTCAGAAGTGTGTATGACATCAGCACTTGGAGACGGAGGTTCCTGCATAAGGAGGTCATAAATATCTCCCAGATGCCAGGTACATAAGAAAATACAAAAACAGCTGGAGCCCCAGGTCCTTCTCTACAGAGTTCCTCTCCAACAGGTCATCCCCCAGCCTGTACTGATACAAGCAGTTAATTGGCTTAATATACCAATGCGTTTTATAATCAAGAAAATACTATCAAAGTTCTACATTTTACTGATTACAAGTTAGGATATCCTAAAATTATTACAGAAAAATGTAATCAGTGACTGTGAAATTCTTTCTTTCCAGGCAATCTATACACACAGCAGAAGATCTAGGGAAGAATATGCAAAACACCATTTATATGCCCCTAGTAGAAAAAGACCCTTCAAAATTTCCTATATTACTTTATTTAAATACTTCTGAATGCTGGATCTTAGATCCTGCCATAATAATACTGATCCTAAAATCTGGATGAACATAATATCATTCATTGAGAATTATGTAAAGTGAAAAAACAAAAGTCTTGTCTTGTGGGCCTTCATAGTTACAGCAAAGCTTCTGAAAAAGGATGAATTAAAATGTCAATTCTATATAACTAATGACATCCAAATGATAATTATATATTTATTCCTAATGTAGTATTCCATTTGCAATGGTTACATTTAGCATCAAATAAAACAACACTGATTTATGAATTCTTCTAATCATTTACTTGCATAAAGAATAAGATTGTTATTTGTTTAGTATTCATTTTAAATCATGTAGAAATAACAAAATCTTTGTACGGTTGAGAATATTTAAAGTGTTAACTTTACTTTTTAGCCTGCCATTACCTGTGACCATTTAGTAGCCAATTTCTTTTTCTTCCAGAGACTATTGCTATTTGCTGTTTGTCAGGTGTTTTAAAATACAGTTAAGGCTTTATTTTTTTTAATGTTACGTTAGTTGTCCAATAATTCTTTCATACATGGACCAGTATTTTCAATTATTCCTCTCTAAAAAATTAATTTAAATTTTAAAAGAATACCTTGTAAGAAATATCTTCTGCGGTTTTGGTTTTTTTTAAGTTATCAAACTTCCTTTTTTTTTCACTGTAGGACGATTCAGTGATACAGAGATCTTCATTTAGCCTGTCTACTTGCTGCTCAATCTTAGCCATGCTTTTGCAGATAGATTCAAATTCTGACTGATATTCCTTCTTTTTTCTTGAACTGTCAAAATAAAACAGCCAATCTTATATTTCTTTATATAAAGTACATTAACAAAAATTAATTATTGAATAAGTAAAGCTAATTTGATTTTAAAATAAAGACCAGTATTTTATCATCCTGCTATCTGATGCTAAATACACCAGACTCTTCCTCAAAACTTCAAAGTCTCTTTATTCACAGTTCATAGATTTCAAACAATTACATTTTTCATTCTTTTTCTTTTCCTATATATCCATCCTGTTAACCTGTATGATGGAATCACAAAATGCCTGAGGTTGGAAGAGACTTCTGGAGGTCATCTGATCCAACTATCATGCTCAAGCAGAGGTCTTTTGAATATCTCCAGTGATGGAGAATCCACAGGCTGCATCAGCAACCTGTGCCAGTGCTTGGTCACCCTAACAGTGAAAAAGTGCCTCCTGTGTTCATACAAAACAACAGGTATTTTGGTTTTTGCCCATTGCCTCCAGTCTTGTCACTAGGCACCATTAAAAACAAGCTGGCTCCATCCTCTTCACCGCTTCCCTTCAGATATTTATATAAATTATTAAGATCCCTCCTGAGCCTTCTCTTCTCCAGGCTGAACAGTCCCAGCTCTCTCAGCCTTTCCTCATAGGAGAGATGCTCCAGTCTCTTTATCATCTTCATCGTCCTTTGTTGGACTGCCTCTAGTATGTCCATTTCTTTTTTACTGGGGAGCCCAAAACTGGACCCTGTACTCCAGGTGTGATCTCACTAGTGCTGAGAAGAAGGATCACCTTGACCTGCTGGCAAGACTCCTAATGCAGTCCAAGATGCTACTGGCCTTCTTGGTGGGAAAAGCATGTTTCTGGCTCTTGTTCAATTTGTTCATTCATCAGGAACTCCAGGGCCTTTTCTGCAAAGCTGCTTTCCAGCTAAGTGGCCCTCAACATACACTGGTGCATGGTGTTGTTCCTGCCCAGGTGCAGGACTCTGAAGTCCTCTGTGTTGAACTTCATGAGGTTTCTGTTGGCCCATTTCTTCAGCCTGTCAAAGCCACTCTCAATGCCACAGCATGACTCTCTGGTGTATCAGCCTTTCGCCCCGGTTTGCTGTCATCTGCAAACTTTCTGAGGGTACATTCTGCCCCACCACCCACATAATTAATAAAGATGTTAAACAGGACTGGACCCAATATTCGCCCCTGGGTACACTAGTAGTCACTGGTCTCCCACTTGACTTTCTGCCACTGAACACCACTGTTCACTGACAATTCAGCCAGTTTTAATTCCCCCACTGTCTGCTCATCCAGCTTGTACATCAACAGCTTGTATCTGAGGATCTTGATGTGAGACAGTGTCAGAAGCCATACTGAAGTCCAAGTAGACAATATCCATTGGCGTCCCCTCAACTACCAAGCCAGTCATTTCACCAGAGAAAGTCCTTGTGAAACGTGCCTCAAAAATGGTTTCCAGGATTAGCTGCACCATCACCTTCCCAGGGATTGAGGTGAGGCTCAGTAGCATGTAGTTCCCTGAGTCCTCCTCTTTGCCTTTTTTGAACGTAAGAGTGACATTTACTTTCCTCCAGTTCTCAGGCACTTCTCTCAGCCACTCAGATATTGACAGGTCAGTCTCACAAGGACATCAGCAAGCTCACTCAGCAGTCAAACTGAACCAAATACAAAAAACCTGCAGGTGAACATTGATACTACTTTGACTGACACAGTACAACCTCTGTATCATTAGAACTTAATATTCTTCAATGAATGTTTCTTCGTAGAAGAATGGTATCACTGAAAAACAAACTGTTACTACTGTTGAGTATCTGCTGAATTAGAATGATAAACATAAATAGTATTGTAAAGATCTACATAGGACATAGAACATTGTTTCCAATAATCTGCAAACCAGAACAGGCAAGCACTGATCACACATTTCCTTAGCTGAATATTTCTCTCAAAGATCAGCTCCTTTAATACAGGGTGTCATTTTCTCAGTTAAAGGAAGGAAACATAATTTAGCTTAAAACCCCCAAATATTTCTAACTGCACAAGGACTAAACTTCATGGGATACTTCATACACAAACACACACACACATACTCTGCACATTCCACTTGCAGTGTACATGAACTGCTGGTGTATACAGTCTACAGTCAGCAGTATCTTCTATAAAGTCCTTGAAAAACCTGTAAGCTTGTGCAAGCCTACAACAACTTAATTTCCCTGTCCAAAATTCAAGCAAAAAGCAGGAGAACAGAGAGCATTGCCTATATGCATCTTGATGAACTTTACTTAACACATACCATGTATGTAGTATGCATTACAATTGCCCTTTCTCTATTAAGAGATTGTTCATAGCTACACTCAACTTAATGTTATTCCCAAGCAGTTAACTAAGCCGATGGAAACAGGAATTCAGGCCAAATAGAGCTGAAACTGCAACATGATCTTTCCAAAATACAAAATATGACCTAAAGTCTTTAGCAATGCGTCACAGTTTAACCCTGGCCAGCAAATAAACACCCTGCAGCTGCTTGCTCCCTCACAGTGGGATGGGGGAGAGGATCAGAAGAGTAAAAGTGAGAGAACTTGTGGTCTAAGATAAGAATAGTTTAATAGAGTACACACAAAAAAGGACAATAATAATAATAATAAATATTAATAATATATACACAAAACAAGTGATGAACAGCACAATTTCTCTCCACCTGATGTGGATGCTACACAAGACCCCTGGCTGCTGTGAAAGACCCCAAAAACTGCCCAGCCTCTCAGCCCACATTGGTGAGCAAAGCAAAACAGTAAGTTCATTCACCATTTCCCATCAGCAGGCAAGTATTCAGCCATGACCCCAAAGTAGATTCTCCACAAGACCCCCAGCTGGAACACTATGCTGCTCAGCCCCATAGCCCACCCCCAGTTATATATGAAACATGACGTTATATGGTATGGAATATCACTTTTGCCAATTTGGGTCAGTGTCCCTGTCTGTGTCCCCTCCCAGCTTCTTGAGTGCCCCCTATCTTCTCCTTAGTAGAGCAGTATCAGAAGCTGAAAAGTTCTTGACTGCTTGGCAACTAAAAACATCTGTGTGTTATCAGCACTGCTCTCATCCTAACTCCTAAACACAGCATTACACCAGCTGCTAGAAAGAAAATTAACTCTATCCCTGAAACCAGGACACAATGTCACCCACCTATAAGACCCTGTGCTGACTGGTTTGTGTAAATTCACATACAAGCATTATTCAAAGATTTTGCAAAAGCTACAATAGCCCTACTAAAAAAATGACCTGTCCATCTGATATTATCATGGTTTAACCCCAGATTGCTAAGGCAGCTCAGGGTGATTTGATTATTTAGAAGCTGTAGGGCTACAGATGATGGAAGTTTTTCCCTGCACCAGCTGGGAATCGAACCCAGGTCGCAAGAATGGGAATCTTGCATGATACCACTACACCACTGGTGCTTCCCTGCATTATCTAAATAATCAAATCACTCCACTCTCAGCTGCCCTGAGGTGCTGTATACTCATCTCTTTAGACAGTCCTTAAATACAAAGGATTCCTAACCCTTTTTTTTTCAGTTGTTGAGACAAATGAATCTTGCACAAAAGATTTTGTTCATTGTGAATTAAAATACTAGAGATTATCCAGATCTATGACAAGCACTTTAGGTAAAATATAGCTCAGAGTACATGTATGAATGGCCCAATTCTTCCTCAGATGATAAGGATCAAGAAAGAGCAATGGAGATTTTGTGAAGGCAGTATGAAAGAAGACATACCCTGGTGCTTACAAGTCTAGGACTGTTTAGTTAGGAGCCATGTCATTAGCATCACAGATTCTAATGATTACACAGTAATAATAGTTATATTCTTTAACCTGTCATGGGTTTGCCTCTATCGTATTGTATTGGGTTTACATGGCAAAGTTTTGGTAGAGGAGGAGCTACAGGGGTAGCTTCTGTAAGAAGCTTCTAGAAGCTTCCCCTATATCCAATAGAGCCAGTGCCAGACAGCTCAAAGATGGACCCACTGCTGGCCAAGACTGAGCCCATCAGCAATGGTGGTAGCACCTCTGAGATAACAGAGTTAAGGGAAAAAAACCCACCTAGTACAATTGCAGCCAAAGATAGGAGTGAGAAGATGAGAGAAACAAATCTGAAGACACACTGGTCAGTGAAGGAGGGGGAGGAGGTGTTCCAGGTGCCAGAGCTGACATTCCCCTGCAGCCCCTGGAGAAGACCAGGGTGAGACAGGCTGTCCCCAGCAGCCCATGGAGGTCCACAGTGGAGCAGGTATCCACCCACAGCCCTTGGAGGACCCCATGTCAGAGCAGGTGGATGCATGCTAGAGCAAGCTCCTGGCAGGATCTGTGGCCCCATGAAGAGAGAGGCCCAGCCTGGAGCAGGTTTGCTGGCAGAACTTGTAACCCTCTGGGGGACCCACACAGGAGAAGTATGTTCCTGAAGACTGCAGCCCTGGAAGGGACCCACACTGGAGCAGTTTGTGAAGAACTGTGTCCCATGGGTAGTACTCACGTAGAAGAAATTGGTAGAGGACTGTCTCCTATGGGAGGGACCCCACGCTGGGGCAGGGGAAGAGTGTGAGGAGTCCTTTCCTTGAGGAGGAAGGAGTGTCAGAGACAAATGACTGCAGCCCCCATTCCCCATCTCCATATTTAGCAGAGATAAACTAACATCCTGCTGCAGGGGGAGGAGGTAGAGAAAATCACAAGTTAATCCCAAGAAAGGAGGGGTGAGTGGAACCTGGTTTATTACTCATTACTGAACTTTGATTTAATTAGTGATTAATTTGTTATCTCAACCCATGAGCCTTTGTTATATTTTCTCTCCCCTGTCCAGCTGAGGAGGGGAGTGATAGAACAGCTTTAGCAGGCACCTGGCCTCCAGCCAGGGTCAACCCACCACACACATACTGGTTACACTTTTCTGCACACTGATAAGGTTAGTCATAAGAGAGATACAGACCTACAGTACCAGTGTGAGCAGTAACCAGGGCTGTGACACAGCCACAACTTACGGAGTTTTAACTGTTAAGTGGATTACCAGTTACAGACAGACTGGTAAAGGAGGTCAAGAAACTAATGCTATGAAGAATCAGCGACAAATAAGGGAAGGTACAGTATGTGATGCCTTGAGGCCAAAGACCAGATACTTCTATAGGATGGGAAGTAATTATAAAACTCCACCCTACAGAGATTTTCAAGGATATTCTGACTACCAGATGAAATTTCAGTTGCAAGTTTGTCACTAAAAAAAGCATTACACTTTTGGTAATGGTTTCTTTTTAGTTCTTACAGAGTTTCTGTATCCTGTCATCTGCACTAATACTGATCTGAGTTATTCAGACCATAACCACAACACTTTCAAAACAAAGTTTTTCTAGACCTGTAACCTGATTCTGATTAACGATTCTATCACAGATAGATGACTCAATTTTGCAAATTCCATATATAGAAGACTTGGAAATCACATACTTCACGAAACAGGCCATTCTCCCTAATTCAGTACTTCTAATACATCCATGTAACCCATAGCATCCTCTACTTACAGTAGACTAGGTAGGAAAAAGGATTATCTACCATAAACAAATTACCTGAAGAAAGTAACACATTGTCGTGGTTTTGCCCCGGCCGGGGGCCGCACCCCACACAGTCGCTTGTACTTTTAAAAGGAAGGAGGAAGGAAAGTTGGGGGAAGGGGAAAAAGGGAAGGAAGAAAGGAGGAAAAGAAACCACAACCTAGAAACCAGAACCACGCAGGTTGGGATACGGATAGTTTACTAAACAATAACAGAAAATTAGATATAACAATAACAGAAGTTTAAAGCACAAAATAGATGAAACTGGTGATACACAATGCAATTTCTCACCAAACCACACAACTCAGGCCGCACAGCTTAGAGCCCGTCCCGGACAACCCGACCGCCCCAGAAAACTGCACGTCCTGGCGTTGTCTCCCCCTCTTCCCCCAAGTCCCCCCTTATACTGAGCATGACGTAACTGGCATGGAATATCCTCTTTGGCCAATTCGAGTCACCTGTCCTGGCTTCGTCCCCTCCTTTCTCACTAGTAAGGAAGTATGCAGAGCTGAGAAAGGTACTTGATTGCCCGGCAACAAATCGGAGACATCAGGGTGCTATCAGCACTATTCTCATGCTAACACCCAAACATGGCATTCCATTCACTGCTAAAAAAAGTTTAACTCCATCATAGCTGAAACCAGGACATTATCCACCCCTTATTCCATACCATTTACGTCATGACCAGATCCAACAATTTTCTTTGGGTACAACCAGTTTGGTGTTTCACACACCCATATATGTATGTACACATGTATGCACACATACGTGCATACAGATCTTATTCCCTCAGTCTGTGAATCATCCCTCTGAAGTTGTTGAGTTCATTTAGTCCATGATTTTCAGGCTCCATTTGTCGTAACAGTTTCTCAGGATAGTTGTATGTTCCATTGGCTCGTTGCATGCTGCATCTCAGGCTCTTGACTGATACACCTGGCATGGTCCATGCTCATAGTCTGTGGGTCAGAGTTTATTTTCAAAGGGAGAAAAAAGTTCTTGAGGGGCCAGGCTTTAGTTCCATCATCATGGCACTCATTCTTCATTAACTTGTATGACTCCAGCTATAATGCTATGGTACAACATACAGCAATCATAACAATAATGAATATACAATAATGGGTTATTTGGCAATTATTATAATTTCTACTTCATTAATTATATTGGCTATTCTCACCCAAAATCAAATCCCCTTGAGGTACACATCGAACTTCTCCATCCCTCTGCATTACCCACCAAGTACAGCCAGGTCCTTGAGCAAAAACAATTCCAGACATGGGTTTACCTTTGCCTGAAGCAGGAATGACCCAAACTCTCTTTCCCAATAGACTCTTCATATGCACTACTGGGACTCTGTCTCCCTCTACAGTACGTGGAAATTTTGACTGGGCAGGGCCAGCCCGATTGGTAGATCCCCTAGAGTTAACTAACCACGTGGCTTTGGCCAAGTGTGTATCCCAATGCTTGAATGTCCCACCACACATTGCTTTCAGTGTAGTTTTTAAAAGTCCATTATATCGTTCAATTTTCCCAGAGGCCGGTGCATGATAAGGAATGTGGTACACCCACTCAATGCCATGCTCTTTGGCCCAGGTGTCTATAAGAGTGTTTCGGAAATGAGTCCCAGTGTCTGACTCGATTCTTTCTGGAGTACCATGTCGCCAGAGGACTTGCCTTTCAAGGCCCAGAATTGTATTTCGAGCAGTGGCATGGGGTACGGGATATGTTTCTAGCCAGCCGGTAGTTGCCTCCACCATTGTAAGCACATAACGTTTGCCATGGCGGGTTTGTGGGAGGGTAATGTAATCAATCTGCCAAGCCTCCCCATATTTATATTTCATCCACCGTCCTCCATACCAAAGGGGCTTTAACCGCTTAGCTTGCTTGATTGCAGCACATGTCTCACATTCATGGACAACTTGTGCGATGGCGTCCATGGTCAAGTCCACCCCTCGATCCCGAGCCCATCTATATGTTGCATCTCTCCCTTGATGACCCGAGGTATCATGAGCCCATCGAGCCATGAATAATTCACCTTTACGTTGCCAGTCTAGATCTACCTGAGCCACTTTAATCCTAGCAGCCTTATCTACCTGATGGTTGTTTTCATGTTCCTCCATGGCCCGACTCTTAGGTACATGGGCGTCGACATGACGTACCTTTACAACAAGTTTCTCTAACCGAGCAGAGATATCTTGCCATAAGTCATCAGCCCATATAGGTTTGCCTCTACGCTGCCAGTTGTTCTTTTTCCACTGCTGCAACCACCCCCACAGGGCATTCGCCACCATCCATGAATCAGTATAAAGGTAGAGCCTTGGCCACTTTTCTCTCTCAGCAATGTCCAGGGCTAACTGGATGGCCTTCACCTCAGCGAACTGGCTTGATTCACCTTTTCCTTCAGTGGCTTCTGCTACTCTTCTTATAGGATTCCATACAGCAGCTTTCCATCTCCAATGCTTACCCACAATGCGACAAGACCCATCAGTGAACAGGGCATATCGCTTCTCATTCTCTGGCAGTTCGTTGTAGGGTGGGGCTTCTTCAGCGCGTGTTACCTCCTCATCCTCTGGTGACATCCCAAAATCTTTGCCTTCTGGCCAGTCTGTGATCACCTCCACGATTCCTGGGCGATTGGGGTTTCCTATTCGAGCCCGCTGTGTAATTAGTGCAACCCACTTGCTCCACGTAGCATCAGTGGCATGGTGTGTAGAAGGAACCTTCCCTTTGAACATCCAGCCCAGCACCGGCAGTCGGGGTGCCAGGAGGAGCTGGGCTTCAGTTCCAATCACTTCTGAGGCGGCTCGAACCCCTTCATAGGCGGCCAGTATTTCCTTTTCTGTTGGAGTATAATTGGCCTCAGATCCTTTGTAGGCCCGACTCCAAAACCCCAGCGGTCGACCTCGAGTCTCCCCTTGTGCTTTCTGCCAGAGACTCCAGGTCGGGCCGTTCTCCCCAGCTGCAGTGTAGAGCACATTTTTAATATCTGTCCCTGTCCGGACAGGCCCAAGGGCCACTGCATGGACTATCTCGCGTTTGATCTGCTCAAAGGCTTGCTGTTGCTCAGGGCCCCATTGGAAATCATTCTTCTTTCGAGTTACATGGTAGAGTGGGCTCACAATGAGACTGTAGTTTGGGACATGCATTCGCCAAAAACCTATAACACCTAAGAAAGCTTGTGTTTCCTTTTTGTTGCTTGGTGGAGACATAGCTGCTATTTTATTAATAATGTCCATTGGGATGTGACGACGCCCATCCTGCCATTTTATTCCTAAAAACTGGATTTCTCGCGTAGGCCCCTTGACTTTACTTCGTTTTATAGCAAAACCGGCTTCTAAAAGGATTTTAATTACCCTGTTTCCTTTTTCAAAAACTTCCTCTGCTGTGTTGCCCCATACAATGATGTCATCGATATACTGCAGGTGCTCTGGTGCTTCACCCTTTTCCAGTGTATTCTGGATTAGTCCATGGCAGATGGTGGGGCTATGTTTCCACCCCTGGGGCAGACGATTCCACGTGTATTGGATGCCTCTCCAAGTGAAAGCAAACTGTGGACTGCACTCTGGCGCCAGTGGGATCGAGAAGAAAGCGTTCGCAATGTCGATTGTGGCGTACCACTTGGCTGCCTTCGATTCCAATTCATACTGGAGCTCTAACATGTCTGGCACAGCAGCACTCATACCTGGAGTGACTTCATTTAGGCCACGATAATCTACTGTCAGCCTCCACTCTCCATTGGACTTCCTCACTGGCCATATTGGACTATTAAAGGGTGAGTGGGTTCGGCTGATCACTCCCTGATCCTCCAGTTGACGAATCAGCTTATGGATGGGAATCAGGGAATCTCGGTTAGTACGGTATTGTCGTCTGTGCACCGTCGTCGTAGCAACTGGCACTTGCTGTTCTTCACCCTTCAACAACCCCACAACAGCAGAATCCTCCGAGAGTCCAGGCAAGGCACACAATTGTTCAATTTCTTCTGTTTCCAAAGCAGCTATTCCAAAAGCCCATCGGTACCCTTTTGGGTCTTTAAAATACCCTCTACGTAGATAATCTATACCTAAAATGCACGGAGCTTCTGGACCAGTCACAATGGGGTGTTTTTCCCAGTCCTTCCCAGTTAGGCTCACCTCAGCCTCTAGCACAGTTAGTTGTTGGGATCCCCCTGTCACTCCAGAAATACAAACAGGTTCTACCCCTTCATGATTCGATGGCATTAGAGTACACTGGGCACCAGTATCCACCAGAGCTTTGTACTCTTGTGGGTCTGACGTGCCAGGCCATCGGATCCACACAGTCCAATAAACCCGATTATCCCTCTCCTCCACCTGGCTGGAGGCAGGGCCCCTCTATTGCTGCTGATCATATTTGTTTTCCACTGGTTGCATAAAGGACTTAGAGGTCCCTTCAAAAGGATCAGGCACATCAGACATATAGGTAGGCCTTCCAGTTGGTCTAGGGAACTGCCCAGTAGAAACTGGTGCAGCCTTCTTCCTGGCAGAATCTCGTTGTGCGAATGTTTTACCCTGCAGCTCATTTACTCGTGCTCGAAGGGCTGAGGTGGGCTGCATATCCCATTTCCTCATGTCCTCTCCATGATCAAGCAGGTAAAACCACAATGTACGTCGTGGTGTGTATTCTCCCTCTTGGAACGATGGACGCTTTCTCCCAGTAGCTGCAACATTGCTCCATACGGGTTGGGAGTTGGACACATTGTTGTCAAGTCGTTGAACCAGTTTCTCTACTGCTGCAATGATGGAGAGGGAAACATTGTCTTGGTATTTCCGGAGTTGGCAGGCCACCTCATTTACGGTTGGCGGATTCGTATCATTCCAGTCAATTGCTGCCAGTGAATTGGTATACCCTGCTGGTGCACTTCGTACAACCTTACGCCACATATCTGGAGTGCATAGGACTTCATCGGGATCAGCGGGAAGCCGTGAATTGTCCAGATCATAATAAATTATCTCCCGTACAGCTAATTCTCTCAGGTGCTGGACAGCTGTCTCTATGCTGTTACACTTGGGTGTCTGGCACGTAATATATTCCTTTATGGGATATCTTTCCTGCACACTTGACAGTAGTCGCCTCCAGAGGCTGAGGATTTCCGGCCTCCTCCCAATTGCTTTGTCAATTCCTCCTTCTCTAGCTAGGGATCCCAACTGCTTGGCCTCTCTGCCTTCTAATTCCAAACTACTGGCCCCGTGATCCCAGCATCGGAGCAACCAAGTGATAATGTGCTCACTTGGGTGGCGAGTGAAATCTTTTCGAACCTCACGCAGCTCACTCAGAGTCAGGGATCGGGTAACAATCTCTGGTTCTGCCTCATCCTGATATCCTCGAGATGATCCTGGTTGATCATCATCCTTATCCGTCACTATGCGAACTGATTTCTTTGTGCCTTTCCTCTTTTGTACGGGAGCAACAGACACTGGTGTGGATTGGTTTTTCGGATCATCTGCAGTGTCTGCTGTAGAGATTACAGTAGCTGCAGTGTCGGTCACAGGGGTTGCAGTAGCTGCAGTGTCAGCCCCAGTGGTTGCAGCAGCTATAGTATCTGCCAGTCTGTTTCCTTTCCCTTCTCCCTGACAGTGCTGACAGTGCTGACAGTGCTGCCTGCTATCAAGCAGTGTTTGATAAATAGTGGCCAGAGCCCAGCACAGTGCAGTAAGGTGTCCATCTCTGGGAAACCTACAGCAATTTTTCCTTAGGTATGCAGTCACTTGATCGGGGTCTTGTAACTGTTCAGGAGTGAAGTTCCAAACCATCGGGCGTGAGAAAGTACCTAGGTACTTGCCCATACTTTGCCACATGCCCTGCCACTCGTGATTATTCTGTCTCGGAGAAAGCTCTTCAGTGGTATTCATAAACCTATGCTTGATATATAACAAAAACTGAACCATCTGCACCAAACCTACCAATAGCAAAATGCTAGTTTGAATATCCCAGAGATATTGAAGATTTTCAAAAACTACCCTAAGAGCTGTTGTATTTAGCCCAAAAGAAAAGAAAGCAGTGCCCCCACCATACCGGCTGCTGTTATTAACCCCTCCCTGTCCAAAGAATGGACAGGACAGCAAAACCTCATACAAGTACCAGCTTAAGCTCATGATCATCGATATTATTGTATCATAGACCGATATCATAAAATACACTATAATGAAGTATGGGAACAAATACAGGAGCCGCAGACCTGAGAGAGTAAAGAATCCTGCCAGGATTGTATACAGCATGCGGTGGTTTTGCTGCCACAGCCTTGTAAATAAATACCACAACATCGTGACCAGAGATTGCTTAAACAACAGTGCTTATCTTAATTGCGATAGTTAGGGTCAGATCTACCGTTATCCCAACCGTTCGTGCCCCACTTGGGCGCCAAAATAACTGTCGTGGTTTTGCCCCGGCCGGGGGCCGCACCCCACACAGTCGCTTGTACTTTTAAAAGGAAGGGGGAAGGAAAGTTGGGGGAAGGGGAAAAAGGGAAGGAAGAAAGGAGGAAAAGAAACCACAACCTAGAAACCAGAACCACGCAGGTTGGGATACGGATAGTTTACTAAACAATAACAGAAAACTAGATATAACAATAACAGAAGTTTAAAGCACAAAACAGATGAAACTGGTGATACACAATGCAATTTCTCACCAAACCACACAACTCAGGCCGCACAGCTTAGAGCCCGTCCCGGACAACCCGACCGCCCCAGAAAACTGCACGTCCTGGCGTTGTCTCCCCCTCTTCCCCCAAGTCCCCCCTTATACTGAGCATGACGTAACTGGCGTGGAATATCCTCTTTGGCCAATTCGAGTCACCTGTCCTGGCTTCGTCCCCTCCTTTCTCACTAGTAAGGAAGTATGCAGAGCTGAGAAAGGTACATGATTGCCCGGCAACAAATCGGAGACATCAGGGTGCTATCAGCACTATTCTCATGCTAACACCCAAACATGGCAGTCCATTCACTGCTAAAAAAAAGTTTAACTCCATCATAGCTGAAACCAGGACACACATATTCTGAAATACTGACAAAAGGTCACAGGGCAATTAACTACTCACTTTGCCTTGAGAAATTTTGAGACAGCCAACACTGGAAACCTTAAAAAATTAATCTGCTTGTTTCTTAAAATGGCTGTAAGTATGGCTAATCTTTTTGGGATGGTGGTAACTACATGCCTTCACAGATTCCTTCCAAAAATGTCTATGATTATAAAAAAGACTTAAATTCCAGAATACCAAAGGCAAGAGAGCAATTCATCTGAACAGCGCAGAATAAGCAGGTCTGAGCTGAAGCTGGAAAGAAATGAAAGGAACCAAAAAATGACTGTTCCACTCTGGTTTCCTATACCTTTCATGTGGACCGAAATTGTTTTGATGCATGCAAGGCTACCCATGACTCCAGAAGTCAAAACTCTTTAAGTATGGATGCAAGAGGAAGATAAATACTCCAAGCAGAAAAGTAAGTGGACTACAGCAGAAAGAAGAACTGTGGTTCTTCAGTGCCTGTGTGCCATGCTACACTTTATGTACAGGTGTTGAAAATTTTATCACAGCTTCTGCAGCTCACCCAGGAACTCTGTCCCATAAGTTTTTGATTTTTCTTTCCCTAGGTTTTCACACATTCAGTAACTGTGCGTAACATGGACCTGAGATTTTTGATCTAATACTATCTGTGAAAGATACTCGGCCTTCATGGGTAACGGGTACAATTCAGGTCAAATGCACTTTCTTTTCCCCAGGTTCTTTCATCCAAGATCCTTAACATACTACGAAGGAAAGGCAACACAGATTGGAGGTGAATGTTCATACTCCCTAAGTACTCCAGTAATCAGAACTTTTCCACACTCAACTATTTCTCTGCATAAACTGATTATATTTTAGGTCTTTCTAAGCTCAGCCACAATTTACCTGGAGATAGGTCTTGGAGTGCTTCGGGGAAAAAGTGACTTCAGGATCATTTTCCCAAAAGCAACACTATTTCTGGATGCCTCTGCACAGCACTCACCATCACTGTGTGTGAGTATGTCTCAATTTCAGGGACATGAAATTAGCGTACTGATTTCTGAGAGATGAGAACGACTCCAAGGAATCTCCATTAAAAGCTAATCACCATCTGAACTAGCATCTGCACATGAAGGTCGGAAACAGAGTACATTTTGCATGAGCTGACATGCAAAATATTTGCAATATAAGACAAGAGATGAGTGGCAGATCATTTCAAGATCTTAACTGTTTCTGGGCAGAACCAAGCATCTTGCCTCTCTCATAGCACTTAATATTAACTTCTGCAAGAGAACTATAGTTACAGCCTTTGCTTAAAATACTTCTTATTCAATTGAGAACATCACAGACACAAAGTGATTTTTAAAACAAAAAAGCCCTACAAACAGCACTCTTCCTTTGTGCTTGTACTCAGAAATACATAAGAGGAAGCACGCAACATTTAATTTTTAGAAGGGACTAGTAAATCCTTTCTCCCTTATGAAGTAATACATTTCATGCTAGGTTAATGGCATTGAAAGAAGATGTGAGACATTGTAGGGGTTCTACATATAGCATTCAAGAAAATCCTTTTAAGTGTTAACAAGTTATCATAAGAAAACAGTGTACAGAATTCTGGGATTGTATCAGGCTCACTAAGAATCCTGTTTTTCCATTAAAGCAAGATTTAAAAGGTAATTAATCTGAAATAATATTATTATTAAAAAAAAGTACAACTTCAATTGAATTCTATATTCAGTCTTCACTCATTCATTCCTGGGACTAGCCTAAACAGCAATCTGAAAAGGTATTTCCCCTTCAAATGGTGTCTTCACATCATCCTTTGATGATATAAATAGACCGACGGCCTGGAATCTCTTATTATTACTAGGAACTTGTCATAACCATTCTTTAAGTCTTGATCCTGAACTTTCATATTCATTTCTTAAACTCCTGAATATGTGGAAGGACAATAATCAGGAAACACAACACTACTAACTACATATGAAAGAGATAATGCTCAAAGAATTTCTCTTGTTAACTTCCCCAGCCTTTCTAGGATGCCTGTAGTTTTAGTGTACCCAAATCCATTTACCAAGAACTCCCCTCTCTCTCCTGATGCTCCACATTTGCCTGTACATATTCTTACAAATGTGATTTTCCTCTTTCAGCTTATCCATTGATACTTCCAACATGGGCAGGATCTCTCTCCATTGCCTGACATGTATGATTAGAATAAAATTTTTAATCAATCAAAAAAGATAGAAATGAAATTGAAAATAATAAATTTGGAAAGCTATAGCACTATTTCTAAAATGTTCTTATAATCCCAATAAGTAGTTCCATCATCATCATAACTAATGAAGCCTGGTTTGTTACTTATTTGTGTCCCATCATTAATTTACTTCAATATGTAAGGTGAGGAATCTGGCTTGGGTGTGTTAATAAGGAGTATGCATGTACCTCCTCCTCGCTCGGCTTTTTCTCACATCTCTTGTATAGAATATTTGTGGTCTATTAAGGAATGTTTTCATGCTGACAGGATGTCTGTATTCAACTCAGTCATGAATTTCTACAAAACTTGTAAAAATATAGCTCTTTTAAACAACTTTTCTTTTTAGATTACTTTGATGAAATCAGCCAACAAAATACAAAGTCACTGGGGTTAAAGAAGATAACCTGTCAGATACATAAAACCAGCATACAACTAGTGTCCAAAGGAAGAGGAAACTAAAAATTTATTTGATTTGCTCTTATATTATAAACGTGTTCAGAATATTATGCATGATCTACTTTAACATATAGCTATTTGGAATCAAGAAACTGACGGGCTACAAAAGATGTGTGCATAATGTACTACAAAGAAAATAGAGAAAAACAGTATTTCAGCTTTTATGTTTAAAATCATCATATATAAACAAATACAAATAAAATCCATAAAATTTCTACCAAAATGTTTTTGGGTGAGGTTTCTGTTAGCAAAAAGAGAATTTCAGAATCTTCCTCATTTTGTTTTCTTTTAATTTTCAAACTACGTAATTTTTCTCTTGCAGACTTTTAGTTATTTTCTTTTAAGCAAAGGTCCAGAAAGTTAGATGGTAAATTTCAGTCCACAATTTGAATTTGAAATTACTGAAATGTTAAATTAAAAGCAGACTTAAAAGCAACATTCATTTTTATAGACATGCTTTCAGTGAAACTGTAACACTTGCTTCCTACATATTGCAGGCATTACCTGTTTCTGTACTTTTGCAAAACCTGTTCATTTTCTCCCTCAAGTTCTTCATTTTCATGTTTCAAAATGTCCAGTGCTTCATTATTATTGAGAAGCTTTTGCTTTATATTCTGTAGTTCACTTTCCTTGATGGATTTCTAATGAACATTAAAACATTAAGATATCTTCAGCACAAATTGAAATTATTTCAGGCCAACTCAGAAGATGCAAGTATGGGAGCATTTTTACTTCATTTATATAAAAACAATTAAAAACTTACTAATTCTTCCACAGCTTTAAACACTTCAGAATAAGCATCAGATACTTTTACGTTCTCATCTCCTTGGACAGCTACTTTATTATTCAAATCTTCTGTCTAGAAAAAATTTTATAAAATAAAAAATACAAATATATCCTGTATTTCTTTGTATTAATCAAACAATGTATTTTAAAAATAAACTTAAAATTAAGGTTATTAAACAGTAACAGGAAATATTTCATGTTATAATATTCATATGCACACTGCCATTGTAATGTATCCTAGCAGAATCTTTATGGTTAGTGGTATTGGTAAGCACACACACCCAGCCTGCTAATTCATCTATGACATATGTGGTATGGTTGAGCAGAATACCTTATATTATACCTCAAAATTTTCCTTAGTATCTCAATATACCTACTGACTTAATATAGATAATCTCATACAGAGATTTAATGATGGATCAATTACTGGAGGCCGTTAAGGAAGCAAGCATCTACAGGATAAGGAAAACATCTGAAGTGGCTTTAGATAGACAAATGCATACCTGCTCACACTGTTTCCTTCCCCACCCCTTCCCCTACAGAGACTGAAACAACATAAGCTACCCCAGCAGAACTTGCCTACACAATCTCCATAGAGATACTGGTCTAACTGGAAAATGACCAGACAATAAACATAGCTAAACAGGATCAGGGCTGATAAGGATGTTAGCCTAAGAGTAAAGAATACATGTGGGAAGATCAGGACAGACTTAGAACACAGGTACTCTAAATGGCATTTGACTTCCTACTCCTACCTCAAGAATGTGATAAACAGCAGATTTACATAATTACTTTGTGACCATGTCTCAGCAGCTAAGGAGGGAAATAATACAGGCTTTGTCTTCTTATCCTGATGGGAATGTCATAGCTCTGTTGTACTCGTCTAGGATTCCTTGTATGTCTGTACCTTCCTGACTAGTTGGAGACTGAAGGTCCTAGCCTGAATAGTTAGGGACTATAAAATAGGAAAAACTGCAAAGAAGCACATTTAGTAATGTAGAACAGGGAGATAAAAAAATCGTCTCTCAGTATGTAAAATATTCTAAGAAATATACTTCAGGGGAAGCGCGGGAAAGACAAAGAAAAATCCCTGCGAATTAAGTATGAACAAAATGTCCCAGTTTTTAAATTGCTAGTACATAGGAAAAACACGATTCTGAAATGTTTTTCCCTTTTCAAAGTTTTTAGAGCAAACATTTTGACAGGAATGACCTGAGATACTGTCACACTGTGCAGGTAATTAATGAAGACAAAAGAATAAACGAGGAATAAGGTATGAGATTAATTTTTTAAGAAGAGGTTCTTCTAATCTTTGAAAAGCAAAGCCCATGTAGATACAGAACATAAATTTAATGCATAAAGATATTTTTTGTAATGGAAATCTAGGTAATACAGGAAAAAGCAAACTCAGAGATGTCCTTAGAGTGTTGAAAATTGCAACACTCCTAATAGGTCATATACAAAATTTAAAAGACAACATGAATATTAAAACAAGGAGGAAAAAAAGCCAGGATAAAAAAATGCAGAAAAATACTAGTTCACATCACTAATTCTGTCTTCATACTTGTTGATGTACGTGACAATTGTCAAGTTATAATTTATATTCATCCCAAATCCCACTGGTCACTGAAAATAATCAAAATATTTTCCTGATTCCAAAGATAACTCCATTTTCCCAGACACATTTTTATGATGACCAGAAGAATAATTTTGAGCTTTCTGAAAATCCACTATTATTTAGAAAGATTTTTGTTTTGTGCATGTTTTTGAAGGAAATTAACAATAACAGAACAGCTTTATGCTAAATGTGACTGTCTCAAACCAATCAAGCCAAAGGTGGTCATCAAATGGAGCAGTTCCATGTTCCACCTTAAACAGGTTAGGAAACCCAGGTAATTTTTTAAAAAAAGGCTCTTTGAAAATATGAAAATACTGGATTTCTAGAGAACATTTGATAGCAATCCATGGTGCTAGTAACAGGAAGAAAACAGCAATAAAACAGTTGGAAACAAACCGCAAGAACATGCCTATAGGTTGCTAATATGACTGTATGTTTAATTTTGCTGGGGTGGCTTTAGAAATATTATCTTGACTCCAAGAAACACTCCACCTAGATTCTGGAGTCCACTGGATCCTTAGCAGGACCTAGCTATCTAGATCACAACAGTACTGGGTATGGACAAGAGACTGAATTTCATATTTTATTTATACATATATACACATATATAGTACAAAATAAGTTCTGCTGTGGGCATTGAAACCCTGTCTTAGGCATTTTCTACTGTTTTCACACATGGAGCTGTTAATTAATTGAAAACCTCTAGTCAGGCAATGCGAGGAGTTCCAGTTCAGATTTTAAACTTCCAAGTACAACAAGATTTCAAAATTGATAGTAGATAATTATAGCAGAAAACAGGAATTTTAAGTGAAATAGGGTATCACCCTGCATGCTGTAAGAGTCCATCATGTGCCACCTCAGGACAAACTACTAATTCAAGAGGACACACTGTCCTTCTAAATGCACTATTTCTTCCAGATGATGAAAGAAGATAAGCAATATTAAGCAGATATGCATCCAACAACAAAAATATATCCAAATAACTTAAAGGAATGTAAAATGATATTTTGTGATATTTTTTAATAACGCTGAAAAATAATACTACAATAAAAGAATGAACATGACAATTCTCTAGAATATACCAGGTTTTATTTTTAGATCAGCTATTTGTATTTTTACTTTTGCAGAGGACCTTAACTCTTAAACATACAAAATATTCAGGCATTCCTGTACTTTTCAATAAAAGATACTCATTTACTTGCTTGTTTATAAATATTCAAGACTCACTTTGCTCTTCCAATATTTTGCATCTTCCTGGATTTCTGCTTTTTGCTTCACTAATTCCTCAAGGTGTTTTTCATCCTTTATAATCTTCTTCTCTGTTTCTTTTAACTTCATACAGTATTCGGTCCAAATAAATTCAGAATGCTTTAACTCATTCCTAATAGAAATACACACAAAGTGAATCCATCTATTTGGAAACATTCCAAGGTAGTCCTTCTCCATAAAGGAAAATGTAAAGCAGATCTGAATTAGTAAAGATTTATTTTGATTCTCTACTATGTTTCTTGAACAGGTATGCATGAGAGAATTTCACAATATCTACCCTGGCAGGTTCATGCAATTTCAGCCAGATATCAAAACTACTCATGCTACCAGTTCACTTGCACTTAAACAGCCTGCCAATATTACAACTTCTAATCGGACCTCTGAAACGGGTATTGCTGTAGCTAAGCACAAGACTTTGTTTCATACCTCACACATTAATTAAATAAAATAGAAGTCAACTTCTTTCTCAGCTAGTGTCTGAATCCGGTTCAGAGCCACCTCCAGTTAATCAATCCACTGCACCGTCATCTTGTGGACAAATGTAATTTGTGAAGAAAATTTTTTACCAACATCAATTCCTTGCAGACCGTAGAACAAGGTCAAAGGAAGAGATAAGGACTTTGCTTTCACTCTGAGTAGCAGATTTATCAGCATTTTGAGAAGGAAAAACAGGCCATAATTACAGAAAGAGATAATAGCTACAACAATTGTCAGGAAAACACTCCCACAATACACTGTTAGGCCTCCTTATAGACTGTGCAAAGACCTTTTATTAGAGCCATATAAGAAAACGGATTCAGTGAAAGGCAGAAGAAATAGAAGGAGATCAGGTAAAAATTTACAATGACTGATGGTTCTTGTCCATTATTTTTATTATTGTTTCAGCAGGTACAAAAGAGGAGGTTGCCCATGCTCCCTAGACAACTATCTTGGTCAATAACATATTCTGAGGCATGCCTTAAATGGCAAGATAAATCCAGCACAGCAGAACTAAGACCAACAGTAGGTGAATTTTAGAGACATCTAGTGCATTACATTCCAAATAAAACCTGAACCAGTTTTGCATACTTTAAATCAGTAAAACAGAAAACAATAATGAAGACTTCATCAATAATTGAGCCATTCCTATAAAATTATTTGATAGACAGTCTTCCTTTATTTGCTTCCAATATTTCCATCTAGTGCTGGAGAAAAGACTTATCTTGCAAGCTCACATTCCAAATGTCACAGAATATACATAACACAAGCGTGAAACCTACAACTTTGAACACCTCTACTTTCTTAGGTCCTGCCATCCATGAAAGAAACATATAAATGATACTTAGAATTATTCTAATGACAGATACATAAGAGGCATAGGCTGTAATTTTCTTCTCAATTACCTACCAGCTACAACTTTCTGAGTACAATCTCATGGAAAAATACAGTAGTACCAGCCACAGCGAATAAGTGTAAAAATAACAGACTGTGCTGTGTGATTTACCCCAGCCTCAGTAATCTGAGTTTCATACAATCTTCATCATTTTCTCACTGATGGCACTGAGCATAAAGAAAAGATTATCAACTGCAGAACAGTCTTTCAAGTCTGTGCCACCACAAATCTGTCTTTCTCACACCTATCAATACCACATTATTCTAGTCCTGCTCAGATGGCAGCTGAAGGGTCTACTTCCTCTGTAACGTATCTATGACTTTAATTACCAGTCTAGCAAATGTCTGGGAAAAAATCCCAACCAACCAAACAAAAAAACCCCAAAGTAGGCAAATTTCTTCTATTGAGGAATGAAGTCCTGACGTTTTTTCTGTAAATGCTGATATTCCTAAAAATCACAGAATCACAGAATCACAGAATAACAAGGTTGGAAAAGACCTTTAAGATCATCAAGTCCAACCATTCACATCCTAAACTAAACCATATCCCTAAGTACTTCATCTACCCTTTTTTTAAACACATCCAGGGAAGGTGACTCAACCCCCTCCCTGGGCAGCCTGTTCCAGGCCCTGACAACTCTTTCAGTGAAAAATTTTTTCCTAACATCCAATCTAAACCTGCCCTGGCACAGCTCCATGCCATTCCCCCTTGTCCTATCACCTGTCACCTGGCTGAAAAGACCATCACCTACCTCTCTATAACCTCCCTTCAGGTAATTGTAGGTGGTGATAAGGTCTCCCCTCAACCTCCTCTTCTCTAGGCTAAACAGCCCCAGCTCCCTCAGCCGCTCCTCATAGGATTTGCCCTCCAGCCCCTTCACCAGCCTGGTTGCCGTCCTCTGGACTCGCTCCGGGACCTCCATGTCCTTCTTGTTCAGAGCCCAGAACTGGACACAGTACTCGAGGTGTGGCCTCACCAATGCCGAGTACAGGGGCACAATCACCTCCCTAGACCTACTGGCCACACTGTTTTTGATACAAGCCAAGATGCCATTGGCCTTCTTGGCCGCCTGAGCACACTGCTGACTCATATTCAGCCTGCAGTCAACCAACACCCCCAGGTCCTTCTCTGCCTGACAGCTCTCCAGCCAGTCTCCCCCAAGCCTGTAGCGCTGCATGGGGTTATTATGTCCCATGTGCAGCACTCTACACTTGGCCTTGTTAAACTTCATCCCATTGGACTCAGCCCATCGGTCCAATCTGTTCAGATCCCTCTGAACAGCCTCCCTACTCTCAGGCAGATCAACACTTCCTCCTAGTTTAGTGTCATCTGCAAACTTAGTGAGGGAGCATTCAATCCCTTCGTCGAGATCATTGATAAAGATGTTGAACAAGTCTGGACCCAGGACTGAGCCCTGGGGACCCAGGAGCATTCAATCCCTTCGTCGAGATCATTGATAAAGATGTTGAACAAGACTGGACCCAGGAGTGAGCCCTACCTACCTACATCGTTAGCATTTTAAGGTTAATTTAATTTCACACAAACAAAACAAATCCCAAGGTGCATAACAGTCTACATCACTGTCATGTGGTATGAGTAGGAAACCACTTAACTAGGTGAGACAGAAAAGATACATGGTATATTTCCATCAGTATGGATGGTGAATTTCCAATATTAGTTACCTATTGCCATTATTATGGAGATGTTACTTACATCATGATTTGTTTCAGAAGAACAAAGAATTCCTCTAAAGCAGTTTTCATGTACCTCAGAACAAAGGAAAGTACTACACTTTTCTGCACATGAAACAAACTCAAGAGCCTTGATTTGCACCAAGACTACAAAAACAAAACAGGAGAACTGCCTGCACGGTGACAGAATTCTAAAAGGACCTGAAGAAAATCCTGCATAAAAGGCTGTTAAAAAGTGAAGCAGACAAAGTGAGATGAAAAATTCTAGTACTTATGAAAAAATGCCAAAGTAAGACTAAATGATCAATTTTCATTGACAGAATAGGTCAGCAGTATGGTATCTCAAAATCTCAGATGTGTTGCTTTGGTATATTTATAAATGGTCTGAAAGGGCAAGGAGCAGTGAAATTAAAAGTCTACATATAATGTGATTACTATAGGCAAGGCCAAAAATAACTACGGAACTTATTTAAGTTCCTTAATTCCTTAATTAAAGAAATTTCAAGACAAACTAAGTAACTGGGGAACAAAACAGCACATGCGATTTAGCATCCAAATTCAAATGAAGTATAAGATCAGAACTTAAGTACACCGTAAAATTCTAAAGTAACTATCAAATCAGAAAGACATGTGCATACTTCCACAAACCCTTGGAAAGTCTACTCAATATTTAGTACAGTTAAACAAGACAGAAATATGTTAGATTAATCAAGAAAAAGAATAAAAAATATTAGAATAAAAATGATAGCATTAAATCCCTGTTACAGTCATTGACATGGCTTAATTTGGAATACTGTTTACCTTTCAAATTATTTCAGAAAAGTATATAACAGAAGTGAAAAGGAGTCAGAGGACATCCTGGAAAAGTCATAAAATGCAGAAGTCTTCTGCAAGTACATTGAAAAAATGGAAGCCACTTCAGAACACAAATAGGAAGAAAGAACAACATCAAAATCCAAAGTTACAGAGGCTACAGGCTAGTGAAGAAGGATCATAATACACAACAATATTTGTCACCGCATACATCTTAAGGCTTAGTCTCCCAAACCACAGCAATTTGCCTACAAGGTGACAGTAACAAACCACTGCTGACCACAATTTCTAAATATGAACTGATAAGGAATAAAGTTTAATGGTAGGTATATGCCAGAATAGTAAAAAAAAAAAAAAACCCAAAAAGTGAAATCATATACTTTCAACATTATTTATTCTGGTATTACACAATAAAATCACCTCCAACAATGGATCACTAGAACCATTGGTAGCAATACTTCTCAGCAGCTAGTAATTCAGACAAGTTGACAGAACAGTAAATAGGCCAGTGAAACACTTTCACAAGCATCTGAATATACAGTAATAAACCACAGTACATTTTTGGTAATACTTCTTACTCAGGACCTGATCTTTCCCATAATTAAAATCAACATGAGTTTACAATGAACTTTAACCAGTTTCAGAATCAGGGTCCATGCTGTCTGATTTCTCTCAGCTGGAACCCACAGAAGAGCTAATGAGCATTTGATCAGATCATCTCTATACATGCATTTAAGCTATAATTAAAATTGCAAACATTGTGAAGACATTGTGGGGCTTGCATTCACAGGCTCATATCCATCAAAACTAAGTATTGGCTACAACTCTTCAGACACCTCTTCCTTTCTTTAGACACACATACTGATTTTAATTGGAGAAACATACGGTAATTTCCAGAAATCGGTCCTGCTCTGACAAGTATTGGTGTTACAGAATTCTGATCTCTGGTTTTGTATAAGAAGATACTTTGGTTTTAACTATATTTCTGACTGCAATTTTAATTTTTGTACACTAATGTTCTTCACAGATTTCAAACTAGGGTCTGCAATGAAAAAAAAAAGTTATTTAGTTAAATAAACAGAAACATGTTGCCTGTGAATCTTTTTAATCTTAGAGGTAATAAAAATAATTAGCATAATTACCTCTAAACTTAGTGTCAAAATCATCCTGAATCCAAGAAAAACAAGGCCAAGAAATCCACTGTAAAGGTTAGGATTGAAGAAGGACAAAGTCAAAGTTATTGTGTCCAAAGTTTATTGTGTCCAGTTCTGGGCTCCCTGGTATAAAAAAGACAGGGATCTCCTGGAGAGAGTCCAGAGAAGGGCTACGAAGATGATTAAGGGCCTGGAACAGCTCCCGTATGAGGAAAGGCTGAGTGACCTGGGGCTGTTCAGCCTGGAGAAAAGAAGACTGAGGGGGGACCTAATTAATGTTTATAAATATCTTAAGTATGGGATGCAGGGGGAATTGGCCAACCCCTTTTCAGTAGTCTGTGGGGACAGGACAAGGGGCAATGGCTGTAAACTGGAGAACAGGAAGTTCCGCACCAACATGTGGAAGAACTTTTACACAGTGACGGTGACAGAGCCCTGACACAGGCTGCCCAGGGAGGTGATGGAGTCTCCTTCTCTGGAGATATTCAAGACTCGTCTGGACGCCTCCCCATGCAATATGTGCTAGGGAGCCTGCTTTGGCAGGGGGTTTGGACCCGATGATCTCTCGAGGTCCCTTCCAACCCCTACGATTCTGTGATTCTGTGATTCAAACACGCTGACTGAAAAAAACAAGTCAGAGATACTTATTCCTCCAGTATTGCTAAGCTATCCATCTCCTGCAAAAACCCCATTTATTTTATCCCCCACATACTGAGACATGGACAGTTTGGATCTCAGCACAAGCACACAGCACTTTTATGAGTGCAAGACTGGAACTTCTCAAGCAGCAGCGTCATTTGAGTAAATGCATGTTACCCAGGATGCCTCCTGCTCCATACAGGAAGAGCTACGATCTTTCCTTACTTCTGTAGTTTAATGCCAATGGCAGAGATCCACAGTGATATTGTATCTTAAAGAAACAGGATTATTGCATCTAAATAAACTTCCTTTCTTCAAGAACATGTCGGTAAGGTTTCTATTCTACCTAACTGCAAGCACAGATCTCCCCGGAAAACAGACATCAAAAGCACCAGTCATATTGGCCAAAGTAATGATTTCCCAACGTTGATATCTATTCCAAAATACACTAAGAGTATTCTGTTTTGCAAAAGTCAAAAAGGCTTAAGAACTTCTAAGATTCTGAGGCAGGCTGTAAGAAACCTTCTGTGGGACTGAAAAAGGTGTTTCAAGTTCCTGTTAATTAGTTTTTAAAATAAAGTGTGCTGAGTTGCTATAAATCTACAGAAACTGGAAATGATACAACCAACCCCTATTATTCTAATCAACTACTGCTTTTGGCTGGGATAGCGTTAACTGTCTTCATAGCAGCTGGTGCGGGGCTGAGTTTTGGGTTTGTGCTGACAACAGCGCTGCTAACACAGGGATGTTTTTGTTACTGCTGAGCAGTAGTTACCCAGAGCCAAGGCCTTTTCTGCCCCTCACCCCACCCCACCAGCGAACAGGCTGGGGGTGCACCAGGAGTTAGGAGGGGACACAGCCAGGGTAGCTGACCCCAACTGACCAGAGCAATATTCCATACCACATGGCATCATGCTCAGCATATAAAGGTGGGGAAGAAAGAGGAAGTTGGGGGGACATACATTTGGAGGGATAGCCTTCATTTTCCCAAGTAACTGTTACATGTGATGGAGCCCTGCTGTCATGGGGATGGTTAAAAACCCACTTGTGGCTGGCAAGCTGGGAATCAATTCCTTGGTTTGCTGTGTTTGCACACGTGGCTTTTGTTTTACCTACTAAACTGTCTTTATCTCGACCCATTAGGTTTTCTCTCTTTTGCCCTTCTGATTCTCTCCCCATGCCGCTCAGGGAGAGTGAGCGAGTGGCTGTGTGGGACTCAGCTGCCTACTGGGGTTAAACCATGACAATAAGCTATTCATAACTGCTTACTTTCTGACTTTTTATAAAGCCTGACAGGGTGCTGCCGGCCTGTAAACATGCAAAACCAGAAAGTTTATTCCCGCTAGTAACAATTCCTGGAGTTTGATGTTTTCTTGACAAAGACAGGGTGACATATGGCATAAGATTCTTAGATATATACAGATGAGAATAATCTTTGGCAGACAGGCTTTCACTGAGCAGAAGTGAGTAACAGCTCTTACATATATTACATCTGTGCTGGTGTGAAGAGTAGCTCATGTAGTTCACAGTCATATTTGGAAGCATAGGGAAAGACTGTCACAGCATTCTAGGATCATCAAGTTATCAAGCAGACACAGATGGCCTGTCTCTTTGAGGGACCTAACGCTATTGCCAGGAACTTTGTGAAGTCTAAATTCCACTGTTAGTCCAATAAACATAATCCTTCTCTACAAACAATCAGGGAATATTTTATGTTCACAGTATTTCCTGTGATCTGAATGGATCAGTGCTTGAAAACAGACATCCTGCAGTAAGAAAACCATAGTGTCTTAATTTTGAAAAGACAGAATTATTATATAGCACTAACTTGAGATGATACGTGGACTTTTAGATAACAGACTCCCTTCTAAAGCCCCGTCTCTTTCAAAATTAAGAAATTCTGTAACTAGAAACCTCTTCAGCTCTGTAGTTGCTCCTTTACTGCTCTTAGGCAAACTAATTAGGCCAAGCCTATAGTGAATTCTCATGAGAATGATCCTTGAAAAGAAGGAAGGAATGGGAGGGAGGTGGGATGGTCCCTGGCAATGGTTTGCTGGATGGGAAATTAACATCTACTGAAATGGTGTTACCAAGGATATGAATTCTCGCATACATCTCACATATTAGCACTAGTCTTTCTGCCTTGAATGAAGAAGCAGTGAGCAGGACAGGTTTGCAGCCACTATTGTACATCAGGCACTTTCTAACATAAACTTTCTGGAATATCAAAACAATGCATGCTGTCCCAGCTGAGCCAGTGCATAGCAGAGTTTGTATTATGGAAGGGGCATATAAACTCTCAGTGAACCTAGGTAGTTCTGAATGAATAGGATAGACCAGATTTGATGACTTACTACAAAATGTATATACTCCATAACTGCAATGCACAGTTTTTAAAATACTGGATTTTGAAGAGCAGTAGCTGCCACACGGCTGCAGTACAGAAACATCTGTATGTGCCAGTAAGGTTATCTCAAAAATTTACTGATATCTTTCAGTTATGCCTGAAAGTTTTCCTCATCTCAAGTGAATATGAGCCATTTGCTACTTTGCCAAATAAAACCTGGCAACTAGCCACAGGCATATGCAGCAAAGTCAAGTGCAACCTCCTACCAAACATGAAAGTACTTGGTATTTTTACTTTTTGGCATAGTTATTTTTGGTGCTGACTCCTTCTAAGTTCAGTGGCAGAAAGCAGAGATTGTTCATCAATAATTGTCCATTAGTGGTATGTTGATGTTACTATAGCTCTATTAGATAATTTAGGGGTTAATAACCTGACAAGAGGTTACAGTGAGGAAACTGCAACATAAGTCACTGTCATACAGAAGCTACGTTGCAATCCAACAAAGTCATAGGAATTTTGTTTGTTTGTTTGTTAAACAAAAAAAAACCCCAACAAACTAATGACAAGGTATTTTGATAAGTTCAAAAGTATGCACGAATGGGGCTAGAATTGTTCTGGTTGATATACAAGTTCAAAATAAGTTATAACTGTAACATTATTATGCTACTATGATAAGTCTTGGTGCAAGTAAGTTTTGCAGTCAGTAGTAAGAATAACAGCAAAAAGTTCTGTCAAAGGGATTAAAAATTCCTAAGTAAAGTAAGGTAAAAATGGTGCAATTTAGGAATCAATTCATGAAACTTTCCATTTGGGTATATTTCCGGGCACCATCCCTTCCTTATTCTGTTAATGAAGCTAAGACAGCAAAACAAATACTTATGCATAATTATTTTTATTTTAAATTCTGATTTAAGAAAAAATTACTTCAAAATGCAATTTTTCTATAGTTTGATTATTACTATTAAAATTAAGAAGAAATTATCATTATATTTTTAATAGCTCTTACTTGTATTGACTCAATAGCTTTTCAGTGCATGTAATTTTCTCATGCATAGATTTTATCTTCTTTTCAGATTCTTCACTAATACTTTTCATTGTCTTTTGGATTTCCAGGAGTTCACAACGGACATCATCATATGTTTTTGATGTCTAAGAAAATAAAATGAGTTTTCCAAAAGATGTTAAATAGAAATCATACGTAACGTTAAAAAAGAAATTCAAGATTTGGCTGATTCTTTGCAGTTTAAAAATTGAAGTTTAAAGTTGAAGCAGTGCTTTGTGATGCGACACAATTTAACAACAAATTCTGCATGGTCTGCAATAGATACAATCCTAGGGAATAACAACAGAATGTGTGTTATAAAACTGCATGACAAAGAATTATCAGCAAGGGGGCTTTCATTCTGGTAAAAAACGTAGAAGCTTCGGTGAAAAGGTGGCTACTTCCATGGGAAGATAGTGACCTCTGGAGCAGAAAGAAAGAAATAGTGTTGAAAGAAGCTACTGAGGTTTTACTCCACAGTCTGACAGAATTATGACTTAAACGTCTAGAGGATGTGGAAGCCTGGCAGTCACCTATGTAAAGAAGGGCCTGAGACAATGCAGAACAGAATTTTCAATGACATAAATAGTATCAGAACACTCATCTCGTAAAAGCTTTCAGATAGAGCTATGCATGTCTACTGTCTCTGTTTTTTAAAATACTACAAATATAAACAAATAACATGATATATTTATTATAATCTAGCACTTTTTTGCTCTAACTAGTTCCCTGGATAGTAAAATCTCAAGTCAAAATTAAATAATTGTTTTAATTGCAAAGAATTAAGTATCAACTGCTTTTATTAAGTCCATGGGAGGAAAAATCCAACCTAAGTAATAACAGTATATAAATTAGAGCACTATAACCATCATTAATATTTTATTTGACAATTAGAAATGTTGTTGATGTAAGTTACAGTAACACCAAATCTATCCTCTTATGACACATAGTGAAACTTTTAGGAAAGGTGAGGGGAAAGGCAAGGGGAAAAGCTCTGAAAAAACTATTTAGAAAAAAGATATAGAAGTCTACGTCCTGAGTAGTATTTAGTATACTTCAATATTTTAACTCCATTCAATATATTTTAACACATTAACAAGAAAAAAAGGATATAAAATAAAGCCCAGAACAACTGAAATGCTTTTTAATTAGCTGGTATTTTGAACATTTCAGAACACTGATGGAACTGTGAGCTAATTCATAGTTCAAAACTAATTCACGGAAATTCACATTAACTTTTTAATTTTAGAAGTATCTTGGCATGACTATTGAGACCTCAAAATGAGAAGTTCAAAATAAAGCTAATTAAAATAAACAACATGTATAAAGACTCACCTACAAACAAAAGACCATTTTTAGACTGTAAATACAGTACCTTGAAAAACATGGTTAATCTCCAGATTTGTATTTAAAAGTTACTATAGAAAAAATAGTCCTAAAATAGTTAGTACTAAAATCTGTACTTGAAGCAACATAGTATGCTTCCCTTTTTACACATCAATTTTAAGCTACCTACAACTTTGTTGCACTTTGATTATCCAGCCTGTCATTAACCATATTAGGCATTTCTTAAGAACAAAAAATTATTATTAAAAATACTATCAACAAATATATTAGGAGAAATGGCACATTAAAAATAGTTAAATCTTACAAACATTTCTTTGAAAGTTTCTAACATCTCCATACTCTGCAACACTGATGTCCATGAGAAATCTGAGAAGAGCCTACGCAAATAGCAGAAACGTGCACACAGAAGCAACTTACACAATTAGAGTTATATTCCATATATACTTCACAGACGTTTATTAAAGCCCAACAGGATAATCCTCCCTGGACTCAGTCTTCATTGAGTGCCTGCACGTAGCAGTATGGGCACACAATCTGCAGTGTTTGTGTACGAAACTTAACGCAGACTTTGTTACTTCCTAAAGAGTGCTGTTCTCTAAAAGGGTGTGCAGCGATGTGGTGGAAAGGTTCTAGAAAGAACATTTACGTATCGCTTACATTTACCTTTTCATAAGCCAGTAACACATCTTTCACAGCTTGACTCTCCAGGTTCAGCTTTTCTTCCAGCAGAGGGCTGTGTTTCTTCATGAAGTCTACATCCTCCTGAATCCGTCTGTTCTCTGATTGTAGCTGAAGTAGTTGCTGCCATACCTGTTGCAGATGACGACTTTTGCAGTCCAAGTGCCACTGTAGCTCCAAAATATCTTGGACACGCATTTCATATTCTGTTAAAAAGATAATTAGCATAACAAAATCTGAATGACACCATGAATACTTACTGAGATTCAGAAATATCTGGTTGTGGTAGTTAAGCATAAGACTAGCAAAATTCTGCTGTAAACTACTTTGAAGGCCAAAGCAGGACACTGGTTACAAAAGGCATGACCATATATTGCATTAGCACTGGAACTGTTCTTAAACTCATAGTTCGTAATCTTGGTATGTAATTCAAGCAAATTTTCAATGTGAGGGGTGGTTTTGTTTTTACAGAGGACACGAATACACTTAGCTTTAAGGCATATCTATATGAGCCCATTATAAGACAAGAACAGCTCTACTGAGCTTCCTTGTCCCCAGAAAAAGACGTAAGTGGATGCAGAGGAAGAACAGGGCAAATATAAATTCCATATCCTCTCAGTATGCCAATTATTTTCAGTTCAGGGACACTTCCTGAACTAAATGTGGCTCCAAGAAAGCTACACAAAAGATAGAATCTCAAAGCCAATAAACAAAACAGATTCGTGTTTCAGCAGAGATGCATGTCAGTCTTAATTCAGTTTGCTGCATTCACTTTTCTGACACTGGCATTAATTTCCTACGGGCCTTTAGAAGAAAATGAATAGGCCACTGTTTGCTGAATGATAACATATATTTTATTTTGCTCAGAAAAAAAAGCTCATTAGAGATGGTATTCTGCAGCAGCTGGTGTTCTATCCACAAAAATTATTGGTATGAAACTAAGGAACTAAAATAAGACAATCAGATAAGAAAAAAAATCAGAGAATGTTTCAAGAACAGTAAAATTTGCTGTAAATTTGAGAGAGAAGTGTGTTTTACTCTCTAGCTCTGAGAAGTAGCTGTGGAATAGTCAATGCAATCCCTTAACAGTCAATGAATTTTGCTGTGTTAAGAAAAAATTACAAAGTTACTAAAAATTAAAACCACATTGTATGAACGCCTGGCTTTTCTACATCATACAAAACGATGTCTACCACTAAGGGACATGCAGACTGTTAACTAACAATCTCCTGGATTTGTAATACTTACATTAGGAATAATCAGAACATCCCTGAAAGTCTTTTCCCTTTATCCTCAATTTCATATTAGCATAACTTCTGTCCTATAGAAAATACTATTAAAAAATTATAATCCTAAAAATTACAAATTTACTCCAAGGACACAGTATCACACTGACATAGCCCACTGATAAATCAAGGGAGAAAAGTTGGTCAAACTTCATGCTGGTTTATTTTGCCTTTTTTTTTTAAATACTGTATCATTGAATACAGTAACAGAATTGAAATTATATTCCACTATTTAAATCTTTTATAGTTGTAGAGAATGCTAAACAGTGAAAGGATAGTATAAAAGCATGTGTAGTAACTTGCAAAAATGATTTACAGCTGCGTCACTGTAGGTAAGTACATCAAAAAGTAAGAAGTAACATCTCTGCAGCTCAAATCCTGAACTACCATGATGAAGAATGAAGATTATATTATCAAACTTCTTACGGTTCTTTGCTTCTGTTAAATTCTTTCCATTGCCACAAGGTTTTTTCCTGAAAGCAGTTTCTAACCTGTCAATGAATTTTAATTCTGATTCTTTATTCAGACTCCTATTCTGTTTTCAGGACATCATAAACTGTCCTTCAGAGGCAACTGCTTTTAAAGAAAGTGATCTCTGCAAACTGACAACACCTGAATGCAAGTTTCTTGTTCCCCAGTCAAAAATTAGCACCAGTTAAAACATACATACCTCTTCATATATTCTTGGAGATGCACACTATTTGATTTTTTTTCACAGGGAAGAGAGAGGAGGGCAAGGCAGCAGAGGGGAAAGGAGGGAAGAAAGAGAAAAGCATTTGGTTCTAAACGACTTCTGGCTCGCCTCCATTGTACACTGATTTTCACTCATTGTTTACCCATCTGTAAACACAGTTATGGAAGACTCTTGCACTGTCATCACACTCTGGATTGCGAGGTATTTGTCAAAGATTTCAGGATGATGTGCACCAGAAGATATGCTAGAGTACCAACTGTGATTTTACATCCAGGAACCTACTGTTGAAAATTACTCAACTGTTCTGTAAGTAAAACAGACGGTACCTGCTGATGACAATGTGTCCGAAGACAAACAGCTGCTAAGTAGTTGCTTTCTTTTTTCCTTTTTTTTCTATAATTCTATTGTATAGATGCCAGTTCATCACAAAAGGTAACAGAAAAAGGCTTTAGAAACTGGGATTTCAATTCTTGCTAAACATGCAATTTATTCAAGTTTATCACATTTTAATTTTTCTCAAAACAAATTTATTTTTTATTATTTATGGTTTAATCTATGGTTTAACTCAAATGCATTTTTTAATAATTCTGCTTCAGCTTCTCATTCATTGCCCCAGAGTATTTCTTATCTAATCATCTAATCAAGCTCCTAATCATATCAATTTTTAAAATATTATTAATTTCATTTTCCTAACTAAGAATCAATGAGTTCCCTAAAGTCTTCAGGGTTCTAAGAATATTCAGTGTGGTATATCAACAGCACTGTTTTACTTGTGATAGACATGAACCATCAACATTTTATTCTGTGAAATTCAGCTATCAAAAATGCCTGCTACTTGCTATTTCTAAAACAATGCTGAACCTTCCATAGTCCTTTCCATATTTTTTCTATCTATATTCATGTATCAAATGCAGAGGAGTAAATATCATACCCCTACTACAGAAACACAACCATAGTCAAATCATCATTCTTATTCTTGGTAACGAACTGACTGAAAAATAACAAATGATCTTAGTCTCAATACCAATACCTTTTTGTACAGCTGCAGGGAGCTGCTGAAGCCTCCAAAGTGACATACAATCAATTTTCATGCGAAGCTTTTTCCTTCGCTGTTTCTCCAACTCCAAAGCTTTTTCTGCCTCCTCACGATCAGCCTCCAGCCGCTTAATTAGCTCAGTAACTTCCAATAGCAAAGCTTCTGTTTCCTCCTTCAAGGTTAATGTCTTGTCGTCTTTAAAAATACATTAAAAATATTTTTTATGAAATCTTAATCATAGGCTCTTTCTTTGAGCTTCGTTCTCAACACAAAGTTGGCCTGTTCATGTGTATAGCAGTAAGCACAATTGGCTGTATTGCTGTCTTTAAAAATACATTCTAATTATTTCTTTTAAAAGCTTAAATATACACTCTTTATTCTGGTTTTTTTTCACTACAAAGCTAGCCTCTTCATGTCTATCAAGGGAAGCACGATTGGTTCAGTAGTATTTTCCTCAGTTTATTTCCAATGCAGAGTGCAACAAAAATAGAGATGGTACAAAATTTTCACCTTTGCCTTATTGCTTGAGTAAGTAATCATCCAAATAATAGTACAAGTTCCTAATCATCTCAATTTTTAAAATATTATTTATTTCAATTTGTTTTCCTAACTAAGAATCAATTCACTAAAGTCTTTGGAGTTCAAAGAATATTGAGTGTGGTATATCAACAGCGCTGTTTTACTTGTCACAGACATGAATCATCAACATTTCAGTCTGCGAAATTTGGCTATCAAAAATGCCTGTTATTTATTGTGACCAATGATTCTTTGAGATCATCATCCATTGCCCTTATCTATTAAAAAAATGGGACTTATGTAAACTAGTCCAACATTTCAAATTTGATTCCACTATCAAAAATTTCCTAAATTATTTTAAAAACTGCGAGCATTAGAAAGAAGGACGACCTCTTAAAATCTGGAGTGGAATTTTGGCTTCACTGGCATCAACAGAAATTTTATCACACAATTTACTGCAGACAGGATTGCCTCAGGCTAATAGTACTTAAAAGGCTTAAAAAAATTACCCACAATCTCTTTACTATTTAAAACTTTATTCAGAAATGTATAATCTGAGTAAAGATGCCTACTGCAAAAAAAAGAACTCTACACTGTGAGTATGCTGTGAATGCCCTGTGACGGTGGTGCAGTTACTTATTTTACAGAAACTAAATGAAAAAACACATCTAATTTCCAACAACCAACATAACTATTTCACTTAGTTCAAATCCTAGATGGGCTAAAATACAGTATGCATCTAAATACAGAAATGCAAACAGAATGATTTATTAGTGCTTAATATAACATTTGAAATGCATGTGTCTTTCAGCTTACCAGATGATACAGATTTTTAAGGATACATCACCTGACATAGCAACAAGCAACTATCATTATAAATGCAAAGGATATTTTAAATGAGGATAAACATCTTTTACCACTCAGATCTAGTATTATGAAAAGCTTTTACCTTCACAACGTACACCAGCTTCTTTAAAATCCAGCTTAGAAGATAATGATAACCACTTATCTTCAATAGATTCGGCATTGACCTGTTTTGTTATCCTGTAGATAAAAGCCATGATCACTAAAAAATTTTAGACTGAATATAAATTAGCATTGTTAAGTTAATATTACTTTCAATGAGTCAAAATTTCCTTTCTTTTACCTTACACATTTAAACGCTGACTAATTATATGGAATAATTGTTTAAAAACACTGCAAATCATACAGAAGAATTATTAATTATAAAATTCCTATAGTACAATCAATAATTGTACAATATAAATGCATTTCTCACATTTCTTTGCAGAAATACAAGAAACAGATTTCTTTACATCTTGTACTTACACAGATCTTTGATTTTTGTCCTCATACCCAAGGATTTGCCAAAGAGAAACTGTTGTAGAAAAGCAGTTACTCTTTCCAAGTTCTGAACATACAGGAGTAATAGATGCTATATTTTCCAGGCTCATTCTAAGCAGCAGAAGCATTGAGCTCTGTGTCTGTGCAAGGCACAGTTAGGTTGCCACTTGCAGGTCAAAGGCAGTTTCAGTGTTACCAGTTTAAGGGAAGTCATCACTTGAGAGATAACAATGAAAAAAAAGATATCTTTTTTTTAGTGATAGAAAGAAAAGATGATTACGACACAAGGCTTAATCAGTTTCCAGCAGACAAGCTTTTGAAATCTGGGGGAGTCAAAAGCAGAGATGGGGAAGGCTTCCTTAAAATGAGATCAGAACATATTTAACCTGTAAGTGAGAGGGAGAAAGAAGTAACAAATAGTGAAAGAACACAAGCAAATCATAGCCCTCAGGTGAGCTTAAGAGGCTCAGTAGCCTACTGGAGTCAAGAACAAATGAAGGAAAGATAACCACATGCTCATACCCACACGTGTGGGTCAAAGAGCACATACAGGTCAGTCCTTCGCACGCAGCTAAGATGAAAAGGAATCTGCAATCACAGCATTACATGGCACATACATGCATAATGGGAAGGTATGTATTTGAAAGAACTCCACAGAAAAGCACCTTTCACCTGAAGTAATACAGACAAAAAGTCTATACCAAAAACAGACCTAAAGAAATACTACTGAAGTCTTATTAGATCAACAGAAAATGTATCTAAGCTACAGAAGATAGAACAAAAAATTCTGTGCAGTAATGGAAAATAGCAAGACTGTGGGCACGTAAACTGGTGATGGAAGAGATATCAAATTAGATACAGAAGCAGGACTTTGATACAGAACAGGAGTGGATAAGTAGACAAACACAAAATAACTCAGTAAGTCTATCTGACATAAGTAAAATTACACAGAGAAATACAGGGTTGGTTGATCAAAATAGTCAGGACAAGAAGATCAGTGCGAGAGACACACTCCACTTCAAACTACTCTTTCAATCTTTGCAACTAGAACAACATAGTCACCTGTATGATGAATAAAATCATTTAAAGCCACGCATTCAAACTTATTTTGGGTACTTTCTGAGTACTTGGCTTTGAAATACACTTGTATTGTATCCTAGGCATAGGAGAAGTCCAAGTTCTTTAGTGTATTTCAAAACACATGCAGCCAATATGTAAAGGTTTAGGGAAAAAAGCATGATTTTTATGTTTTTAAATGATTTTAAATTTCCATTTTAGAACTGGATTTCAAATTTATAAATTTTAAGAACTCTGCATATATCCTAGATATCTTCAAGTGCAAACATACCTATAAAAAAAAAAACCCAACAGTTCAACTTCTGGTTTTAATTTAGGAATCACGGTCTGTTTTGATTTTAACAAGCATACCCTCTCTCTCTGTAAAGATACATAGTTGCAAACACTATAGTGTCATTCAAGGCAATTTTGCCACTCAAACACACATTTTTCTGAATTAAACATAAGTAGTTGGCAAACTACACTTCATTTAGTAAGAATCTTAACAGTATCCAGTATAGGAAGACCAGGAAAGAAAAAAACCCCTTGTTTGTTCCCCCCATCTTGTTACAGCATGAAAAGTGGCAGTTTCATTCAAACTTTTTTTTTCTACTCTCTTTTATAACTTCTTGTCCTCTGCCTGGGTGTAGCCAAGCTGAAACGAGTAAATTTGACTCTATGGAAAGTTCTAAAATTGTACACAGTGTTTAGAGAATTTCACAAAGAAAAGAGTAAGTATGCAGAAACCTTCGGAATGCTTGTGCATCATGTTCCAACCCAAAACTCAAAGCAACGAAGTCTTAAAATAAAGACCCTTACTCATATTTTCTCATACATCTCATATATCTAATATATATCTCACACCTAAATATCTCATATTTCAGTGTACGAGATATTTGGTACAACTGGCACAATGTCAGAAGTATCAACAACTGAACAACTCTTATCAACAGAAATTCATCACTTAAGGGGTTCCGAGACCAGTGATCATTTTAAATATTTGAAAATTAACCAGTGAGTAGGAAGGATAAGAGAAATTCTCCATAAAGACTTTTGGCCTTCTGAAGTAACAAGATCTTGTAGGCACTAAGAATTCATTCTATGTTACAGAAGAACTTGGTAAACTCTACAGATCACAGAACAGACCGTATAGCCAGATTAAAATCTCATCAAATAATTGCCTGACATTAAAATAAATGCATTATTTGAATGATATGTGAATCTTACCGTGCTTTTTTGTCTTCCTTAAACACACAATCAGACTGGAAAAGCAAAACATAAATTCTATTATATAACTCAGATGTTACACATTTTATCTGTTTTCTACCAAAGAGCATGATAAACCACTGAATTTTGTGTCATAAGAGGATCTAATTAGCACACATACAGATGAGTGCTTTTTAACACTTTAAAGTAATCACAAAGTTTTTAATTCCTAAAAACCATGCATCTCCAAAGAACTGGTAATAAAACCTAGTTTTCATGTATACATATTATGTATTACACAGTTTTGTAGATTTTTCTCTGAAGTCACTTGAGATTTTTAATTCTATTTTAAGTCTTAAACTCTGTACTTCATTTTTAATATCCAAACTACAGCAGAGATCCTGTCTGAACTTCACATGCTTTTTCTTCATTAGGGCTGTGTCTACAATAGTAAATTAAATGTAGCTAGGCAAGTTTTCTTGATCAAGACAACTTGATCACCTACACTACTAAATTGTTACTAAATCTTCCTGGTACAAACTGCAGTAAGAGACATTACCACGTTCACAAACCATTCCAAAACCATTTCCAATCACAATTCAGGAACTGGAAAGGGCAGGGACCATTCCTAAAAAACAGTACACATACTATCTGTCCCATTTCAGATGGTGAGTATTTAACAGTATGGATATGAGGTTTTCCATGTCAACTGGACACATTGCTGGGAAGACTTAACTTACTAGCATCAGTGTAAATAAATTCATATATAGACAAGTGTAAACTCCCTACGTTTGTAGTATAGTCATTTCACTATATATGCCTAATTTTTATTTTTAAGAGCATTAATGAAATATTCCTACTATATCAAGCCCACTTTTTCTGCTCTTAACTCACAATTATAAAGATGCCACTATCTAAAGGCCTTGGACAATTTTGACTCTCTGTATATTAAGTAAAAAGAACTTAGAAGAGATGTGGAAAATATGCACAAGATTTACACAAACAAAGCAAGCTAACATTAAAATTAATAAGTATCTGGACACATCAATGCTTATCCACCTGATTCATGTATATTGATGACAAAATCATGACACTAAAATCAGTTCACCATTCTCAATTTATTTTAAATAAAGGCAAATGAATGAAGCAATATAAAATTTCCTACAAATTAATGTCTATACTGTAAAGTAAGATATGACTGTAGTTCATGCACCTTGAATTCTTCTGGTATGTATGCTGCAGCTGCAGAAATATCCCTGCAGAGTATTTAACAGCATTTGCGGAATAATAATCTAAGATAGTTTTCCTGCTGTGCTGGTATGATGACAATATAGTCAGTATTGGAGGTAAGTTATTTAAATATAACTTATCTGTGCAAGGAGTGATCAGATCTTCTTATTGCAGTGTAGACATATGCAAAATTTTATTAACATTTGGAAAACACTTCTCCAGGATAAGTTAATTATTTAAATTATACTAATCATGTTCTCATATAAGTTAATGTGAAGACTTTACTATACTTTAAACCAGTATATATATATACTTCATCTACCTACCCAGGTTGGTTTTTTTTAGCTTCCCTTTATTCTTGATTATATTCAAACAAAATGTATATAGGTTATAGGACAGGCTATGAAAAGATCATTTACTGTTAGAGAAAGAACCCTAAAATTTTCAAATACATGAAACAATATTAAAGAAACTTTTTAATCAAGGAATTGTTAAGTAGTGTTCAGGAAAAACATTGTTTTCTATAGATGACAGAAAATGGCAATTCAAAAATAGTTCAATTTGACTACTCAAGATGAGTATCAAAAACTATTTTGCAGAAAATTGATGTAACTGAAGCAACTTGATTCTGTGTGCATCTGAATCATCATATATTAATTTACTGATCTTGATGATATATTGATATCACATGATTTTGTGGTATATTGATTTTAATAAGATAGTTCAATTTCCTAAACTGTTAAGTAGATCAAAAACACATCATGTGTCATGAAGCAACCTGCTGGGCACTATTATGGAGAGTACCAACGACAGGAAGTTAAACTTTTATAAAAAACAGCATAGAAATACAATTCCTTCAAAGATAAAAAGTACTTGGCCATTTTAAACCATAAATGTACCTGTTGAAAGCATTTCTCCATCTTTAATTCTACCTCTTGTATGTGATGGATAACTTTGTTAATACAGGGTAATGGAGTATTTACAAAAGCACAGCTCCGTTGCCTTGTGGTGATTGACTCATTCTTATCTGGAGAAAGAAAGAGAATATAGAAGGCTGCTAAACTTCATATGCAGGCTGATACCAGCTTTCTCATACCTGATTTTCTTCCTTTTATTGGGAATTTTGTGAACTTTGGTCTTGAAATCGACTAAGAGAATGTAACAGCTACACCCATTACTATTCACATTTTCAGCACAACAGGTTATTGCTTTTGTAATACCATCTCAAATACAGGGAGATTAAAAATTTCTTGAAGAATATCAAGGAATAATTTCAAAGAGATGAGACATGAGAAAGGGGGCTTGGGTCAAAATACAATTTGCTATAAATAATTTTACAATAATTAATCCCAAATTAATCGTTTAATGAATTTACACTACTCCTCAGCAAGGATTTTGCTGAAACAGCAAGAATAATATCAAAACCCAAAAGGGCAAAGGTGGCAACTACTATAGAAATGCCCAGAGCAAACCAGAAAAGGTCACAGTGCCTTAGAGGCAAGCTTGGACTGCTCTTATGTATACAACACTTAGTTCCAGCAAATGTCTGCTTCAACCTTATGCAATGCTGAAGTTCCAGGACAGCTGTTCCTGTGCTGAGAATTTAAAGCTATGTGACATAAATGAACTGTTTTATGAGAACATGTGGATTCCACCATTATGTTTTCTTTAAACTCTGTTAGCCTTTTAACCACATAAATAAGTAATACTGTGGCACACTAAATGTTAACTCTTTAGTTAATTCACAGAATGGGAATCTGACTGTAGAGGTCACTAATGAAAGGTGTCAGAAAACAGAACAAGACGCTGAAACTTGGCAGTGTAGCTATTAAAAGGTCTAAGAAGCTGTCCTAAAAGCATGAAACATTAACCTAATTTTGTTCAGGGGGACACAGGGCTTTAATGTGCCTTGGAGATGAACCAAAAATAATAGTGATAGGGATTAAACTGTAAAATAGAAGCAGATAACCTTCATATACAGTCTGTGGATTTCTTTGGGTTTTTTTAAGAAAGAATAATCTCTCAGTGTCTTAGTTAAAGTGTCAGCATAAGACATTAAAATACGGTAGGTTATGTAAGGTTCTTTTAACTTTAGTTTATCATAAACAGCCTTACTGGAACAGAAAAGATGGTTTGCCAGATTTTGTTTGAAAAGACAGCTCACTAAAATGGATATCAAAACCTACTTTATAGGATCTTGCTCTGCCTGTTCCTACAGCCAGACACCTTCACAAGATGCCTACACAGCACAACCCTAACAAAGCATATGTAGACTTTGCATATTTCTGGTACTCTGAAGCACAACACAGTTCAGATTTTGAGACCAACATTATTAATGTCCCCTAGCTACTTCTGCTGTTGCTATTTTTACACTTTACTAAATTAATGTTGTAAAAAATACGTTGATTTCCTTTAAATCACAATGCAACTAGCAAAAGCACCATTTTGAAAACATCTGAAATTTTAAAACAGCTTTACTAAAAAAATATGGGTTACCCTCCTAATACTTTGGTATTCCTTGGTAAATGTAAACATTTATATATGCACTTTGTAAAACCAAGACAGAAATACAACTCACTGAGAAAGTGGAATTATTTACCCTTTCCTTCAAATCTAAAAATTGAATGTAAATGACAATTAAAATACAGTCAATTTTGTTTTCAGATAGAAAACTGAACTATAATTAGAGGTGGAGTGACACCAGTAAGTCAATGACTAACACTAAGTCTACAAACTCATCATTTGATGGATTTGGTCATTTGCTGCATCAAGCAGCATGATGTAAGAACCAAGAAAGACAACTAGTTTTATATAATATTACACATACAAAATATAATTTCTTGTATCTTAAATTTAAGCCTTTTGTTAAATTATTTGAAAAGTCTGTAATAGAAGATGTCTCTGACGTACCTTGGGATGGCTTATTACTGTCCTTGGAAGAACAGGAAAATGACTGTGTTTCAAGCATTATTGCTGGTTGCACTTTTCAGCCTAATGATTAGAAAAATAATAATACATATATATACATATACATATATATTTTAAAACCACTTATTTTCATCAGCAAGAAAATGTATTCCATCAGTGATACATCTACAGTATTTTTAAAGGTTAGCAAATCCATTTCCACTGTTCCTACTAAGGGAAAAGCAGTAATTAAACAGCTGATGGCACTACAAATCACACAGTGGATCCTATTTAAGTAAAGAAATTACAGTTAAAAAGCAAATTAAAAACCTAATCCCCAAATTGCAACCTATGTGGCCAGCTTTTTAAATTGTTCAGGTTATTTTGGAGCCTATCATGACAATGGAAACCAGCACTAACTAGACAAAATCTGAAAACCAAAATGGATAGCCTATGAAACTGTCAATAGAAGGGAAGTCCATAAAACTGTAGTCTGAAACACTGTCATCTCAGTGTAGAGAAGACACATAGAAGTAACTCAGATTTATTACAATAAAAAGCCCCAACATTATTTATTTACAATTTACATAATTCAGAAAAATAATACTGGCTGAAAACTCAGGTAGCCAAACCTCAGGACATCAAGTTGAGGTAATTTTCCAAAATATTTTATCACCCTTAAAATTCATACATTTGACAAGTAACTGTATTGCTATACAGATGCCCAACTCCCACCGCCACCCCGACATGTGCAATTGGCGTATTAGAAGTTCATGGTAAACTGGGGCTTCCAAATACTATCAACCTGCAAGAACTGCCTAGTAAAAAAGCGAAAAAAAACCAAACCAAAACCAACACCTATGTTACAGACTTCATCAATATAAAATACTGGAAACACATATCACACATAGATTTCTAGCATCCCTGTAAGAAGCACTATTAGAAGATAGAGACAAATTTATTCTAAAGTCTCTGAAAATAGAAAACAATCATTCCCCTCAGAGCCCAACTGGATGGGCAGTTAGAGAAAACAAAGAGCAAGACCAAAATATGCTCTTCACATTTGCTACACCTCAGATTATTGATCCAGCAAACTCAAACTCAAGTCTGTTCCAAAGAGATGTTAGAAGAATGTGAGAGTACCAAGTGTGCCAAAAGAAATGCTGAGTCCACAGCTGATCGTCTACACGAACTTCCATGCACTGCAATGTAGACAGCATCATATCATAACTAACTAATTGACTAGGAAACTCTGAACAATACATACAAAACCTTTCAATCTAAAACTATCAGAAATATTTTTTTGTTTGTTTTAATTAAAGTTAGTTCATAATACATATAAAAAAGTTTCAAGTCACCACATTTTCAACTATGCAACTCTCCTTAGGAAATGTATGGAAAATGTATTATTATACGAGCCATTCCTGCATGTCATTTGCACACTAATACCTATTTTTACTAAGTTTGGTGGCTTTTTCAATTTCTTGAAACAATTATTGCCAATGGTGAGACTCGATGTTGTTCAAAGAAATATGTTGGTTTGGCAAGCAGGAATTTTTAACTATATCTCTGACAGGATGTCAGCTTCTTGGAGTCTGTGAAGCGATATTCTGCTCTCCTACAGGCTCATGCTGACAGTCAGACCAGATGGACCAACAAGGAGTATAAAAGAATCTGAAACTCCCAGCAAGTCAAAGAAAATAGTATTGACAGACAGAATAGTTCTAGATAAAGGAGGAAAGAGGGAAAAAAATCACTACATACAAAAGGATGAAATCCAGAATAAAAGCTTAAGGAACAATTTCAATTTGCTGCTTATATAGCCAGTAATACACCCAAAACAAGGTATGAACAGACTATTATATGATACATAAGAATGTGTTAAGAAAAAGGTGAGAACATCACTTGCCCGATAAGGAAACGTATACACAACACAAAGACACATTGCATTGTACCTAAGAGCCCACAGATGATGACAAAAGTATCATTTCAATCTGACGCATGGACAAAAAAAATAGTCAGTACCTGGTTCACTGAGTATCTGTTGAAAATGTTAGCCTTAATATATATAAAATATTAGACTGTTTATGTTCTGCTATAAAAAACAAATTAAAAAATATATTTTACATGGTCAAAAAGCCAGTTCCAGTGAGTTAACACTCACATTTCTGTAATACACACCTCTGACCTTCAGGAAGTGTTATTCCACACAAACTGTTTCCTAGCATTCAAACTATCTTTCTTACTCTGATAAAGATAACCACTATGTTAATCATATTACCACTGCACACCTTTTAAAAGTCATTGTATGCTATTCCACAAAGAAGAGAAAAAAAGTATTGCGAATATTTCATCAGATATTTCTACATATATATATTTATAAAAGTATAGGTATATTGTATACATTGTTGAATATGAATAAAGCTAAAATAAACACACATAATATTTTGTTTTCTTTGTACTTTACTATAACAGAAATAATTTGTCAGCTTCTAAAAATAAATTTCTAGTACCAACATCTCAAATAGAAGGATAAGGAGCTAACAAAGTTTTTGTTAAAAGCAAAATCCTAAGTAATTTTTTTCAATGAAAGAGGTCAGAATCCAGGTGTTAGAACTTCTATCCACATAACAAAAGCTATTACTGTTATCTCTCATCATAAATGCCATTTCCCCCACCAGAGTTTTGGGATATTGATTAATATGTTTCATTAAAAGCTTATTGTGTAAGAACCTTTTTATCACACTTATCTTGCCAACCAAACATTCATTCACTATTAAGTAAAGTAAATGTGAATTGAGATTATCTAACTCATGAATAAAACAGATATGGCCAAATCACGCAAGAATTTTGTATAAAATGTTCTTATTGATCCTGTTTCACTGTGACAGTGCCATTTATGCTGGAATTTTTCCTCCATCCCCAAAATGCAGTTGGCATAAACAAAAAATTATAAACTAATTCAGAGTTAAAAGGAGCTAACATTCTATGAACAATCTTCATTTATTCTATCATTTCCTGGCCTCCGTGTGTTAATTTTCTACAAACACAGCATTTCACCATGTGGTTTTAGGGCCCTGGAATTTCTTGCACAATTTCTGCCTGTTCTCATGTGATGCAGTGAATCCTTTTAACTACTGAAATGCAGCCCAGGCTTACTTCAGAATATGCAGAAGAGGATTAATGTCCCAGAAATTATTCCCCCAAGCTACAATTACTGCAGATATTTCAAAATAGTACACAGCATTGTTTAAATAGCAGTTTGCAGCATTAAGATGTGTTATAGTGATAGTCGGGTTTCACACTTGGAAACAAGGCTTCATGTAGAATTTTATAGGCAAGCTAATACAAACCAACACCTCTATTAAGAATATTGGAATTATTAGTAAAAGAAATAACAGACAAGAAAAAATCCTAAGGTTCTTTGTTGTATTTTATTCCTTTCACAGGAACAAGATCCCAACAGTTAGTCCCTTATACCAGCCACTATAAGCTTTAAGGGAATGAATGTCAAATAACGTACTGTTGTAAACTCCTAGTGGTATCCAAACCTAAAAATATTATAGCTGAAGTCTTGCTACTATCACATAAATACCTGAAATAGTTCTGTATCAAAATCAATTTTATTTTTTCCAGTATTCCAATATTGTTGTGGTTCATTCCAGCTATATTGTCTGCAAATCAAATAAACTTAATCCCTATTCTTTTTCCACAGACAGTGACAATATGAACTCTAACCAACCGAACCAACCAACCCACAGACAATTAAACAGGATGAAGAATAGGGACACTGGAAATCTGTAATAGGTAAGGGTACTAAGTCCAGGTATTCTATGCCATAGTCATGAATGATACACTTTATATATTCTTGAGTTCCAACTTTCTGACATGAATTAGAAAAGAGAAGTTATTCTTCTACCAAGTAGCATTGAGAAAATAAATACCTTAAGAGTTGCTCACATCGTGCACCATTGGTCCACAAAAAAACATAACTATCTCTGACTGAGGGTGCTACCAAAACTACTATTTTGGTGTCCCTCCTCAGACATTCCAAGGCCAGAAACAAAAGAGTAAGAGAATCACTATTTTCTTCCTTATTCTTGGGATGTCAAAGACATTTGATAGTAGTAGGAACAGTCTCCCTGCTCAAGTAAAAATTAATTCAATTCAGTTGTTATAAATGAGCACCCAAAATTCTATTACCACAAGAATCATCCAAATATGTTTTAAGGATTATTACTACCAGTGTTCATCCTACTGAGCATGTTAGTTATTTGATCTGTCCCCTTACGCTATTAAAATATCATGTACTATAGCACAATATTTTTGCAAAGATTATTAAATCTTAAACCCACCATCTTCCATCCTGTTGTATATGTCTAAATGAAATACAGTGAATATTGGTTACCATAGTAACCACAGAACTGAAGAAATTTAGTTTTGGCATAATTGCTGCATATGTTCGTACAAATCACATCCTTATTCTAAGGATTAGAAATGAAGACACTTTTGAACTTCATTTTTTAAAAATAGAGTAATGAAGAAACAAAAATTTAAATCAAATATTTATAGACATAATGCAACATATTCTTGTTTAATTCACTCATTCACTTTAATAATTAGACAATATTTTCTTGCATTCTCTTAAACTATTTAGTTAAATACTGTTTAAGCTATCTTTTTACTTACTGATAATTAAGCCAGTTCTAGATTTGTCATTAAATTCAAAATGCTATTTTAGAATAATAAATACATTATTAGTCAAGCACCCAGAAATTACTGAAGACACTTCAGCAAAAATAAACACCCTCAAAAGCCGGTGGCCAACTTATTTTGTTCTTCCACTCGCAATGAGTTTCCCATTGAAGAAAGATAAATTTACTTGTTTCTTTAATTTTGAGAAACAGTAGAAAAGGAAAAAGTGTTCTAGTCATGCTGACACTCAGTCTTAACAGCAGCATAATTTTCTCAGCCGCATTAAAAAACACGCAATCAGCAGGAACAAATTAACTCAATTCAACCAGCCTGTGAATTAGCTACAAACTCCTCTCCACTCCCTTATCAGCTCCCAGAATGAATCTGAAATGTCTCAAAAAACAGCCAAGCTCATAACAAATCCACAACCCCACAGGTCAGATTAACAGTAGGACAGTTGGATTTCTTTGTTCTTACTTCAGCATTAGAATTAGTTCATCTTTCCCTTCTCCAGTTTTGTTTGGTCAATAGTTTAGTTCTTAGTCAGTTGCTTCAGAGCTACCTTATACTTACCAAGTTCATTACCATCAGTACATATCCTTTTAACAGTCAGAAATACAAATGAACAGAATTCCAGAAAGATTTTGGTAATACAAAACAGACAGGCAAATAAACCGTAGTTAAGAACAACACAGAGAGACTATCTCTATTTGAAAGGTTGGAAACGTAAAAGTCTGTTCATAAGCTATCAAATACATTGCACAAAAATGTAATACACTGCTGCAAGGAAATGCAAAGTAAAAGTCTAAGAAACTGTTTAGCATACAGCATCATGCTTCTAGCTTGAGTATGGCAATATCATTTTTGGATTACCTTCTCTCTTCAGACCTTCTTGATATGAATGGGTCAAGGTCTTATTGAACTTGTGGAAGCCAAATTTTGAAGGATAGAACAAGTTGTCACAAAAAATGAAGATAAACCAGGAATAATGGAAAACCATATTACCATTTGAAATAATCACTATTTATTAAGTGACGGTCTCACTGATGTTGCAAAGAACAGAGTAGAAAAATGCTAAAACCATTTAACAGCCAAAGAAAAACACCCCAAGCATTACCAGAATCAGTAAAGTCTGGTTTGCCATGGATTTTTGTGCAACATTCCCTCGCAAAAGCCCAACTGCCCTGGTCAGCACAGCCTCCTTTGGTATGCCTTTCTGGGCATGTGCATAGGTCTGGTTTGGAGCCTGGCTGACTAACCAAGACGTGAGTTGATTAGTCAGCTGACTGCTATCCTACAGAATAATTAAAGGGCTAATTTATAACTTCTTTATTTCAGATAAGGAAATAATTTGTGTCTTTCTTCCTGTTATTTAGCTGCCAATTTTCATGAAACTTGGAAGAACTTAACATCTTTGAGACTCCTACCCATCTGTCAAATCTGGTTGGAATAGACAAAAGCTACTGGAGGACAAGCAGTGGCAGATCATATACAGTGACAGCATACAAAGAGGTTTTTTGGTATATCTAAGAAAGCAAAGCAATAGGAGGCCACCTAAAGTGACTGATCTTTCAATCACTCTATATTTTGTAGGGTTCTTAAACTTCATTATTTTAGAAGTCAGATAAAAGAGAAAAAGATGACATTTTGTGTATGCTGAGAAATAAAGAATATAGAAAAAAAAGACAGAAACAAGTGAAAGAAGGAAGTGTGAGGATGCTGGCAACAGCAAAGAAAAGCAGGTGGGATAGGGTATTCAAGGAAAGAAAGATGCTTACAAGGCAGAGCTGGAAAGCATATTAACCAGTAGAAAAAGGTAGTTAGCCAAAAGATTAAAAATGACAAAGTAAATGAGAGCTAAAGGGGAAAAAAAAACCCCAAGACTGACAAAGCCTAGCTGCCTAAACTGGAATGGGACAATATAAGTAAAAATTGCAGAGGATCTGTAAGAGAAAAAAAAGAAACTGATTATTTAATTAAACACTTAGAAAGTTTCATGATAAAACAGAAGGGGTCTAACGAGGTAGAAACTTTATTTTCTCTTTAGTAATGATGTAAGTGCAGTAGAATGTGAACACAGATCCCATTTGCAAAATAATGACCCCATGGACTGAAAAATCTTAGGCAGTTTCAACTAAATCTAAATTGTTTATGACAGATGCTTGTCAAATCTGTTTAAAATATTTTGGTGACCATATCTACCAGATATCTAAGTAAACAAACCATACTTAAACCATACTTAACCACTCTTGCCATTAGGTAGCCATCTTAATGTATAATATAATCTCCTTGTATTCTCTATATGGACACTGAAGTAACAGATTGCCTTCGTCTTGTAAACAACTTCTTAAACATTTGAGAACTGCTATCTCAGTCCTCCTCAACACTAAACAGAACAAATTCTTCTAATTTTTTTACACATACAGCCCCCGCTCAGAGATTGCACTTTCCAGTGTCTTATCCCCACTCTTCCTCCAAATTCTCCCCAGTTGGTCCAGGTCTTTCCAAGCCTCTATCCTAAAGAGGCTGAAGCCTTCCAACTGATGCATCACCAGTACTACTAAGAATATTATGCAATGCTTTTGGTTTTGTATCTGATACAAAACCCTTACTTCTATCACAACAGCATGCTACTGGTTTTCATGTTTAGCACTTGAACCTATAGGTCTTTTGCAACCTTGCCTAACCTTCTCTTCTCCTCTGTACATATTATATCTGCTTATGGATAGTACTTTACTTGTCCCTACTGATGTCCACCCTATTCCCTGACATCTCCAGAGCATTTCAAAATCCAAATGAACTTGTCCTCCAGAATGCTTGCAGCTCCTCTCAGCAAGACATTGTGTCCAAATTGATAAAGAATATGTAACAAGCCCTTGCAGACAGTATTATTCACAGAGTAACCTCCATTGTTCTACAGTGCCATGCATACGACATGGTTTGTGCCTAACATGACAATAGAATGCTCTTTCAAAGATAAAAGATGGTGAAGTAAACATTGCACAATGCTGATCCACCTCTATCTGATTTTAAGCTGTAAGTATTTTATTACTTTATGTTTCAGAGGGACTTGAAGTTAAATAGTAATTTTAGCCATTATGCATATTATATAAATAGTTCAGTTGCAAAGATTAGAGAAACAACAGGAGCTGAAAGTTTGGCAGGATCATACAATCTATTTAAAATGAAAAAGAGAATGCAACACACTACTAAATAATATGAAATTGCATCTGTGTGTTTTCTAGTTTAAGGAGAAGATCTTGCCAAATTCCAATTCGAGTGCTGAGTAACTATAAACACATTCTTATTCAGATGGACTAAGATGTATTTTGTGCACTGCTCAGATCTTAGCAGCTAATTAATACTTGGTGCTATACAGAAGTCCTGTTTAAAAAGAAAATTAACAGCAAAATATTTTTAAATTATACAGTAGCAGACTGCTATTTTATAAAGATTCAACATCAAAGACTAATTTATATAATTCAGTATACCTACATTAAAAGTAGATTCTTATACCTGTCCTGCAAGATAATCTTAGAAGCTCCAAGACAAAGCTCTATGTGACAGGAAATTTAAAAGCAAAACCAAACAAACCAAACAAACAAGAAGTCCAAAAAGATAATTGTCATTACATAATCAACAGTATCCCAAGCTGACTGGAGTTTCTGCACACTCAAACTAATTCTCTGTCACCATCCAGCTTCCAAAGTGAGACATACTAAACCATAAAACTTTTCATCTAGGAAATGTAACCTTCACTCAGTGTGTGTGTTCCATGATTTGCTAATTCAACTTAAATTTTCAAAGCAAACTAAAAACACACAAGAAAAGGAATTGAAAAATAATCTTAAAAAAACCTTGATATCTATTAATACATATTTGAGCAAAAAGAATGCAGGAAAGTGGGGGGTTTTGCCAGAGGTTTACTCTGTCTCTAAATTTCTGCTTCACCACAGAACTGTTTTCAATACACATTAGTTCACACCATGTACACGGTTCAAAGGTCATATAAACACCCATATTTTGCTAGGGAGTTTAATTTCTAGCATTAATATGCATATGCACAGGCTGGTGTGATCCTTAGTGTGTTTAGTCTCTTTAATAGCAGTGATCGACTATGCTGCTGCTGAACCCCTTTAGATGCATGCAGTTAGGAGAATTACCGCAATGCATTATCTACCTCAGCACAGTTCATGGCACAAGTTTCATGTACAGAACAGTTGGTTGAAGTTAAATAGGAAGATCCAAAGTGATCCAGATGTTCTCAGTATTCGTTTTGCAGCTGTTTCTCTTTTACACTGTGAAGACTCAGAAAACCAGGAAAGTTCTGTAAATTATCTAATGTCTACCCTTGAGATACAGAATTCAAAATAACTTAAAATAATTTTGCCTACTTATTACCTAAACTCAGTGGTTCCATGCTGCAATTATTACAAAGATCGTAACAGCCTAAAAAACTAGGAACCCCACATAAAGATGGAATAGATAGGCAGACCTCTATATTAGGATATGTAATCACTTTACAAATAATGAACATCTTTAACCATTTGATTTCTATTCCTACTCCAAAACCTCTTTTAACATCACATGCAATGCTTCAGTAGCCATCTTGTAGTATCACAGAAATTAATTTTACTCTCATTAAGGTAAATTTTCCTAGAACTTCTATGGGATCTTAAAATACAATAGCAAGTATTTTGGGCCACTATTGCAGTATTAACTTTTGATGTTAGTGTGGATAGTAATCTTCCAAATGATAAATCAATTCCCAACTGCACCAAGTACCGAAAGAGGAATAGGAAATGTCTCTGTCTCAGGTCCAAATTGAAATGAAAGTTCTAAGATCACCCTTCAAAAGGAGACCTTTTCCCTCATTCTGTCTTCATGTCAACAGTTTCAGACCTGTATGTCCCATAATGCAAGGTATTAAACCTGAAACAATCATCTAGAGTGCAGTTACTACCACCATGTTCTCTTTTTATTTAGCTCCATCTGAAAGCTCTTTAGAAAAGAGCTTACAAAAGACTACCTATAAAGCAGACCATCATATCTACATTATAATACCAGGCCTTGAAGTGAGATATTTTACCAGCATGAAATTCTAATCTCATGTAGGCTGTGTGCTCTGAAAAGATGAGAGCATTTACAAAAATTTAGAGCCCCTTAGTAGGGAAGAAAGCTTACGAGACACATGTATCCATTTTGTAGATTCCTTTATTTCATAGTGGCACTATCTCATGCCATCACTCCATCAGGAATAATCTTAAAGGACTGCAAATCAAATACCTCTAAAAAGTTAGTAAGTCTCTGAATTCCCAAAACTATATTCAAAATTGTGCTAGCAAACTTAGTCAGTTTTCCAGCTGGGGCAATTTGAGAGAACATGATCAGTCCCAAAATGATGACATACTGGATTGTTATTTGGGTTCACAACCAACTCCCTCAACTTCCAATATACATCTCAATATGATCAATACAGAAAAACAAAAAGGGGTGACTGCTTGGGGTATATTCTGCTGAAGCACAACAGTTAAGCCTACAGTGCTTTATAGGGGTTTTGTTTACACATTTGCTCAATATGGTCCTCTATATTCCCATGATCAGACTGTGACCAAAACTCTACAGCCCTATGATGTCATAGAACAAGTCCACTCAACCTTTTCTGTCATGAATTTCCTCATTATTTTCCCACAGAAACAATGACAGACAGAAATTTGAGGTCAATCATCATCGCTGTAGTAACAGCCACTCCTTCCACAAGATTTTCAAAATATCTTCTTCAAGGTCTATTCTACTTTGGCATGGTGCTATTATACAGCAAAACAAAAGATTCCATTCTTTAAAAAACAACCAAAGAGCTTTTGGAAAGTAAAACAATTACAGAACTTCCATACCAAGTCCTCCTGCGTTTTCTAGCTTTACCCATTTTACTTTTTAAAGAGAAAAAAAAACCCTAAGAGGCAGAATGATTACTATACCCTCTGTGGGGGTAAAAAATACCATAGTTTTTAATTAGCATCTCTGACTCATCAGAGTCTTGAGACTGTGCAAAACGTTATGTATTTGAAACTTGGAAAAGAAAGGCTTAAAACTCAGTTCTAAGTTGTGTATCAGAAAGTTTCTTACATACTGCCACCTAGGAACTCAGCTAGAAGAGGGCAGAGCCTGTTTGGGCATATAAGCTGACAAACTGGATCTCCCAAAGATGCTTCAGCTGCTGCCACAAGCATTGCAAGAAGGAGCGGGGATCCATTGTGGAAGCCCAAAGAAGCCATTCCAACTGCGCCTCTTGCCAGGGCTGAGACGCCCGACTGCTTCTCCAGCGCCAACTCAATCACTTTTCCAGGCTTCGTTCAGCCCGGCACCTCCAAAGGCTCCTCAAGACACACACCGTTACTTGGGCTCATTCTGCCACTGCAACGCAGCGAAGGAGGAAGGAGCGATGTGCCTAACGGCGCCCTGAGCCGTTCCCGGACACAAGCACGTCCTCCGCGGCGGCGACGCCCGCAGGCACGGGCAGCACCATCCCACGCCGGCCCAGGGCCCGGCCAGAAGCACCCGCCGAACTTTGAGGACGATAAAATCAAACCTCACGGCACCGGTCCCGCACTGGGAGCGCCCGCACTGAGCCCGGCACCCCAGCGCTTGCCCCCCGGACGCCCCCGCGATGAGGAGGCAGCAACGGCCCAACTCCCTGCCGCCGCCTCCCTTCCGTGCCGAGGATCTCTTGCCCCCCTCTACGCGCCCGCCGCCGGCAACGCAGCTGGCTGGAGGCCCCAGCCCCGCCTCCCGGTACTCACGGCTCCGGCTGGGCGCCGCCGCCGCCGGGCAGGAGGAGGGGGGCTGGCTGCCGGCCGCCGGCCGCCGCGTCCCGCTGGGCGTCTCTTAGCCCGTTTCCTTGGCAACGCCCGCGGCGCGCGGCCAGGGCCGAGCGCGCGGGACTAACCGGCCGGGGCGGCGGGCGACCCACGGGCACGTCGCTCCCTCGGCGGGGCCGGCCGAGGCCGTTCCCGATTGTTTGCGAGGGGGAAAGAGGGAAGGACAGACCCTCCGACGGCTTCCCAGGGGAGGCGGCCGGGGGCGCCGGGCGAGGGAGCTGCCGCCGGGGAGTGGTGCGGCGGTCGCTTACCCCAGTCCCGCACGCCTCTTATTTCTTGAGGCAGCCAAGCAAGCCGCGGGGGTGTAAGGCTGCCCGCACAGGCCGCCTTTCTCCCCTTGCAGGGAATTCGCTCTCTGGGGATGCTTCTATCCCCCGGGGAAACCCGGAACCCGCTCCGTGCCCCTCAGCTGAGGGATCGCGGTTTCCCACTCGCAGTGCTTGCACGGCCAGTGCTGTGACACCACCTCGTCTTTACATGTTTCCAGTCCAAACTGTGGCTCCGAGGTTGATTGTGCAATGAGAATTTACAGTGCTTGACCATGCTCCACGGCCCAAAATTTGGGAGCTACTGTTCTGAGCAATAACGCAGATCCTTGCCTGTTTCAATTCTTTCCGATACAAATGATCAGCTAGGAACCAACCCAGCCCAGACTGGTCCCGATTATTAAAATCCACCCCTGGATATTCCTTGCACAACAGTGTCGGGATGTGTAGCCACTTCACTCAAATTTAAGTAGAGACTGGGATTCATAGAGGGTTCAAATGGGATTTAATTAAATCTAGGCTTCTCTCAAGCCTTCTATACTTCTCCCTTATTTTAAAGGTAGGACATTGAGTTAGAGAAATAGGCAAAGTTAGATTGCCCTTTGTTTTGTCTTTGGGCACTTGGTACCATATATACGAAAAAAAAGAAATTTAGGACACAATCCAACAATCCCTTTCCCCTGCACTCTGGCCTTCTAATCACTTATTTATGTTGTCTTCATGTGCATTCTAGTTTGTTCAACTTCAGCTTATATGTTTTTAATGAGGAAAACAAAAAAGGGGTGAAGTGTGTGCCTTACCTCACCTCACATCTTCAATATAACCTTAGTGAAGACAAGATTTAAGTACATTTTGTCTTAGTAAAACCAGGGCAGGTAAAACCAACATGACTTTGCCTCAAAGGAGACTAATGTTATCCGGGGCTGCATTAGGAGGAATGTTGCCAACAGGTCGAAGGAGGTGATCCTTCCCCTCTGTTCAGCATTGATGAGGCTACACCTGGAGTACTGGGTTCAGTTCTGGGCTCCCTAGTACAAGAGAGACATGGGCATAGTGGAGAGAGTGTCATGAAGATGATGAAGGAACTGGAGCATCTGAGGAAGGCTGACTGAGCTTGGAGAAGAGAAGGCTCAGGGGGCATCTCATCAACATGTATAAATGCTTGAAGAGAGAGCGCAGAGACAACAGAGACAGGATCTTGTCACTGGTGCCCAGTGATAGGAACAGAGGCAATGGCCACAAACCACAACACAGGAGGTTCACTCTGAACATCAGGAAATACTTTACTGTGAGGGTGACCGAGCACTGGCCCAGGTTGCCCATGGAGGTTGTGAAGTCTCAATCCTTGGAGATACTCAAAAGCTGCTTGGAAATAGTCCTGAGCTTGGACCTGATGACCTGCAGAGGTCCTTTCCAACCTCAGCCATTCTGTGAGTTATGCAGTGAGGGGCATTAACAGCATGGGCACTCTGCAGAATTCAAAACTTACCTCTCTAATGATGTTGCATTGAGATAGGTATTTCTAAATAAATACCCTTTTACAGAGAACAAAAATACACCCTTTGGTAACTCAAGAAAGCTGTGGGGCAGCAGTTAACAAGTGAAGAAATACCATGTTTGTAGATACGTTATAGGATTTGAACTCCCAATTTTAACTTTGAGATAATTATCTTTATGGTAAAGATAACAACACTGAAGAAAGGAGATAGACAAAGGTGATAGATACTGCATTTCCTCTTGAAGGAATAAAAGGAGCTCTTTTGAGTCACAAATGTCTGACAAGTTTCACAGATACCGCGTTTGATATTGTGGAGTAGTTATTGATGTTGGCAACTGTTGTGAAACAATAGTCTTTTGATTGCTATCGTTTGTGGTCATCCTTAGTTGTAGATTTCTTAAATTAAGGAAAAAAATCATTTAGATAGCTGTCTGCTGTCGGATACATTTGAAAAATTTAGAAGGTGTTAGAAGAAAACTAGGTTTACCCAAAAGTTGAGTGTCTTTGTAGTTGGCTGCATTATTTATTAATGAATGGCAAGAAAGCTTCAAGAGTATATTAATATATTAATCTCATAGAAAGCATTGCCTGCTGCCTTTTCTTTCTTAGAAGATCATGAAGATTATTCTCACAGTTAAACACTAAAAGTTGGGGTTTAAAAGTTGCTCAAAAGAAGCAAGACTAAGTCCACAAGGATTTACTCATGTATAGGTATATGAGAAAACATTTTTAAGTTTTCCAGTTACAGAACTATAGGCATATATAAAATGGGCAAAAAACCACGGAGATCATCAATTGCCACTTAGTACCAGTGATACCAACTAAGTATTTCCAGTGCACATCTCTGTACACCTCTCTATAACTGTTCACCTTGATTAAAGATTAGGACCTTAATAGAACAAGAAAATTCCTGAACGTGTATTATATGTCATATATGTCACTGTTTTGTGAGTTTTTCAAGGATTTAACTTGCAAGCCAGAGAATGTAATACAGAATAGAGAATACAGCAAAAAGGCACCATACTCTAAAATATGGATTATTTTAGTCTTCTATAGGCTCATTCCACTGTCCAAAAATGTGTTTGGGTTTTGTGTGTGTGTGTGTGTTGCAAAATAGGAAAATTTGAAAACATGAGACGAATTGTGCCATTTCCTCCAGCCTACATACATTGCACCAGGGTGTACAGAAGCCGTATGAAGCCAAGCTCAGCACTGAATACTGAAATTCAGGGTGAACTTCTTTAATCTTTCCTCCTGCAAAGTAAGAGAAATTTGCAAAATTTGTATACGAATGACAAAATTATTACAAAAGCAAACACAGCAGCATTATGTATCTTCTCCACCAATGGAGAATATGAGGAAATATTGGAGAGTTATTAAGCCCCATCAGAAGAGGTACCAGGCCAGCATCCACAACAGAATCCCTACTTCTAACTGGTAACGAGGAACTTGAGCCAATGCTTTCACTTAGAATGAGGTGCCTAAAATCGTGACTCAAAACCTCAATATCTGAGTTGACACCGAACAACCTCCTCTCTCCTGTGCTACCTCTCTGGCTGCAGCTCAAGAAATGAAATGGAGTTGCTCAGTCTAATTTGTATTAAGTGTTTGAAACTGCCTCAATCCAAGATGCTGATACATACACCATAAAGCAAAAGAAATTCCCTTCTTTTTCATTCTTCATCACCAATAAATCATTAGCTGTCCAACTTGTGTCTTTAATTACGTATGTGCGAAGTGTAACTGACTATAGCTTAACACAAATTTTGGCAGCGTACAAGCACCAAGACAGTCCAACTCACCCTGCAATGTTAATGCATATATATAAAGCTCACACACACACACTCAGAAATGTTTCAGAAGATTCAAGGAGAAAATTTACTTGTTATTTAGCAGCATGCCATTTTCATGAAGTACATTTTCAGAACAAAACCAGACTCTGAAGTTGCCTTTTAAAGAGGGTTTACATTTTCAGCCTTTTATCTATAATTTTAATAATAGAGTATTGTCTGATGTGGGAAAAATAGCATGTGTCCCAGATTCACTTCATAATGTCTGCTTTCATCAAATCAAGCAGTGAAAAATTAATTATAGTTAGCATAATGAGTTGCCCATTCCACAACTTTGAGTGATGGAAGAAAGTTTAAGTTCTTCCTGTATCACACTTATAGCTCAACATGCAATATGTAGGGTTGGGAGAAAATGAAAACTTCGGGGCAAAAATGTTACTGCAGTTACATTTCGGGGCAAAAATGTGAGTAACAAACCAAAGCAGCTGTGGAAGGACACAGAAGAGAGATTTTGGAAGGATTTTTATTGGATTTTATAGACTGTTCTGTGAAATGTCTTTGTCAAATTTATAATGGTATACTGTAATTAGTCAAAATACATTAATAACTGAAAAACACCAGTCAAATGCAATCTAGGAAGCCACATCACTACTTGAGCAATTAAAACTTTTTCATCTGAAGACTGGAATGAGAGGATTTTCCAGCCAGCTAAAAATCTCAGATTTTTTATTATGGTCTCAGAAATGCCCTATTTGGCCTTCCTTAAGCAGGGGGGTTGGACCAGATGACCCCCAGAGGTCTCTTCCAACCTTAGTTATGCTGTGACTTTGTGTGAAATGCTAAGCGTTTGAGTCAAATTTGGTGAGGCACAGTTTTAATCCCTCATGGGACTGGAAATGTTAGAGCACCCCAAGGTAGAAAGAAACAGTAGATATTCACAGAACAGATTCACAGAATTGTAGGTGTTAGAAGGGACCTCCAGAGATCCTCAAGTCCAACTCCCCTGCCAAAGCAGGTTCCCTAGGACAGGTCATACAGGGAGGCGTCCAGACAGAACTTGAATATCTCCAGAGAAGGAGACTCCACCACCTCCCTGGGCAGCCTGTCCCAGGGCTCTGTCACCCTCACTGTGAAAAAGCTCTTCCACATGTTGGTGCGGAACTTCCTGTACTCCAACTTGAGACCATTGCCCCTTGTCCTGTCTCCACAGACCACTGAAAAGAGGTTGGTCATTTCCCTCTGTGTCCCACACTTGAGATATTTATAAACATTAATCAGATCCCCTCTCAGTCTTCTTTTCTCAGGCCTGAACAGTCCCAGCTCACTCAGCCTTTCCTCATACAGGAGATGTTCCAGGCCCTTAATCATCTTCGTAGCCCTTCTCTGGACTCTCTCCAGGAGATCCCTGTCTTTTTATACCAGGGAGCCCAGAACTGGACACAATACTCCGGGTGGGGCCTGACCAGGGCAGAGTAGAGGGAGAGGATCACCTCTTTGACCTGCTGGCAATGGTCCTTTTGATGCCCCCCAGGATCCCATTGGCCCTCTTAGCCACCAGGGCACACTGCTGGGTCATGGCCAACCTGTTGTCCACCAGGACCCCCAGGTCCTTCTCCACTGAGCTCTTCTCCAGCAGGTCATCCCCCAGCCTGTACTGATATAGACGGTTATTCCTCCCCAGGTGCAAGACTCTACACTTGCTTTTATTAAACCTCATCTGGTTTCGCCCTGCCCAGCTCTCCAGCCTGTCCAGGTCTCTCTGGATGGCAGCGCAGTGTTCCTGCGTGTCAGCCACCCCTCCCAGTTTTGTATCATCGGCACTTGCTGAGGGTGGATGCTATTCCCTCATCAAGGTCATCAATGAAGATGTTAAACAAGACCATACCCAACACAAATCCTTGGGGAACACCACTGGTCACAGGTCTCCAGCTGATCACCACCCTCTGAGCCCAGTCCGACAGCCAGTTCTCAACCCACTGCACTGTCCACTCATCTATCCCATGATCTCTCAGCTTTGCTATCAGGATGTCATGGGAGACAGTATCAAAAGCCTTGCTGAAGTCAAGGTAGATGACATCCACTGCTCTCCCTCCATCTACCCAGCCGGTGATGAGATCATAGAAGGCTATGAGATTGGTCGAGCACGATCTCCCCTTGGTGAATCCATGCTGACTACTCCTCATAACCGTCCTTTGCATCTGGGTTGGCTGCTTCATTACTGGGTTCAGTCTGGGGAAAAGAAGACTAAGGGGGGACCTAATTAATGTTTATAAATATCTTAAGTATGGGATGCAGGGGGAATTGGCCAACCCCTTTTCAGTGGTCTGTGGAGACAGGACAAGAGGCAATGGCTGTAAATTGGGACAGGCTGCCCAGGGGGGTGTGGAGTCTCCTTCTCTGGAGATATTCAAGACTCATCTGGACGCTCATCATATGAGCTAGGGAGCCTGCTTTGGCAGGGGGGTTGGACCTGATGATCTCTGGAGGTCCCTTCCAACCCCTACGATTCTGTGATTCTGTGATTCTGTGAATAGAAGCAGAATGGTGTATCTAGATGTCTATATGCTTTTCTTTCAAGTGCCTGGAAATAAAAATTGTGTTGCAGAAAAAGCAGTATGTTTAATTTAGCATAAAAGTTTCTTTTTTTTTTCCTAGTGTGCAAAGCCACAAACTTGGTTCCTTATGACTCATTCCCACCACACATATTTTTCACTTTGGCTGAGAAGGCAAATATTCAATTATTCATGCAATTCTCTTTAGAACAGGCTGCAGCTACGACAATGCTGGAAAGCCAAATATTATGCTTAGAAATGGTGCCTTGGCTGCCTAAACTAATGCCCTTGCACTTTAAAATTATGAAAGCCTCTCATAAAACAGTAATATTTTATGTGCTGAAATGCAGGTTCTGTGCTGAAGAGAAACTTTCTTACAGGGTTAGCTTGTCTATGTATATAAACACCATCTCTGTCATGTTCTCTAACCGTAGCAGGACTTCTGCTTGATACTTAACATACCTCTTTCTATCTAACCAATTTTTGTTGACTCCTGTAAGTCTAAAAGAAACGGTCAGTAGAGGAAGAGCATTTCTCTCTTGAGTCGAGTTAGTTTGTATTGAGCAACTGATAAAGATCATATCTAGTATCAAGATACATGGTACAGGGAGAGAGACATTGTCTTCCTACCATTGTAAGGTGGGAGATGAAAATTCTTGTGACAGAGTTGTTAATAACTCAGAAACTGCTGCTGTGAACTTAAATAGAAAAGCTCCCCACTCAGATCTGAGCAGGGAAACAAGATGAGGCATGTGAAGATAATGCACACAAACACATGCTACAGGCAAAACATACACAAAGTAACCAAGGCGTTAATAATAGATATGGAAATACATCACTGTGTGGAAGGATAGAATACTGTTTGTAAAACTAGGGTTGACTTTAGATTCATTTAAACCCACGTTATATATTGGAAAATTCTGGACTTAAGAATGACATAAAAATAAATTTCAGGAAGATGAGCAAAACAAAACCATTGATTTAAACCAGCTTAGGACTTGGATCTTTCTTTCTTCCCAAGAAATATATCTGTGTATAAGAAACATTAAAATATGAATCTGTGTTTCTACATAATCCAGAAATAAGTACATTAATAAATGATTGTCAGCACTCCTAACTAGTAATTATACATTAGCAAAACGACCACCAGTTGCTATTCCAGCAATCCAGTGTCATTACTTCTAAGAAATCTTAGCTGTAACAGTGTAATATAATGAATCTTTATCCAGAAAGACACTCAAACCCCACCAGGGACAAAGACAAACCTGTAGGCTTTAGGAGAGACTAATATGCCCATCAATGTATACAGACACACCGCCACATAAAGAGAACACATATCCTTTACATAATTTTTTATACCTTGAAGACTTTATTACAATTAATAGAGAAAAGCATACATATTCTTTGCTATTCATTTTACAACTGAGACACAACACGTGGTTGTACATAGTGATACTCAGGCTGCTTTACTATACCTAGGCTCAGCCAATCATTATCATACCTTATTTATGACTGTCCCTGCCTGGCCATTAAATGCTGATGCTACCAACCCCAGCTTACTGAAGTCTTTCAAATGAGTAATTTGTATAAGGATTTTGTTCACAGTTAATCACCTCCAGAGATCCCCTCCAATCTAAACTATTCTGTGATGCACCTGTATGATTCATTCATTTATAGTCTCATTCATTTTTTACGCACCAGGACACAAACAAGCAAAAATTATTTTGCTTTTTCATTTGGGAGAAATTTTCATCTACCTGTTCCACTGTGAGTCCTTTAGAAATGCTTAAAATTCTGTTTCGTCCCTGTTACTTTTCAAACAGAAAATACTATCCTCAAAATGGCATGATGAGAAACCTGCAGATTACAGAGATAATATTACATCAGGTTATTTTTTATGAAAATAAGTTCAAATACGTTGACAAAAGACGTCTTTTGGACCCATTTCGATATTGACTATTTAACATGCTTTCTACTGTAGCAGCAGGTATCTTTCCCTAAGATCCATTGCTTACATAAAAGCGCCTATGAAATTTCATGGAACCAGGACAAGCTCCTGAATGCATCTTAGATTTCCATTATATTTCTACAAAATATAATAATAACAGCAGCAGCAAACAGTGGTGTAAAGTTGAGATATTTTTCAATTTTTTTTTATACAATTTACCATCAACTTAACAATGAGAAAAACAGCCAATGTAAATACCTTCCAACGTGTACTCCTGGCAACAAGAAGCATTTAATAGCTTGGAAGCTGTCTAAAAGCTGAAGTCTTGCCAATAATTTCATCTTATCTCTTGCATACAGCAAGTGATGATATTTTAAATTATTTATTACATAGCTTAAATGAAACATCAGGAAAATACTTAAAGATAGATAAAAAGAATAATTGTTTTCAGAACATTCTGATCTTAAAGGTCCCTTCCAATCTAAATGATTCTGTGAGTCTTCAGTTTTTTCAGACCGCAGTTGACACACTCAAATACGCATCTCCCCTGTTCAAACTGTCATTCAAACATTTTGCCACAGCAGGTCTAAGGATTTAAAACCGCAGTTTTGATCAGATATTAGAAAGCAGATTAAACATCTCAAACTTCAGTGCCTTGTGAGAAAGCAATTGTGTTTTCTGCCTATCAGTACGTTTCCTAGATGATGCAAAGACTTAAATCATGCAGACCGACAATGGCCCAGGTACTCACAGGGGTGTTGCTTTTATGCCCTTAATTGCACTTTATAGTTTGAACTCATTAAAATAGCCCTCATAGGAAAACTTTGAGGGAACCCAATAATGAAAGAGATTATTTTCCGGATTTCATAAATATCTACGATAATATAATGATTTTTAAAATATAGTTAGCATTTTGTGTAAGTCTAAAATACATGTTTGGTAATGGTTATGTTAGTTGGAGGCAGTGGCATTCTTATTTCCTATCATTATCCCCATGGATATTACTGAACAATAAAATGATGTTTTTCTATTTGCAGTCTATTTTCATGGTACAGTATCTGGTGCGAGCACAAGCCTAAATAATAGATATGTAGCAGATTTGGAGAAAGCATTCTAAAGGTTTTCATTACATTGTGGAGAAACAGCAGCAGAGTTTTCTTCGATTTATTTTGACTGTTATGCTCATGAATGTTTTTGCCCACTATCTACATTGCCTAGAAGTGTATGTAATGAAAGAGAAAGGAAAGAATGGATTCCCTATTCATATTGGTCTGTGCAAACATGTAAACCACTACCTTTCTATCTTTTAATATTTGCTAAAGTTGTTACATACATTTAGAAGCAAGAACAGATGTTTATTTTAAAGGTGAAAATGAAGCCATGTGCACTTGTCAAAGAAAGAGCTTACTACATTTTAAAGAAATGTTTCTGTTATTAACAGTAATTAAAAATGCACCTAGGAGTTTGCTGTAGCTTTTATCATTTCAAACAGAATTGCTTTTCTGAATGAAAAAGTTCCATAGCAAGATCCTGCTATGACCTTTCATTTAAATAATGCTGCAGCAGATACAGATGAAATAAAAGCTGTTATGGATTGAGTAAAATAGAACTGACTAAGGCAATATCAGGAGTTTTTAGAAAGTGTGAGCATTACTTGGACCTTGACGGTGGAAATACTTTTCCAGAAGCACCATATTGGTCTAGCTAGAATTTTAATTCTGTTAAGATTCACTATTTTATTGTCTGGATTTTTACCTACTTTGTTGGAGCACAAGTGTGAACCCAGAAGCATCCTGAAAATTCAGCCCACAGAAAGCATAGCAGAGTCTTCGGAAGAAGTGCTCAGCTGATGAAGGAGTTATCTGAAAGTAGATGCACCTGGAATCTGAAATATTTATTTAAAATAAAATGTAAATTAGAGAGGGGAAAATGTCAGTCTAAATCACAATCTACAAATGCCGTGCTCATATTTCCAGCAACATGGTATTTAAAAATATGGAACCTTTAATAAAGTCAATTATTTCTTGTTGACGACGTAGACCTCCTTCGCTTTGACACTAAAATTACTTTTCCAAACCCCAAAATTATTACATTCCAAATTTATCTTTTCATTTGTCTGAATATCTCTTCTGTAATGACTTCCCAGTCTACAAAAACAAAATCTACACCAAGTAATGTTCTGTTGGTTATGTGAGTATTCAGAAAACAATACATTACCTATCATGTCTTTGTTCGTGTGCCTCACAATTTATTAGTAACATTTGTTCTGCAGTTTGTTTCCAAAAAAAGCTAGTGTTCCCATAATAGCATTGTCCCTGGTAATTTTTAGAGATGTTATATATATGGAAATAATCTAAAACAGTCATTGGTACAGGAAGTGTATGCATTTATATATATTCAGTACATGGAGCACAGATATCTTTCTATATGGCCTATATTTCTATTACATTTAAATAGTGAATATGCACCCAAAACAGACTCTTTTCTGTGGCTTTCTACAAAAAAAGATCTGAACAGAGAGAAAAACACATACAAATAATCCCCTCCATATAAAAATTATGTTAAATATTTAAAGTAAGATTAGCCAAAATTCCCTATTCTGCCACTCTGGATTTAATAACAGTTCTACTTACTAAATAGTATGTAATTAGGGCAGTAGTATATCTCTGTTTCTTTAAATATGTTTTCTCTGGTTTGAGTTTTTAATCAATATTCAGACACTATTTATTCTCTTAATTCTGTGAATAATCAGGTTACTGTGACAAGATACATTTTAGGAATAGTCAAGGTTTCTAAATGCTTGAATATTATTAGGGTATTCTTGTTAATCACTGAAAATAATCCACTGTTCATTCATGATGAAAGAAAATTAGTAGCACACAAAAACAATTTAAAATGCCAATCTTCATCTGCATCTGATCTGCATTTTTATGGTACTATTATGAAATAGTAATTTCATAATTAATACTTAGTTTTCATGAGGAATTAGTTTAAATAAATTATCAATGGTGTCCTAAAGAAAACTGTCAATTTAAACAAAAGGGAGTCTGTTAATTAAGTTTATTACTTTCAGTAAACCAAATAGCGATATTTTAATTATATTTTCAGCTATTCAGTTTGTAGAACATGACAAATCTGTTACTTTCTAATGATATTTTGAAAATGAGCTGTTTTCACAAAATGAATAGCCATGTCATTTCTGACGGTACTCTGCTTTCAGATGATAATGAATCACAACATGCATGTAGGTTTACAGAACATTACATGTGTTGACAAGCATTACTTGTGCTTTTTACTTGTTGATAGAAGTGCCCTCGCAAATTCTATGGCTCATGGACTGATAGCCATGAGCTCTGTACTACAGAAACAAGAATTTCAACAAGATGTGTAAAATCAACATTCCCAGGTTATATAGTGGGGGTGGGAAAAAATCCTGACCTCATCAAGTCAATAACAAAATTCCTACTGATTTTCTTCCCTTAAGTCTAACTTTTAAATTTGAAATAATTTGCAAGTTCTCCATGTGGTTGTTTGAAATATTTTATTTTTCAACAAGAATGACACTTTTTTAGATTAAAACACATATTAAAACACAGTGTTAAGAAGAATTATTAAAATCACTAAGGACAAACAAGTTTACACCATAGTGTAGTTCTTTTAACTGAGAAAATGACAATCTGAGAAAATTATGATAAGTGTTGTGGTTTTCCCACAGCTGGGAGCTGAGCACCATGCAGCCACTGTCTCTGAGGGAGGGGGAGAAAGGGGAAGGGAAAGAAACCCAAAGGTAAAACTCATGAGTTGGGATAGGGATAGTTTACTGGTGTCCTGGTTTCAGCAATGATGGAGTTAATTATTTTTAGCAGTGGATGGAATGCTATGTTTGGGTGTTAGGATGAGAACAGTGCTGATAGCACCCTGATGTTTCTGGTTGTTGCCGGGCAATCAAGGACCTTTCTCAGTTCTTCATACTTCCTTACTAACGAGAAAGGAGGGGACGCAGCCAGGACAGGTGACCCGAATTGGCCAAAGAGGATATTCCATGCCAGTTACATCATGCTCAGTATAAAGGGGGACTGGGGGGAAGAGGAGGAGACAATGCCAGGACGTGCAGTTTCTGGGGACGGTCGGGTTCTGGGACGGCTCTAAGCTGTGCGGCCTGAGTTGTGTGGTTTGGTGAGAAACTGCATTGTGTATCACCAGTTTCATCTATTTTGTGCTTTAAATTCCTGTTATTGTTATATCTAGTTTTCTGTTATTGTTTAGTAAACTATCCTTATCCCAACCTGCGTGGTTCTGGTTTCTAGGTTGTGGTTTCTTTCCCTCCTTTCTTCCTTCCCTTTTCCCCCTCCCCCAACTTTCCTTCCCCCTTCCTTTTAAAAGTACAAGCGACTGTGTGGGGTGCGGCCCTCGGCTGGGGCAAAACCACGACAACTGGGAAGCAGAGAGAGAAAGATATAACAATAATAGGACTTTATAGCAAAATATACAGAACTGGTGATATACAAATGCAGTTTCTCACTGAACCGCATAGCTCAGGCCGTACAGCTCAGAGCCATCCTGAAACCAGACTGACCCCAAACCAAACATCCTGGAGCCATGCTCTCTTCCTCCCACCAGCCCCCCTTTATGCTGAGCATGATGTAATTGGCATGGAATAACCTCTTTGGCTAGTTTGGGTCACCTGTCCTGGCTCTGTCCCCTCCCAGCTTCCTGGATGCCCTCATTCCCTTCTCCTTAGCAGGGCAGTACGAACAACTGAAAAGTCCCTGACTGCTTGGCAACAACTAAATCATCAGTGTGTTATCAGCATTGCTCTCATCCTGGCTCCCAAACACGGCATTACACCAACTGCTAGAAAGAAAATTAACTTTATCCTGGCCAAAACCAGGACAGCAAGGCTAGGTATTTGTATGAAGTTTGGCTAAACTATTGAAGCATTACTTCCATATATATAAACAGTGCTGCCTACCACCCACTTCCTGAAATAATGCGTTTCGTATATATATATATATATCATCTGAATTCTTTAGAAGCTTAAACAGATTTAGATAATGATTCAGTACAAAATTATCATTCATGGTCTCATGGACTAAGAATAAAGAGCAGAACTGCAGAATCCCTTCTGTACTAACCAAGTTTCTACTGCAAAGGTCTTACAGAGAGAAAGTGAGCTCCAAACAGCTGTGTTACATTTTTAATGTATTTGTCTGGATCGAATTGTCTGTCTTTAAATATATTCAGTCTGTACAATATACATGAATTACAGCAACATTGTCAAGATGTATTGGTGGAGGGCAAATGAGAAATGTAGGGAATAGACATATCCCAAATATGGTCATAATTATTCCATAAATTACTAGAAGGCATGTCAACATTGCACTATGAATAGTATTGACTTTCATTCCTGAGTTACAAAAATGTGATGCGTTATCTGAATTATTTATTTGGAAGAAGAACATATCAGTTTCCAAATAAAATGTCAGGGAACTATTTGAAGTATAAATATCATAGGAGCATAAATGCTAACTGTTCTGCATCTCAACCTTTTTACATTTTTAATCAACCAATTCTGGAACACACTAAGACTGTTAAAATATAGAAGAAATATGCCATGTGGATTATTGAACTCTGGAAAGCTACTGAAATCTTTCCTTTAGGAAAAAAAGTCAAAACCTCTAAGTTTCAGGAGGAATAATATTCAAAAAGCTGAAATCACCAAATGTAGATGATAGAACACTACTGCCAGTGTTCAAAGAATACTGAGAATTTGAATTTAAAAGAGTAACAATCTGGAAAAAGTGGAACAATGGCAGCTAAAAGAGTCAATACTTTGCATTTTATATGTGATTTTTTTCTGATGCTTCCCTTTGTGATCACAAAAAAAATTATTCAGTCTGGCAAGCGTCCTCTTTCCTTTTACCCACTCACTGCTGATGAAAAAACCCACCTCCTTGCATAGAAAAATGAAAATATTTATTTGGGAATAAAGTGAACATGTGAGCATGAAGTGTGTTGTGTACCTCTCCCAGAATCATATAAAAATAATGTAGACCTATTCATGACATCTAGACTTTTAAATCAGCTTGTGTGGTCTTAATACTGTAAAGCAGAGGTATAGGAGCAATTTAAGTAAGGCAAACAATGTTGACTCCACAGTTTCTGGTAAAGTAACTATGACTAACTCTATGGCTGAATTTCTCATCAGTATCTCATGTTTTAACCATTTTGAAGAGTAATTTTCTTCAAATTAAACCTGCCTAGCTTCACCCAAATTTAATCATTTTGACTATATTTAACAACGTTTGGTTTTGTGGCTTTCAGTCACAAAAAATGTGACAGCAGAGTTTAAAGGGCTCTTTGAAATGGAACAGAAGTATGACAATTTACATCACTATTCTGAGAGTCTTGGACTTTTCAGAAAATGGAATTATTAGAAAAGAAAAAATCCAGGCATACAATCTTTATTTAAAAATAAAGAGAGGAAGATAACACTCCTTAGAAAGGATATACAGCCACTACTACAATATTTTTTTCTTGTTTGCATCTCTGTTGAAAACTGCTTTGCACAGAATTGCCAAATTCAGTGAGCTTTGCAGTCTGATAAAATCATTGCTGGTTCACATCTCTGCAATATTCCAGTTGTGCAGAATATCCAGAAAGCCGCTGTCATTGGCCAGCTGAGTGTTTTCTCCCACTCAGTCTGACGCAGTGGACTATTCAAATGCTTTATTTCAACATTTGGCTTTCCCTAGATATCTGTAAGGTAAAAAAAGTTGAGTAATAATTTTACACTGGGAAAATTGTATTTTTCAAATATCATTCAACTGCCATTTACCTTAATATATAGACAAATATATATAATTTTTTCATATGGCAGCCAGAGAGACCAAACCAAGATCAGGTTTCCCCTTTATTTCATGATGTATACATACCAAGAGATTTTCAGTCCCTGTTCTGACAAGCTTTCAATTTGAATAAGCAAGGAAGACAAATGGAGGAAGAAATGAAATATTAATATATCTCTAGTTAGAGTCAGAGAACTGTTTTAGAGAAAAAGCAACTGAGTTGCAGGGATTCAAAGAGGGAGTAGAACCAGGATCTGAGTTTCGAATTTCTGTGATGGTGCAGCATTTCAGTTTGAACATTTTCTTTCTTATATGTCTTGTCGGATTTCACATATCCTTTTTTTTTTAAACCAAATCTGGTTTGCAATCCTGACTACAGCAACCAAAGTTTTGCTTGTTCAGACCAGAATAACCATCTTTTCGTTTATTTTGGAACTTGAAACTCTTGTTCCAATCTCTTCCCCACAGAGGAAATGCCAAAAGAAAACAAAAAAAACCAACAAGAAAAACTTCAATAACATATGGATAACCGCAAGAGTAAAGCTAGAGTAATTTTAAATGAAACTCGATCTTATAAAAGGAAATCTGTATGTTCTATTTAGCTTATTCACTCCTTTAAAAGCAAGCAAATAAGACAATACCTTTCTATTTTTCAGAGGTAGAGATGGGGTACTACATACCTTGCTAAATTCTTTGATTACAAATAGACTGTTTGTTTTCTGTATGTTACTAAATGTAACCAGGAGTCCCATGGTACTCTACTTATTACCTTTAAGGTAGATGGTGTGGTTTTGTGGCTGGATTCTGGTAGAGAAGGGGGGCTGCAGGGATGGCTTTTGCAAGAAGCAGTGAGAAGTTTCCCCTAGGCCCAACGGAGCAGACACCAGCTGGGATCAAGACCGGACCTGCTGCTGACCAAGGCCAAGCCCATCAGCGATGGTCACAGCGCCTCTGGGAATCACGTTTAAGAGGAAAAAAACCCAAGCAGCTGCTTTTTGCCACCAGAGAAGGGAGTGAGAAGATGTAAGGAACTGTGCAGGCACCGAGGCCAGTGAAGAGGCAATGGAAGAGGTCCCCCAAGTGCTGGAGAGAAAGATGCCCCTGCAGCCTGTGCAGAAACCCATGGTGGAGCAGGTGTCTCCCCGCAGCCCATGGAAAAGGCTGAGACCCCACCTGCAGCCTGTTGAGAGGCCCCACGCTGGAGCAGATGGAGACATACAGGAGATGCTGTGACCTGCGTTAGAGCAAGCCTCTGCCAGCACTTGCAGCCCACGGAGAGAAACAGAGACACAAAGGGCGAGAGAGACACCCACACAGGAGCAGGTTTGCTGGGGGAGGATGTGGCTCTGTGGAGGACCAGGCTGGAGTAGTCTGGGCCTGAGAGACTGAGAGACATTCTGTGATTTATGACTGCACCCCATAGCAGTGACCCACGCTGGGGCAGCTGGTGAAGAGCTGAAGCCCCATGGGAAAGGACTCATGTTGGAGAAGTTTGTGGAAGACTGTCTCCCGTGGGTGGGACCCCACGCTGAAGCAGGGGAAGAGTGTGAGGAATGCTCCCCGCCCCCGGCTAAGAAAGAAAACAAGTCCTGACAAACTGATTAAAACCCCCATTCCTCAGTCCCTCCCAGTGCCACAGTGAGGTGGTGAAGAAGGGAGTGAAATCATGACTAAAGTGAAGACTGATAAGAAGGGAGGGGTGGGAGGTGGTGCTTTAAGATCTGGTCGCACTTCTCATTATCCGACTCTGGTTTCACTGGGTGTGCAGTGTAGTGTAATAAATTTTTTTTCTTTACTCTGTGTTGAGTCTGTTTTGCCCATGACACTAATTGCAGGATGATCTCTCCCTGTCCTTATCCCGACTCCTAAGCCTCCCAATATATATTTTCTCCCTGTCCAGCTGAAAAGGGCAGTGATAGAGCTGCTCTGGTGGGTGTCTGGCCTCCAGCCAGGGTCAAACCACCACAGTGGAGTTTTAGGTGCCTTGCCTGGCTCCTTACAGAAGGCATGCCCAGATGCAAGCACTCATGGAATGGGCAGCACAATGGGCAGGTGGCATGGGATTTTCCAGGCATTTCCAGGCAAGGAAAATCTTGGGGAAAACTTTGGAGTTTCTGACTTTGCTTGAAGGCATTTCTGTCTGAGTCTAATTGAGGCATTTTAGCCTCTTTTTGTCTTGTAAGCTTGAGAAATACTTCTTATGATTACCTCATGGATACATGAAATGAACCTTCTGTGTAAATGTTTACAGAATGGGTCTTCAAAAGAGTTAATTAGAGGAACAGTGTTGTATATTTCACAGTAACCTTAGACTACTCCTGATCTGGAAAACTGAAAATGAGCAATTTTTCTTTGAAATTGCAAGGACGCATTTAATTATAGGCTGAACAGACCTGGAACTGGATGCAGCTGCAGTGTATAAGGTTGGGCTGCTTAGTGAGTACCGATCATCTGAAAAATAGCAATAATCTCTGTCAGGTGGTAGATTAAAAAACATGTATTTGTATTTTTGCTATAGGATTCTGTTCCACAATAGCTAAGGAAAACTGCCATGCAGCATGCCACGTAAATGATGTATAGGTTGTGAGGTGGGCCCTTGCTCAATGGCAAATTTCCATCTAAGAATTTAACCAGTGTATGTAGGGTTTTGTTTAAGGAAGGTTTACTGCTGAGCTGTAATACTCCAGTTTATTTACGTGAAATCCCATTTGAACCGTTGTAAGTGATGTTTTCATTCCCACAATACTTATTAATATAGGACATTGTCGTATGCTCTAAAATACTGCTTACAAGGCACTCTTTGTACCAGTTACCTTGTTCTCCAAAAAGAACCAATTTCGATCTTTCAAATCAAATTTTTCCTTTTTTAATAAAATGTCTTGCTTTCAGTTATTTCTCCCATGTGCAAGTAAAAGGCTGGCCTTGATAAAGGCAGGGTAGATGGTGTGTACGCAGCATACTATTCTTTTGCAACTGTTTTCAGTAACCATGTGTAACTATTTTCTTTTCCATAAATTCTAGGAGGATGAATTCAGAAAATTATAAGATTATTTTAATCATCTCTTACATGCAAATTGAGTAGACCAACCTAGTCAGCTATAAAAGCAGTTGATCAGAAGTGATATTCTCCTCTTAATAACATGTGCTAGATTCCCTCATTTCCCAAAATAACTTCTTCACATGCTCTCCCTCTTATAATTGTTGAGTATAACCTAAAAGCCAGCTATCTGAAGTGATTAATCTAAAAAGCTTACAGTTCACAAACCTTTATTACAAATTGCACACTTACTTATAATCTGCCTTGTAACCTTTACTTCCTGTCCCTGCCCTAACCTCAGGTTCTAAAAAGAGGAGTCATCTGCCATGCAAATCCTTAAATTTTCCAAATTAGCCTTCCAGTAACTTGTCATAATTTAGTGGAAGTGTTTCCAGTCCATAAACTTCACAATGGCAATATAAAATCCAGTGTAGTTATGCAGGGAACTTGCAGTACTGAGAGTGAACATCCATAGGTGCTAATTCTTCTAGAACACACAAAATCATCTGAGGGTGTGTTTAATTAATTTTTAAGTGGTTATTTAAAATTAACTTTCTTAAGCCAGGCTTACCTTTATAGACTCACATTTTTAAAAGGATGCTTTTAAAAAGTATCTGGAGATTAAAAATGTCAACAAAATTAATTTATGTAAGTTACCACTAAGTTATCACTATATCCTCAAAACACGCAAATTCTCCTTATATTAAAGGTATATTAATTAACTGTCTCTTAAGCTACATTATTGAATCAACTACAAGATCTGCTAGGCATACTAGTAAAGTGGTACACTTACAAAGAAACAGCAGATACAGACATCACAGATTTGTGTCTCTTCCATGTGGCCTGGGCAATCCAACCAGTTTCCAATACACACATTATCTGCAGCCATGCTGGAAGCCTGGTTCAACTAATGTTTAAACATTTCCTTAACACAACTAGTTTCAAGAGCTTCAGTGGGTTATTCACACAGTTTAAACTGAAAAAGGTTTAGATCCAGGAATAGCAAGGCCCTTAGACTTTACCTTGCTTTACACTTTAAGATATAATTAGGCCAACACATGCCAACCAAACTGTTGACATCCCACTTGTTCAGTATTGTTAATATATTTTAAATTAGTTTTGTAGCCTGTAATGAACACAGTGAACTGTGTATACAGAATAGAAATGATAGATTTATTTCTTAGCTATAGTTGGAAATTAGAAAAAGTTGTATTGGATATTAATTTTATATATTTACTAAAGGTCTGGATAGAAGTGATCTGTGGTTGAATGGCTGGACTATAGAAAATGGATGACTCACTGGAATAGCATTTGGGATGTCCTATTGTGGGCATCTGTTTATCTGAGAGGTACATTAGAGGGTAGCTAAGGACGAAAAACGAACAACTGAAGAAATCAAGCACCAACTACTCTTGGCAACCTAACTTTTCTAACTACTATGTTTTAAATGAAGACTCAGTTGCTTGTGGGATGTTCATAAAATTTTTAAGCTTACTATTTAACAGTTAAGAAAGTGTGTATCAGTTAAATGCATCATTTTATTGTACATACATAGCTATAGTTGTAACGTCTACAGATCAATGTTTGATGTGTTAGCCACGCTACAAACATGCTGCCAAAGATCAGTCCCTGTCCTGGATTACAACACATATATACTTTTATTGATAATAAGAAAACATTGGAATTTTCCTAACTCTTTTATTTGGTCTTTATTTGGCTTTTGTAGTTTTTAGATATAAATAGCTAACATAAGTCAGGCAAAATGGCACCAATGTGACAAGTACTGGCCAGGGAACGGGGTCTCTTGCAGAGCCATGGCCTTAATCAGCAGAGTTACTACAAGCCCACGTAGATACCTCTGCTAACTTCAGGAGAGAAGATGGTTACTGTTCCTGCAGAATTGGCACCGCTCAAATGGAGTGAAATAGAATGTAATACACCTAAACCAGAGCTCTTTATTGACCTGTAAGGAAGTATCATACTCTCTTTCCATAGCCATAAAGGAACAGCAAAGGAAAAAAATCACCACCATGTCTGCAGCTAGAGCCTAGACTAAACACACAAAGAGATTCCGTGGATTGAATTTGCTTTATCGCATCAGCGCATTTGAGAAATGCCCTCTGCCGTTTATCACCAATACTGCCTTGACTGTATTCATTTTATTGGTGTTAATAAACTAACATTTTATCTCTGTGCTACTTTTATTTGTTATTATCTAAAAGTTTCTGATGCGTGTAGATAGTTATCTGCAGCTAGCAGAAGGCTGGCCAGACTACCTTCTTCATTAGCCTTGTAATGCAGAGAAGGTAAGGGGAAGTCATCTATTATGTGCAAGCAATTCAAAGTATTTCCAAGTTGCCCTTGGCAAGCAGGTGCCCGCAGGTGTGTTCTTATCCCAAGGACAGCTTAGATGTATGTAGTCCTTGTCCTGGTTTCAGCTATGATGGAGTTAAACTTTTTTTAGCAGTGAATGGAATGCCATGTTTGGGTGTTAGCATGAGAATAGTGCTGATAGCACCCTGATGTCTCCGATTTGTTGCCGGGCAATCAAGTACCTTTCTCAGCTCTGCATACTTCCTTACTAGTGAGAAAGGAGGGGACGAAGCCAGGACAGGTGACTCGAATTGGCCAAAGAGCATATTCCATGCCAGTTACGTCATGCTCAGTTTAAGGGGGGACTGGGGGGGAAGAGGGGGAGACAACGCCAGGACGTGCGGTTTCTGGGGCGGTCGGGTTGTCCGGGACGGGCTCTAAGCTGTGCGGCCTGAGTTGTGTGGTTTGGTGAGAAATTGCATTGTGTATCACCAGTTTCATCTATTTTGTGCTTTAAACTTCTGTTATTGTTATATCTAGTTTGCTGTTATTGTTTAGTAAACTATCCTTATCCCAACCTGCGTGGTTCTGGTTTCTAGGTTGTGGTTTCTTTTCCTCCTTTCTTCCTTCCCTTTTCCCCCTCCCCCAACTCTCCTTCCCCCTTCCTTTTAAAAGTACAAGCGACTGTGTGGGGTGCGGCCCTCGGCCGGGGCAAAACCACGACAGTCATTTTGGCGCCCAACGTGGGGCCACGAACGGTTGGGATAACGGTAGATCTGACCCTAACTATCGCAATTAAGATAAGCACTGTTGTTTAAGCAATCTCTGGTCACGATGCTGTGGTATTTATTCACAAGGCTGTGGCAGCAAAACCACCGCATGCTGTATACAATCCTGGCAGGATTCTTTACTCTCTCAGGTCTGTGGCTCCCGTATTTGTTCCCATACTTCATTATAGTGTATTTTATGATATCGGTCTATGATACAATAATATCGATGGTCATGAGCTTAAGCTGGTACCTGTATGAGGTTTTGCTGTCCTGTCCATTCTTTGGACAGGGAGGGGTTAATAACAGCAGCCGGTATGGTGGGGGCACTGCTTTCTTTTCCTTTGGGCTAAATACAACAGCTCTTAGGGCAGTTTTTGAAAATCTTCAATATCTCTGGGATATTCAAACTAGCATTTTGCTATTGGTAGGTTTGGTGCAGATGGTTCAGTTTTTGTTATATATCAAGCATAGGTTTATGAATACCACTGAAGAGCTTTCTCGGAGACAGAATAATCACGAGTGGCAGGGCATGTGGCAAAGTATGGGCGAGTACCTAGGTACTTTCTCACGCCCGATGGTTTGGAATTTCACTCCTGAACAGCTACAAGACCCCGATCAAGTGACTGCATACCTAAGGAAAAATTGCTGTAGGTTTCCCAGAGATGGACACCTTACTGCACTGTGCTGGGCTCTGGCCACTATTTATCAAACACTGCTTGATAGCAGGCAGCACTGTCAGCACTGTCAGGGAGAAGGGAAAGGAAACAGACTGGCAGATACTATAGCTGCTGCAACCACTGGGGCTGACACTGCAGCTACTGCAACCCCTGTGACCGACACTGCAGCTACTGTAATCTCTACAGCAGACACTGCAGATGATCTGAAAAACCAATCCACACCAGTGTCTGTTGCTCCCGTACAAAAGAGGAAAGGCACAAAGAAATCAGTTCGTATAGTGACGGATAAGGATGATGATCAACCGGGATCATCTCGAGCATATCAGGATGAGGCAGAACCAGAGATTGTTACCCGATCCCTGACTCTGAGTGAGCTGCGTGAGGTTCGAAAAGATTTCACTCGCCACCCAAGTGAGCACATTATCACTTGGTTGCTCCGATGTTGGGATCACGGGGCCAGTAGTTTGGAATTAGAAGGCAGAGAGGCCAAGCAGTTGGGATCCCTAGCTAGAGAAGGAGGAATTGACAAAGCAATTGGGAGGAGGCCGGAAATCCTCAGCCTCTGGAGGCGACTACTGTCAAGTGTGAAGGAAAGATATCCCATAAAGGAATATATTACATGCCAGACACCCAAGTGTAACAGCATAGAGACATCTGTCCAGCACCTGAGAGAATTAGCTGTACGGGAGATAATTTATTATGATCTGGACAATTCACGGCTTCCCTCTGATCCCGATGAAGTCCTATGCACTCCAGATATGTGGCGTAAGGTTGTACGAAGTGCACCAGCAGGGTATACCAATTCACTGGCAGCAATTGACTGGAATGATACGAATCCGCCAACCGTAAATGAGGTGGCCTGCCGACTCCGGAAATACCAAGACAATGTTTCCCTCTCCGTCATTGCAGCAGTAGAGAAACTGGTTCAACGACTTGACAACAATGTGTCCAACTCCCAACCCGTATGGAGCAATGTTGCAGCTACTGGGAGAAAGCGTCCATCGTTCCAAGAGGGAGAATACACACCACGACGTACATTGTGGTTTTACCTGCTTGATCATGGAGAGGACATGAGGGAATGGGATATGCAGCCCACCTCAGCCCTTCGAGCACGAGTAAATGAGCTGCGGGGTAAAACATTCGCACAACGAGATTCTGCCAGGAAGAAGGCTGCACCAGTTTCTACTGGGCAGTTCCCTAGACCAACTGGAAGGCCTACCTATATGTCTGATGTGCCTGATCCTTTTGAAGGGACCTCTAAGTCCTTTATGCAACCAGTGGAAAACAAATATGATCAGCAGCAATAGAGGGGCCCTGCCTCCAGCCAGGTGGAGGAGAGGGACAATCGGGTTTATTGGACTGTGTGGATCCGATGGCCTGGCACGTCAGACCCACAAGAGTACAAAGCTCTGGTGGATACTGGTGCCCAGTGTACTCTAATGCCATCGAATCATGAAGGGGTAGAACCTGTTTGTATTTCTGGAGTGACAGGGGGATCCCAACAACTAACTGTGCTAGAGGCTGAGGTGAGCCTAACTGGGAAGGACTGGGAAAAACACCCCATTGTGACTGGTCCAGAAGCTCCGTGCATTTTAGGTATAGATTATCTACGTAGAGGGTATTTTAAAGACCCAAAAGGGTACCGATGGGCTTTTGGAATAGCTGCTTTGGAAACAGAAGAAATTGAACAATTGTGTGCCTTGCCTGGACTCTCGGAGGATTCTGCTGTTGTGGGGTTGTTGAAGGGTGAAGAACAGCAAGTGCCAGTTGCTACGACGACGGTGCACAGACGACAATACCGTACTAACCGAGATTCCCTGATTCCCATCCATAAGCTGATTCGTCAACTGGAGGATCAGGGAGTGATCAGCCGAACCCACTCACCCTTTAATAGTCCCATATGGCCAGTGAGGAAGTCCAATGGAGAGTGGAGGCTGACAGTAGATTATCGTGGCCTAAATGAAGTCACTCCAGGTATGAGTGCTGCTGTGCCAGACATGTTAGAGCTCCAGTATGAATTGGAATCGAAGGCAGCCAAGTGGTATGCCACAATCGACATTGCGAATGCTTTCTTCTCGATCCCACTGGCGCCAGTGCAGGCCACAGTTTGCTTTCACTTGGAGAGGCATCCAATACACGTCGAATCGTCTGCCCCAGGGGTGGAAACATAGCCCCACCATCTGCCATGGACTAATCCAGAATACACTGGAAAAGGGTGAAGCACCAGAGCACCTGCAGTATATTGATGACATCATTGTATGGGGCAACACAGCAGAGGAAGTTTTTGAAAAAGGAAACAGGGTAATTAAAATCCTTTTAGAAGCCGGTTTTGCTATAAAACGAAGTAAAGTCAAGGGGCCTACGCGAGAAATCCAGTTTTTAGGAATAAAATGGCAGGATGGGCGTCGTCACATCCCAATGGACATTATTAATAAAATAGCAGCTATGTCTCCACCAAGCAACAAAAAGGAAACACAAGCTTTCTTAGGTGTTATAGGTTTTTGGCGAATGCATGTCCCAAACTACAGTCTCATTGTGAGCCCACTCTACCATGTAACTCGAAAGAAGAATGATTTCCAATGGGGCCCTGAGCAACAGCAAGCCTTTGAGCAGATCAAACGCGAGATAGTCCATGCAGTGGCCCTTGGGCCTGTCCGGACAGGGACAGATATTAAAAATGTGCTCTACACTGCAGCTGGGGAGAACGGCCCGACCTGGAGTCTCTGGCAGAAAGCACAAGGGGAGACTCGAGGTCGACCGCTGGGGTTTTGGAGTCGGGCCTACAAAGGATCTGAGGCCAATTATACTCCAACAGAAAAGGAAATACTGGCCGCCTATGAAGGGGTTCGAGCCGCCTCAGAAGTGATTGGAACTGAAGCCCAGCTCCTCCTGGCACCCCGACTGCCGGTGCTGGGCTGGATGTTCAAAGGGAAGGTTCCTTCTACACACCATGCCACTGATGCTACGTGGAGCAAGTGGGTTGCACTAATTACACAGCGGGCTCGAATAGGAAACCCCAATCGCCCAGGAATCTTGGAGGTGATCACAGACTGGCCAGAAGGCAAAGATTTAAATGACTGTCGTGGTTTTGCCCCGGCCGAGGGCCGCACCCCACACAGTCGCTTGTACTTTTAAAAGGAAGGGGGAAGGAGAGTTGGGGGAGGGGGAAAAGGGAAGGAAGAAAGGAGGAAAAGAAACCACAACCTAGAAACCAGAACCACGCAGGTTGGGATAAGGATAGTTTACTAAACAATAACAGCAAACTAGATATAACAATAACAGAAGTTTAAAGCACAAAATAGATGAAACTGGTGATACACAATGCAATTTCTCACCAAACCACACAACTCAGGCCGCACAGCTTAGAGCCCGTCCCGGACAACCCGACCGCCCCAGAAACCGCACGTCCTGGCGTTGTCTCCCCCTCTTCCCCCCCAGTCCCCCCTTAAACTGAGCATGACGTAACTGGCATGGAATATGCTCTTTGGCCAATTCGAGTCACCTGTCCTGGCTTCGTCCCCTCCTTTCTCACTAGTAAGGAAGTATGCAGAGCTGAGAAAGGTACTTGATTGCCCGGCAACAAATCGGAGACATCAGGGTGCTATCAGCACTATTCTCATGCTAACACCCAAACATGGCATTCCATTCACTGCTAAAAAAAGTTTAACTCCATCATAGCTGAAACCAGGACAGTCCTTTACCCACAATGAGCTCGAGAGACGTCAGAAACTCTGAGTCTCCTTTTCAGAGGATTCCAGGGTTTTGCGCTTAGAAAGCCAAATTTGAATTGCAGATCCAAGTACAACAATGATCTTTACTACTTTTCATGCTGTTGGACTGTGTGTTTTGTATCTGATTGTGCTCCTATGGCAGCTTCAGGGATCCTCAGCCTAGCAACTTTTAACTCAGTGTGTGTAGCTCTCCAGGCATTGGTTTAGGAAGTGATTCATGTGCTTACAGGGTATGTTACTTTAATTACTCCATTGAGAAAGTCTTCCAAGCTTTTTTTTTCCAGGTTAGCTGTGAAGTCCCTTTCAAAATTGCCTTTCACATTCTAGTTCTTCATCAGCTTTAAGGTAATTTCATGGTGACCTTTTACACATATTCCCAGAAAAAAAAAATTCACATTCTGAGAAGTTAAATGGTACAGCTTTTGTTCTTGGCTGAGAACAGACAAGAAAGTGATTATAGCAGCAGATGTCACACAATGTAAATGCTCTGTTTGGTCATTTTGTAATGTAATCTAACACAGAAAGATATCTCGATAGCTAGAGGAACTGCCCAAAGGGGCTGTGATGTCAGTCGTTCACAAAGGAAAAAAAAAAGGGGTAGACTGCAATGGTACTGCATGAGTCACTTAATTCTGGTGATTTCAGGGAAGCTTCAGTTCTTCACATTGAGTTCTGGCCACCAATACTTGTCCTATAATAGTTGGTTCATTCTGATAACTTGGGACTTGCCATAAGCATGATGTATAAATCTCGCTTCCTCTGGGACACTGTCACGATTCCTTAAAATGCCATATAACTTGAGGTGACATTTTATTACATATCTATCTTGTGGAGGAAATTCATTCTGTGGGCTGAAATGTGGTACTGGAACAGCATCCATGCATTTGGAATTCCTGAATCACCTTCTAGATGATATGTAATTTCTGTTAAATCAGACACTACAAGCAAACAGCTTTAATTTTTTTCTCCTGTAATTGCATCAAACATATTTATAATCCATGCAACAACTTGATATAATCAACAAGATAAGCATCTAAAAAAGAGCAGATGAGAAAACTATCAGCTGCTGTGGTTTTGATTTGACTAAACTGTGTCATATAAAAATGAAAGTAATCTTGCTAGCCATCTGCAGACAGTTCCTGCTCCTCTGAGTCTTTCTGTCGTTAACAGAACTGCCAGGAGGTGTGATCTGCATGCAGTTGGAGTGCAATGCCTCAGAGGCAGGTTCCCTACTCTTCTGTAGTATTTGCGCAAAGAAATGTTTCCTTCCCAGTGCTTTTATGGTACCTTGTCAGCTGTTGTTGGTTCAAATACAATGAAACGGTCCCCACAGATTTGGGTAAAAGTGGCTCCATACTCGTAGTATGAAAAAGCGATGGCGAGCGTAGCCGAGGGAAGTGCTGCGTGGGGGTAGTTTGACTGGAAAGGGACTGCTTGGTAAGGTGGCCGCACTGGGGGTACCACTGCTTATCCGTTGGGAGGACGAAGCAGATACCAGGTTAGCTGCAGTCAGGTTTGTTGTTCAGCTGCAGTGCCATAAAGAGACCTGAGTGTTTTATCTGGCTTCTGAAGGGCTGGGGGGGAGTAAAGGAACAGTAGTTGGCCATTACTGGTCTGAGATCACAGTAATGACAGTTGTAGTGAACACTGAAGCCAACAGTATAAACACTCGGAGCTTATACAAGATACATCTCAGAGCTTATATCTCACCTGAGATATATCTTGTGTAAGTTTTAGATCTTACAATATACTGTTCTTAATAGTTCTACAAGCACTGCACTGTTAGGAATAGACAATGTATACTGTGACTTGAGACCTGAACAATGTGGCTGTAATTCTTTTCATGGGTTTTTTTTTTCTCCTTGGGAAGGGTGAGCTCTTCTACATGCTCTATGACCTTTTCTAGTCCCAATAGAAAGATGATGTGCTCAAGAAAAACTACTCTGTCCATCTGATTTAGTATTTAGTAAAATTCAGCTTCAGCTCTCCTGTATTGACATGCTGAAGTACAGCCTGTAGGTCTTTTTTTTTCACAAGCCCTTCTATATACAGTAACATCATCCAGATAATGCTGCATTCCAGGCTTGTTATTAAGAGTTATTAACATATTTGAAAAGCTCTAGATGTTGATTCAGGTCCATATGGCATATGATTAAAAGCGAAAAGTCCATTAAGTGTAATAAATGCTGTGAAAGTCATGCTGTCTGAATACTTGGCAGTATGCATGCTTTAAATCAAGAGTAGAACTACTCTGCAACTACATCAGTATCTGTAAATAGTTAACTGTCACTCACGATGACTTTGGCTTCTCTAAGTCCATAAACACAAAAAAAAGTATTCTGGTTTGCTTTTTGTCACTGCTGCATTGAAATTAATTCAGAAAATGCAGTGTCTCTGTTAGTATCATTCTGAGCTACTTTTCTAATTATCTTGTGACTCAGCATCTCTCATTCAATTGTGAAGAATATAATTTCCATTGTGCAAGTGGCACATTAGATTGAATTGTCATGCTGCACACATGGCATTTCCATGTAATAGCTGATACTATTTCTTTTGTAAGAGCGGAAACTGGAGCTTGTACAGCAGTATTGTTTTGCTGTATTGAATATACATATATTTGCTTATGTAGCCCAGGTCACAGATTTCTGCTTAATGGGAATATTACTGTACACAACAAAGAGCTCAGCAGTATGTATCAAAAGTCATTTTTACCCGCAGGAAACAACAAGGACAATGTTCTTCAATTAGCTCACTAGATACAAGAAGTGTCAAGCTTCTACAGCATTGCAGGTAAATTGATTCACTGAGTAGTGAAAGTCAGAAGCCAGTGCCCAATGCTACTTTAGAAGTATATGGCCATTCTTCTGATGCAAGAAAGAGTAACCAGAAATGCATCCTTAATAATAACTGCTTCTATCCACAGTCAAAACAGTAACATCTGGCACTGTAATGTCACATAAATACTGCTTAGGTAAAAAATCGTGATATATTTTAATGTAACATCTTTCTGCAGTATTTGTAGATGATCCAATCTGGTTTACAACGTGCTGTGGATGTAGCAGTAGTATATTTACACACATACACATATATACAGACATATCTGTGTCAGGTATGCTGAGCTTTTAGCCATAGTTCCAGCATCTGCAGTTTGAATGCAGTTCACCATTTCTCAATATCACTATTGTCAATTCAGTTACAAGAAGCAACAGTCATGATCTCTTGTAGTGTCAGGTTGAATCCATGCAGTAAATATTATCTATAATCAATAGGATATGCTTTCTTCCATGAGCTGAACTTGACCTTTTTCTGCTGTGCTTCCAGACATAGAGACAATTTTTAACACCCTTGAAGCAGCAGTGTGCTGTTCTCTTCAGTCACTTGGTTTCTGTGTATGCTGCTGGCAATCTTTAAAGGATTCAGCTAAAACTTCTATTACAGAAAAAAAAAGATCTTTCATTTCAGGAGAACATTCTTTCTTTTTTTTTTTAAATCATGAAAGCATACAGAGTGCACACTGGCTCCCTGCTCTGATATAGCAAACAGCATAAATGGTTTTCCTTCTGTGGTAAAGTCAGTGCCCATAACTCTTAAGTATGTATTTCCAATCATTTGCATGTGAACAACAGAAGGAACTCAGGTGCACCTGGACTTGGTAGGAATGATGTAAATGTATTTCATGGCAGCACAGACACTGGTCCGATTTCCTCAGTAGCTGAATAGAAAGGATGCATAACTTAAAATATTCTTCCATGTATTCACACTAGTACCAGATGAAAGTGTGATCCTGATTGCAATGAGCATAGTACAAACCAACTAAACCAACCAACCCTCCCGGTCATGCTAGCTTCCCTGGGTCCCTGAATTTCTCTTTACCTGACAAACGTCCTCCCCTGTCCAACACCAACGCTGCAAGACCAGAGCTCTGCTGACTAATGGAGGTTCAGTTGATGTTACCTACGTGAAGCAAGTGAATCAACCACTGGATGGTCATCTACCTTTGAGCAGATAGAGATATAATGCAGAACGTTTCTTTCAGTCTTAAAACAGCCACTTGTGATGAGAGTGACTGATAAACTTCCCTGTGCTTTTTTATTTTATTGTAGTTTCAACCCTGGAAACAATAAAGGTATTTCAAAGGCAGTTTTAATGAGGTACCTAATTACTAAAGATGTAGACTTTTAGCATGGGGGATGAGAGGTGAATGAGACATATATGGCGTACGAATGGAAAGATACTATAGTGAGGAAATGCGAAAGAAAAAGAGACATAAAAGGCAGAAAACAAAGAGAAACAAAACATAAAGAAGTGATCCTAATAGCAAGAATTTCCTTTCTAAATGTTACTAAGGTGACAAGGTATTCAGTAAATAACAAAACAATGTGTAGCTGTTCCAATAACTCTGCAATTGTAAACATTTTTACACAACCTCTCTCTATCAAACCTGAAATATCCCAGTTTCAACATTTTTCTCAAGGACATGTCCAAGGCATGCTCAAATCCTCAGATGTAATCCATAGAGTCTGGAATCAAACTAAATTCAGAAGCAGCTGCTTAAATAGAATTTTGTTTCATTACTGTTTTTCTGTGGCGATGAATTATGAAATAGGGAAAGGTGTCATGGTAAAGAACTATCTCCCATGTATCATTTCCAATTAGAACACAAAGATGAGGAGGAAGTGGGATGCCTCTGCAGCAGAAGCACTATACACCATCTGAGCGCTGAGCATGTTTTGGGAATGCTATCGGGTCACAACTTCTGCTTCTTCCAGGGCTACCCCAGCCCTTTTCTAGATAAAGCCGCCTGGACATTGTGGTAGCTGGGGGTGATTTTTTGGTTTTCCCCAGTAAACTGTACATTTGTGGGAAAATAAGGTTTAATGTTACCACAGGCAAGGCGTCGGAACAGGGGAGCTGCTGGGAGGAGGACGAAGGAGGGAGCAGGGACTGAGCAGATGGATACACAAAAGCCCGAATAATTACCAACTGGTTTCAGTCTGAACAACGACGACAAAAAGCCAAATACGCACTAGTAGCATTCTAAAAACGCTTTAATGCTTGGGGGAGGGAACAGGGGAGAAGACCCCGCACCGCGTATCCCGGTAACTCCGGAAGGTGTGCTAAACCCTTTGGTTTGCATTTCGCAGCTATCTTAATCCTGGGTCATCCAATAAAAGAAAACACCCTTCAGCAGTTTTACGAGCGCCAGCGCACCAACTCCTTTGTTTACACTGGAACACGAAGATGTTCTTTCCTGTTCCGACAAGGAACGGAGTTAAAACGCCACCGCGGGATCCCTCCGAGCTGGCACCTCTTCGCCCGGGCTCCGCTTTGTCACACTCCGGCACGCGGGGCGACGCGAAGCGAGGAGGGCACAGCCGGGGTCCGCCGCGGCGACAGACGCGACAGCCGCCCCGCCGCACTCCCCTCCCCTCGCCGCGGCCGGCCGCAGCTGGCCCGCCGCCGGCCCGGCCCGACCCCGCCGAGGCCGTGGGCTACCCCAGCCGTAAGTAAGCGCCAGCGAGAAGGTCGCAAGCCGGGGGAGGGCCGGGCCCCGCGGTCCCTGTTCGGCTGGGGTCACCGAACGCGCTTGCGGCGCGAAAGGGGTGGGGAGAGCAGCGGCCCGCGGGTGACGAGCGGGAAGGGACCGCGACCTCAACCGCAACCACGGCGCCGGCACTGAGAGCCGCCGCCCCCGCCGCCTCCCCGCGCGACCGCCGGCCACCGCCCCCGCCCCGGCAGCGCCCTCAGCGCCGCGTCCCCGGGGAGACGCCCCGCCCGCCGCGCTGCACCACGGGAGCTGTAGTCCGGCCGCGCCGGCCGGCCACCCTCCCCTTCCCCGCGCTCCCCGGCCCGCCGCCCCCAGCTCGAGGGGAGCGCGGCGCCGCGGCCACTCTCGCGAGGCTTGGCGGCAGAAGCCGCTCTCGGGCGGCCTCCTCGCGAGGGCGGCCGCCGCCGCCGCGGGGATGTTTGGTGCGGGCGCCATTCCCCCGCGTGACGTCATAGTGCATTGTTGTGAGCGTAGCGGAGCATCCCTCAAGCTGTCAGCTGTGCCGCCGCCGCCGCTGCCGGGAGCCGAGCCGGCCCGGCCCCCTCTCTACTCCTCCTCCTCCTCCTTCTCCTCCTCCTCCCCCGCCCCTCCCGCCCCGGGGGCTCCAGAGCTCGGTGTCACCGTATCATTGTCCGTGCGGAACCCCTCCGGGCCCCCCCGCCCCCCCGGTCCGCCCTCCCCCCGCCCCCCCCCCCCAACCACCTCAATGAGATGCAAACATGAAAGACAAGAGGAAGAAGAAGGACCGCACCTGGGCCGAGGCTGCCCGCCTGGTAGGTGCCGCGGCAGCATTGTGTGTGTGTGTGTCTGTCTGTCTGTGTGTGTGTGTGCGTGTGCGTGCGTGTGTCTGTGTGCGCGCGGCGCGCGTCCCGCCGTCGCCAGCCCGGCGCGCTGCCCGCCGCTTTGTTGCCGGCGGTTGGGGCCGTTGGGGCGAGCGTGCGTGTGAGGGAGGGGGAGAGAGAACGAGTGTGCGTGCGTGTGTGTGAGAGTGAGGGAGAGAGAGGGCGGGAGCGTGTGCGAGTGGGGAACGGGGGAGCGCGAAGGAGTGTGCGTGCGTGTGTGTGCGGGAGCGCCTGCGAGTGTGAGGGAGTGCCTGTGCGGGAGTGTGTGTGAGAGGGGGGGTGCGAGTGCGTGTGCGAGGGTTTGAGGGAGGGAGCGTGCGAGGAAGCTTGTGCGAGTGAGCGTGTGTAGGGAGAGGCCGGGGTGCCCCGGCGTGAGGGGAGCTCGGGCGTGCCTGTGTGGGAGAGGGGGGTGCCTCCCCCCCGGCGGCTCCGGGGCAGCCCGCTCCCAGCGTGGGTGAGCCCGAGCTGGCGGTACGGGCAGCCCCCCTGCTCTCCCCCCATCCCCGCCTGGAGAGGAGAAATAGCTACATCCCTTCCTCGGTGTATGTGTGAGGAAATGCCAGTTCTTTTCTTCTTTTGCATGTGCGTGTCTGTAAATACCCGGGGATTGTTTCTGTCTCTGCAAGTTCATGCATCAGATATCCCAAGAAAATCCTTCCTTTTAATTCTAGAGAAAAGTGAAATATCCGGGAATTGCCTTTTCAGCCCTTTAGTGCGGACTGGAGTGGGGTGAGAACGTAAGAGAGAACTCTGTCCTGGGATTTCCCTTCGCCCCCTCTGCTTCCCCTGCTGAGGAGGGAAATATCCAGGGCAATTAAACCCACTTCTGGAAGGGCGCTGTGCCCTGGAGACTTTTTGTCCGTTCCTACTTCATTAAGAAACAACCTCCCTTACCCTACTGTATCTGTTACCATGATTCTGTATTACTGTTTGCTAAGTGTAATAGGGCACATCGTGTATGTTGTTTTTCAGTTTTGGAGTACGTACGGGTTCTCTTCATTCCAGGAATTTTACAACAAATAGTTCTGCACAATACGGCATGTATGATTGTACACGTTTATATGTGTGTCTTCTGCAAAGTTGGGTCCGGTTCAGCTTCGGTTGGGCGCACAGAAAGATGACAAAGCTAGAAAGATAGTCTGCTGGTTATATTGCTTTTTCTGTCTACACCAACTTTATCTTTTATCCATCTATGATACTGACTTAATTGATTGAGTAATGTGCCTGCGCTGATGCTGCATCTTTGCTTTGTAAAGGGCATTGATATCTTACTTCTATTATTTGTTTGGGTGTGAAGCACATTTCTTGTAAAAATGTTTCCACCTTGTTGTATGAATTCCTACATAGGAAGTTCAGCCTCTCCTACGTAAATAATTACAAGGTATTAGACAGGCGCTACCTATAGATGTCTCTGTAAGCTGTACCTAGGTATTCTCATATGCTTTGTCAGTGTTAAATTCTGATACCGCTCGTTGTCCACCCTACAACGTTTTGTAATAGCGTGGCTGTAGCGAAGATGTTCTGATAGTATCGCTACCGTCCTCTCTTATTTCTCATGATTGTAACAAAAGTTTAATTGCAGTAAAACAGCTTTGCCAACATAATTTTGGCAGTGGGTGTTGCTACAATGCTTGTTTCTCCGTGCTTTAAACTGGCAATATGTATTTAAAAGTCTATAAAATATATCAAATACTGTTCTAACTTTACTCTCTCAAGTTGCTGCTGCAGTTGCCACTGTAAGCTGGCTTTTTGTTTGACAAGTGTGCATAAAGGAATCTTACTGTGTATCAAGTAAAATCGCTATTCCCATGCGATCCAATATATGGAAAAGTTTAAAGCCTCCAGAGAACAAAGGCTGAGCCAGTGCTGAGCAGAAGGGCTAAGACTGTTTCATTTTCATGATGTCATTATCACCTCATGTTTCCCCTCAGGAAGGGTCATGATTTACTAAAATCGAGTAAAAATGATACAGTGCTGTATATAAGTGGTGGAGATACACAAGGTCCACAGTGTGGTTTTGTCTAGCCTCCTGGCATTACCAAGTTATGGAGAACTTGTCCCAAGTCTATTATGTGCATGATACATAGTGCTGCTTAGACCAACTACAGTCTTGCACCAGGCTTAATTGTATAGGAACATATGTTTGCAAACCACAATGAAAGACTGAAGCCAAAATTGCCACTCCTTACACTGTTTTATGTTAGGACCCTGAAGGTTCATTATTACTGCGTTTTCTTGGGATACATCAATAATGTATTACCGCAAGGTTTGATTAAATCAATTTCTTTCCAACGACAAGTAAACAATGAAGTGATTGATACTTACAAAAAATGACTCATGAATTACCTAGATCAATATGTTGTAAAATTGTGTGCTGCTGAATTATTTTTAGGAACAAGAGGTTGAATTAATACATACAGCAAAGTAATGGATATTTGTGTGTTAAATTTTCTACAAAAAGCCTTTATTGGGCTTTCAAAGCGAAGTGCTCAGAAGTATGAAATGACGGGGTAACATTGCTGGCACTGCTTTTTCACTCCGTTCTTCATGTCTATGTCTTAGAATCTAGACTTTAAATGACATACTTGCATGCTAGTTTCCCCAGTACTTTTAAGTTCACTCACTAGAGCTGCTGATCTTTCATTTTATTTTCTTTCTTTGATGTGAGGCGCCATACTTAATTTTCCATACACCTTTTACACTCATTGCTAAAATATATCTTTCTTTTATCTTTCAGTCATACATAGATAGCTAATATTAGCAACACCCGGTAGCTTCCCAAACACAAATGTTTCTATACTTACAGCATGCCTATGAAGTTAAGTATTTTGACCTCTGCTTTACCCATGCAGAGTTGAGGCATGGAAAGATTAAGTACCTTACTCAGAGCTGTGCAGGAAATCTGCAGGAGAGGCAGTTACAGTACCAACAGCGTCTCTAGTAGTTCTGTTTCATAGTCATAAAATCATCTTCCTTCTGTGGCTACACTTTTGCCTCATTCACTCTCTATTACTGTTTCTCTCACAGTAATTATGAGCGGAATGGATATGGTCATGTCTCTATTTCAATCTATATTGAAACTCATAATGCACCATGTAATAGTTACAGATAAAAAGGAGTACAAAAACTGGACTCGAGCCTGAGATCATTACACAGCTCTCCATTTCCCACATTCACAATGAAAGAAGCAGAAGTACTTTAGAAAAATATATTACATGACAGTTGTAAAATGCATTGTAATGTGTAAGTCTAAGTGCCGAGGCTCCAAACTGGCAGTCAGCGTTGCATTTACCATTTTCTGGTATTTGATTAAAGGGTCTTTGTAAACTTAAATTCCTGCAATGCAGTGTTTTTTCAAGCTGTTCCCTTAATTTTTAAAACATAAGCAGGAAAAGACTACCATTATATTCAGCTCTTGCTGTAAATACTGTAAATGTGATACAGGCAGTAAAACAGGAGCCACTGGCATGTCCTGTATTGAAACTTGAATTTTGTGGAAGAAGTCTCCTGCAGAGACTTGAATCTTTCTGTCTGACATGCTGCTTTATTCCTCATGCAAGTCTGCTTATCTTAGGGCAAGGCATAGCCCAGCTTACAAGCATTCCTGAGAAATGAATGCATGTGCAGGATCAGTGGAACAGTGGCATACCACTAACAGTTCATGTTACAGAACCCATTTTGTAGAACACGCGTTTTTATGGACAAAATTGCAACCTGTCTTTACAACCTGCCAAAGGGCATATCTTTGATGTAGACCCGGTATGTCAACTCACTTCATACTTTGCAGCAGACTACAACAATGCTTATGTATGACTCGGGCACTATCTCCATACCACTCTTCTGCTTTTTGTGTCTGATTGATAGACTAAGATAGAACACTTGCAACAACAAAATAAAATCCTTAAAAGAAGGATGAGAAACCTCCTGTCTTTCCTCTGTCTTTCAGGTGATGCTCATTTGTTGAAACCATGTTGTTGTTTTCTGGTCACATATATAGAACTCATAAAAATTTCATAGAAAGGTTAAACACCTTAATGAGTTTTTAATGTTTACAATTTAAGCAATCTATAATGTTTCCTTTCAGTTGAAGGACATTTCATTCATTTTTGAACTCACAAGGGCTATCAAGGAGTTGCTGTAAGTTCTGAACTAGTGAGTGGTGCCTCCAAATACTGCAAAAAATATTGTAATGAAAAATACTGAGAAAAAACTGTGACCAAGGATTCTCTGCAATGCAAGAACTGGGGATAATTTTAAGTAGATAGCAGTGATCCAACTTTTATTGTTTGACTACTAGACGTGATCCTTTGTTATCTATGATACAGAATCAGATTACTGTTTAGGTTGGAAAAGACCGTTAAGATCACAAGTCCAACCATTAACCTAGCACTGTCAAGTCCAACCACTAAACCATGTTGCTAAGCACCGCCTCTGTATGTCTTCTAATACCTCCAGGAATGGTGACTCTGCCACTTCTCTGGGCAGCCTGTTCCAATGCTTAACAGCCCTTTTGGTGAAGAAATTTGTCATAATACCCAATCTAAACCTCCACACACACAGCCTGAGGCTATTTCCTCTTGTACTTTTTAATTTGGGAGAAGAGACCAACCCCCTCCTGGCTACAACCTCCTTTCAGGGAGTTGCAGAGAGCATTAAAGGCCCCCCTCAGCCTCCTCTTCTCCAGGCAAAACCACTCCATTTACCTCAGCCAGTCCTCATACGATTTGTTCTCTTGACCCTTCACCAGCTTCATTGCCCTTCTCTGGACACACTCAATGCCTTTCTTGTAGTGAGGGGCCCAAAACTGAACAGAGCACTTGAGTTGTGGCCTCACCAGTGCTGAGTAGAGGGGGATGATCCCTTTCCTAGTCCTGCTGGCTGTGCTATTTGTCATAGAAGCAAGGGTGACATTGGCTTTTGGGCCTCCTGGGTACACTGCTGGCTCATATTCAGCCAGCTGTTCACCAACAGCCCCAGGTTCTTTTCTTCCGGGCAGCTTTCCAGCCTCTTTTTCCCCAGTCATGTAGCATTCCGTGGGGTGGTTGTGATTCAAGTACAGGACCCAGCACTTGGCCTTGTTGAACCTCGTGTAGTTGAACTTGGCCCATCAATGCAGGCTGTCCAGATCCCTCTGTAGAGCCTTCCTGTCCTCAAGCAGATAAACACTCCTGCCCCACTTGGTGGTGCCTGAAAATTTACTGAGGGGGCACTCAATCCTTTCATCCAGACCATTGATAAAGGTATTAAAGAGAACTGGCCTCAGCACTGAGCCCTGGGGAACACCCCTTGTGACCGGCTGCCAACTGGATTTAACTTCATTCACTCTTTCATTCAACTCTTTGGTCCCAGCCAGCCAGCCAGCCATACGTTTTACTCAACAAAGCAAACACCCATCCAAGCTATGAGCAGCCAGTTTCTCCAGGAGAATGCTGTGGGAAATGGTGGCAAAGGCTTTATTCTTTAGTCCGGGCAGACAACATCCACAGCCTGTCCCTCATCCAGTAAGCAGGTCACCTTATCATAGAAGGAGATCAGGTTAGTCAAGCAGGACCTGCCTTTCATAAACCCATGCTGAGTGGGCCTTATCACCTGGCTGTCCTTGTCCTGTACCTGCTGTGTGATGTCACTCTAGATGATGTGTTCCATAACCTTCCCTGGCACTGAGGTCAGACTGACAGGTTTCTGGTTCCCTGGATCCTCCTTCTGACTCTTCTTGTAGATGGGTGTCACATGTCAACTGGGACCTCCTTGGTTCACCAGGACTGCTGATAAATGATGGAAAATGGCTTGGTGAGCACTTTCACCATCTCCCTCAGTATCCTTGGGAGGGTGAAAGGAGCCTGAACAAAATGCAATGAGGCTGCTCACTTCGCATATGCAGAGTTCAGCCTATGTGTGAAGCATAGAACATCTGCCCATGAAGGGTGATATTTTATGGTGACATCTTGAAAGGAGGTTTTATCAATTACTGCCCTCCTCTCTCCTCTCAGTGACATTTTAAACACAGTTTAGTTAAGTCTCTACCACTAGTTTACAATAAAGCAGAAGAAAATCCTAAGAATGAGAACAGTACGGCTTGTTATTTGTATGTTGGATCTCTGCAGTATTTTTGCTCTTTCTTCTCCAAATTTCTTTCTGAAAGAAAGGTTTTCTTGTGTTACTGAAAACTATGTGCTTTACTGTGCTATGGAGAGTCCTCATGGTTCTGGTGATGTGTGAATATGGGATGAGTTATATTCATACCTTAATTCCTGTACTTCTTGCACTAGCCTCCTGACAGGATCTATCTAGCTCTTAATTAAGAATTGTTCTCTTGCTCCTGTAAGTTTTTAAGAAAATTATACTAATTAATTAAGGAAACTGATGCTGGAAAAAACACGACAACATGAAAAGCAACTGAAGCCCATTGGAACTGTTAACTTGCATGTTGCTGTTTAATGTGGCTGGCTGTCCAAAAGCTGATTGTTGCTTCATCTGGTCTGCGAAGATAGGGTATTTGAAACAGATCGTATAGTGCCGTGGAGGTATTTTTGCATTACATCTTCATATTTGAATTCCACAAATGAAACAAAAAATCAAAAGAGTAACTTCTCTGTAGCTAGACCATTGATGATAATGCCTTTGACTTTTTATCTTAAGTCTCCGCTTTTGTTACTATAAATAACATTTTAAGCCATTGTGTGAAAGGAACTTCGTGTATCTTTAAAAATGGGAGATTTGACATAACTTTGTTTTATGGTATTAAGGATTTCTTTGTTGTTGGCTTAACAGAGACCTACCATTATTTCCATGGGTTTTTTCTGAGTTAATTCTTTTTCAGACATGCAGAAACACTGTGGCTTGTGAAGTTTTGATGGCCTTTCCCTTTGATCCACAATCAATGCTGCTTTGAAGAGCTATATTTTATTTAGGTTTCCTTTAGGTTTTCCTTGAATTTGTTTTATTCAAAGAAATTTTTGCACTTCTTAGACAAGGTTGAACTTTGCACTTATTTTTATTTACCTTTTGTGGTTGTGTTTTAAGTGTCAGTATTTGTTAGTATGAGATAATACAGAAATTAACATGTTTTAATATTTTCTATTTTAAAAGGTGATCTAAAAGTAAAATACAAATTTAATCTATGTCAGCTCACCTTTTGCATTCTTCTGGGGCAGATTGAGAGGAGCAAGAATCTAAGTCTTACTGTGAGACAGCCTTTTCAGCCTTGGCATCAGAGACATTTAGGAAAGTAACCCAGGAATGGGACCTGTTTTCAGTAATGTCACATTACCTCTATCAAATCAGGGTAACATAGGAGAAGAACCCTTACAGGAACCTAAATGTGAATATTCCTCAACAATGTGATGGCACTCTTGATGCCTTAAGGTATGATTTGACACTAACTTTTATATTGAATGCTTCCACTGGCTCACATTTCTGTGCAGAAGGACCAATATTCTCCTGTCTTACCACACGTTCCTGTTAACTGATCTGGTTTTTTCTCTTCCAGCCGTTGACAAGTTTCTCACAAACATGGTTTGGCCAGTTGCATGTGGAATCGGTGGAATCAGGGTGAAATAGTTTCCTCTAACCACACCCAGGTTCCTACCCACCCTTCACAGCTAGCTTGCTCTGGATCTGCTAGCCCAGTTCACCAATTCACTGGATCAAACTGTGTTATAGCAGCATCCCAGCTTGGACCAGGTAGCATGGTGTCCTCAAGGCAAAAAGCCAAACTCACTGTACTTCCTGTTGGAGCCTTTGTTCTTTATGCTGTAGCTAGCAGATTGCAGTCACTTGGAGAGACATTTGCTAAATTTGACCTCTTGGCTTTGGAGTAATAGGGTCTTTTTAAATACAGTAAGCTTCAAAATGTTTTGTCTTTTCTTGAGTGTCCTGGTGATAATCTTGCATTCCCTGTAGATAGCAGTGACTAAATAGTGGCCTCTTTTTTCTGCTGTCAAGACCTGGGAAAATACGTGATTAGTGGAAACTATGTTGTCATGATTCCATGTGTTCCAGTTGAAAGTGACCAGATCCTACTTTTGAGGAAGCTAATTCCTACTGAAGGAATCAAATACCTTAGCCTTCACTCTGGCACAGCCAGCTTCCAATGAAAATGCAGAAGAAAAACCTGGGATTTGCTCATCCTGTTCAGGTAGCAAATCCCCATGCTGCTCAAGGACAACAGATTGGACATAGGTGGCCCATGTAATCTCTTACCAACTTTGAATGGCAGTCACCTTCCCAAAAGAAACCCCCATCATTGGTGTACTGCCCCTGTGAAGCAGCTTTGTCTTTGCAAAATCCTTCTCGATAGTTTTCTATTGCTGGAGTTACTTTCTTGGGAGCAGATGTACCTGCTGAGAGGTGCCTTCTTACCTGCAGCTAATCTGAGTTTGAAGGGATGATCTATGTCTTTCTGAATATCATATCTAAGCAGACTACTGTATAAATATATCCACTTATGACTATCGTACTTTAGCATAAACATCATAAGTGTCAGGAAACAGTTAATAAGCCATCTGGCAGAGCATGCCTTCTTCCTAGAGCCTATTTTGTGTCAGTGCACTGATTGGGGTAGGGGACTGCACTTAGTGTTGGAGAGATCTAGAGCAGCCTCATTCACTTTGGTCTAAGCAAGCTCTGGTGTTTCTGGCACTGGAATGAGGGGATCTGACTAAATGTTAAGAGTTCAGCTCTCTTTAATGGCTTGAGCTTAGGAGGACAAACTCTATGTGGATCCTGGCATGTAGCTTTCCTTGACATCAGAGCACCTTGCAGATGAGGTTTCTAGCATATGGGATCTAGCTGTAACATTGTACATTTTGAGTGTGATGTGGCATCCTGGACCTCAGGTGTCTGAGACGACTTGTTTTGTAACGTAGCATTGAGTTTAGTTTCTGTCTCACAACCTTTGCCAGGATCAGCAACCACACTTCAGTCTGTGCTCTGGAATCCTCAGACTCATTAAGAGGATTGGGCTGTAGTTCTCAGTAGAAGACATTTCAGGTCCTAGATTATGGTTCATGATTTTGTAGCATCAGAAAGTAATTTATTTATAAGGCACACATGGCATACTCTGTTTTAAAACTTGTCCTCCTCCACACATAGATTGGGCTGGCTGAGGCTTTGATGATGAGAATCTCCTCGCTACTTGAAGAGGCTCAATTCATTATCCTGTGAGTGACAGTCACATCTTACGGAACAGAGTCTGACTTACAGATAACAGCATTTTCTAAACATCTGCAACTGCAGAAGTGTGCCTTGACAAGAGTCTTGAGCTAGTAGATGATTTGGTTTTGAGAACTTAATGTTGAAGCTATTTTCTCTCTTTTTTGTTGAGATCTTGGTTAAGCGTAGATAGGATCAAGAATTTAGTGAAGCAGTCAGTCTAGTCAGGGTTTATGTTGCTTTGTCCTGTTTAGCTTCTTATATAACTTGACGTCTAGAGAGGGAAAAGAGCCTTAATTGAAGTGTAAATCAACGATTTGAAGGTCAAGGTTTTACTCTATTTCAGCTGAGTCTTAGCAGCCTGGAGAATGTGCCTAACTGTGTTCACTACAGTTGGTGAGATGCCTTGTGAAATGCCTGCAGAGTAGCAAATCATAGTCAATCCTCACATCCCATTGATTTGTTCTTGCTTTGCAACTTGAACCTCCTTTATATGAGACTCTTCCACTGTACCATTGTATTGCCCAAGTACTTAACTGCATCCTTCATTAAGTGATAACTTTCAGTTGTGATTATTTTTCCTTCGGTTCCATCAGTTTTAACTGAACAAATTCCACATCCAGATGTTTCAGTAAATCTGTTGATTCCTATTTTCGGATAAATGTTAATTATTTTTATGTCTCAAAATTCCCATTTATCCTCCAGCTTCTGGGATGTCTATTGGCATTGCGGTATCAGAGAAACATGTGACATCCCATGTCACTATGCCTATCTGCCAATATTTCCTAGCAAGCGTGATGGAAGAAAATAGACCCTTGTTGGCCATAGCCTGTTGTCATTCTTCTGGAATAATATTCTGGCAGCTATCTCAAAATTTGGACACTGATCACACCAGCTTCTTTCATCTCATTTGACGTTTCTGTCATTTAGAAATTCTAGACAGGTAAGACCATCAAGAACCTCTTTGAAAATCACTGTTTAGAGAAGGAAAGGCATCTTAATTAGAGCATTACTTTGATACTCATAGAATCAATAATCATAGAACATGAAGTTGGAAAGGGCCTCAAGGTCACCTTTTCTGTTTAGCCTTAAATACAAGTTACATGCCCCCAAATTAGATGTTGTGTGAAATAAATAAAATCACTTGATAACCTATGTTACCCTTAGGAGCTAGGACTTCTTTGGCCTTTGCCAGAATCTGGTCTTTGTGGATTTTCATGTCCTACTTAAAAAATGGGAGAACTAGAATAAAATGATTATGAAAAGTTGCCCAATGGGCATGATTTAGAATTCAAATGGGTCATTACCTCTTACTTTCTGACAGTGACTAGACAGAAAACATCATTTTTCTTGTACAGATTGAGAATTCTGTAGCCATTTAATGGTGCTCAGTCACATTCTCTGCTTTTTTGAGGTTTTTTGGACTCAGTCTCTGGATTTTTTCAGCAGTTTGATGCAGAAGTGCTGCAGCATATTTGTCCTCAGAGCAGTACTGCTTAATGCATTATAATTTGTTTCATTCATAATGCAGGTTTTGAAAATCTTGCAAGTGCTCATTGGTTTTGAAAAGAAAAAAAGTAGAGTAACTTAGTGGGGCTTACTGTCTTGCTGTGGAATAAGCTCAGTAATATCACCCTTGAAGACATTTTCAAATAAGTTACTGTTGAAAATATGTTAGTAACTTGTTGTTACTTGTTTCAAGATGACGTGTGGCTCCGCAAGTGTATACCTTCCTGAAGATTTCAGGGATTACAAACCATTTACTCAGATTGTTCTTGTACTGAGGTCTCTTGGTTTGAAATTATTTTTATGGTCCAAGAATAAGAAAAATCTGTGTAACCAAGTTTGCTACATTATTAAGCTTTGTCAAACAGGTTGTTTGTCTTGTTTTGTCCTGTTCCCGGGATGCTGTACGGTTGTGTTGTGTTACTAAGTATCTCCTGTCTCTTAAGCACATATCAGACAAATGACTGGCTAATTCAGCAACCGCTTGGGTCCAGATTGTAGAAAGGAAAGGGGAAGTAGTAGTATAGAGCATGACCTGTCTTTTATAAGGCTACTAATCTTTAAAAATATCTCTGAGGTTCTTGTGAGGCTTTGCTTGTGGTTCTGCCCTCGGCCGGGAGCTGAGCACCAAACAGCCTCTCACTCTTGGGAGGGTGGAAGGGGAAGAGGGAAAAGAAACCAAAAGTGAACCCCATGAATTGGCATAAGGATTGTTTACTGGGACAGCAGAAAGAGAAATAACAATAGTAGGACTTTTGTAGCAAAAAATATATGAAACTGGTGGTACACGATGCCGTTTCTCACCGAACTGCACAGCTCAGGCTGTACAGCTCAGAGCCGTACTGAAACCAGACTGACCCCAAAAACTGCGCATCCTGGAGCCATGCACTTCTCCCCTCACTACCACCCCCCTTTATGCTGAGCATTATGTAATTGGTATGGAATAACCTCTTTGGACAGTTTGGGTCACCTGTCCCAGCACTGTCCCCTCCCAGCTTCCTGGGTGCCCCCCATCTTCTCATTAGCAGAGCAATATGAACAACTGAAAAGTCCTTGACTGCTTGGCAACAACTAAAACATCTCTGTGTTATCAGCACTGCTTTCATCCTAACTCCCAAACACCATTACACCAACTGCTAGAAATAAATTAACTCTATCCTGGCCGAAACCAGGACATAGTTCACCTGCCTGGTACATCTATGCAGCTGGAGACTTGGAATATAGATCACAGTACAACAGTGGCCACATGGGCAATAGCTCAAGTGCTTTTTGCCAGGTATCCCAGTAGGAAATATTTGATGGGAGCACAAACTAAGGGTTTGCATGTTTTGATGTGGTCCTTTAAAATCCTGACTTAGCACCCCAAGTCTTATATATATATAATGTCAAATATTGGGTTACAACCCAGTTGGACTCACTGGGAGAATCATAGAAACAAGTCTGTGTGCCTGGGACATTTGGTCAGAGCAGAACAAGCCCCAGCACCCTTTTGGTAAGACAGCAACAGAGAGATAGGACAAGGGGCAATGGCTGTAAACTGGAGCACAGGAAGTTCCGCACCAACATGCGGAAGAACTTTTACACAGTGAGGGTGACAGAGCCCTGGGACAGGCTGCCCAGGGAGGTGGTGGAGTCTCCTTCTCTGGAGATATTCAAGACTCGTCTGGACGCCTATCTATGCAATATGAGCTAGGGAGCTGCTTTGGCAGGGGGGTTGGACCCGATGATCTCTCGAGGTCCCTTCCAACCCCTACAATTCTGTGATTCTGTGAACAGAAAGAAATGGATACTGCTCCCAGCTCTTGGGTTGATCCAGTTGTGTGGTTGTTTCATCTTGCAAATGAAACTGCTCTTCCTCCAGTGAGTGTTCAGGAATCAGCTAACTCACAGCCAGTTTCCCCTGTTGGTGAGTGGACTTGTCATTGATAACCAAACCTATGTGTTTGTCTTAGACTGATGCTCGTATTGCTTAGTAAAAGTCTGTTAGTCACTACTGGGGCTTCTAGAACATGGGGTCAGCCCCCCAAAGAATAGACAGTGAAAGAAAATGGAATTAGCACTTTAAGTTAGCTTGAATGCTGCATTTGCCTTATGAAGAAGGATCTTTCCTGTTTGTGATACAGTGTTCCAACAACAGTAGGCCCTAAGTAAGTGGTTGCGATGTTAAAATGTGCTCTGTTTTAGAGTTGTAGAAGCAGGTAAGAACTAGAGGGCTGTGGCTTCACAAAGTAAATTTGGAGATTTTTATCATTCTGGTGTGCAAGTTTCTGCATGCTGTATACATGCATTGCTGATGATTGTCACATCTACTAAGTACCTCCAGAGGAACTTATCAGTATTTGTGTTATGATCAGCCCTTCACTGTAAATGTTTGATGTTCACAGTAACCATTGTGGGTTGTTAATTTAGCGTCCAGGCCCACAGCAGCAGCCGCACTTGAGGAGGAGACTCATATAGGGCTGTCTGGGGAGTTTTCCAATGAAAAAGATCATAAATGTGGGAGAAGTGAGCAAACAAGTGCTTGACTGACTGAAGAGTGCAGGATACAACGCAAGAGATAAGCAAGAAGAGGAGTGGGCAGAGTGAAAGGCCTTAATATGTCTGAGCAATCATCTGAGCTATTGTGTTTCATGGACTCCAAAAAGGTAGTCTTTGAACTGCTCTGTGAACTATGGATTGAAAACTTCATTAGAAGATGGGAAACTAAAAAAATTTTGAAATAGAGTCAAAGTAGTTGATCAAGAAAGCTTGTATGGATTTTGGAAGTTAAATCAGAAAAGCATTATTTTATACTCTTATAATCTGTTCAGCAAAACCAACCAACCAACAAAAAAAATCTAAGCTATCATTTGTCAAATTAATTTGACCTAAGTGGGATTTTTTTTTTTCAGGGACCTGTTAGACTTTTTTGTAGATTAATGTCTAATGAGATAATTTTTATGTTGGAAAAGATAACACTACTGTCTCCATTAATTTGTAGGGTTACCTACTTTGGTTGGAGATGGACTATTCGCAACATTATCAAAACATTTTCATCTTGCTATAATTCTTAAAATCTTTAACACTTACATTAAATTAAAAAATAACATAAAAAAGAAAATGTCTAGTCAATTTTAACTATCCTTAATGAGGACAGACTCAACTTCAGACTGTAATTTTCATGTGCTAACTCATTGTATTAGTGTCTGAGCTGTAGCAGAATGGTTCAAGCTATTTAAAGTAATGTTAAATAAAGTCAAATAATGCTCCAGTCCTCATTCTGACCCACATCTATGAAAGGGGCTGCCTGGATAGCAGAGTCCGTATGTGTGGTGGTTGGGAAACGTTTCTGAAAAAGCTGCAAGGAGAGAGAATGAGAGGTTTAAAAAAATAAAAATCACTGCACCTGTTTTCTGTTATCAGCATTCTTCGAGCTGTTATGGCAAGAAGCTTCATGTGTTAGTTAAAGTGTTTTTAAATGTTGGAGTTAATTTTATAGAAAAATATGGGTGTGGAGGGGGGAAGGGATTTGGGGAAAGCATTCTGAGGATTAATGTTCTGAAAAAGATGAGGTTTTGAGTGCATACATACATATATAATAATAGTTATGAAGCTTATTACTTTTAGTACTTGCATACATTTTCTGGGATTAGTGTAGAAAACGAAACTGGGTTTATGTCTGTTGGCATGTCAAGTGGTGAAAAGAGTGTGTGCCTGGATGATACTGATGTAATCCTGGGAGGAAAAATGGAAGTGCTGCATTGGGAAGTGGTGAAGAAGAGATGGAGATGTTCTTGTACCCATGAGAAATAGAATAGCAAATGTACGGAAGGAAAAAAGAAACAAAATCTATGACTGACACTGAAAGGAATGAGGAAAAAACCTAACCCTCTGAATTCTAGGATAAAATTGCATTTCACTTGTTTATTTACTTTGCTACCATTTGTCTTAATTAGATAACCGACTAAAGTCCCCAAACCTTCATCTTTAAGGTTTAGATTCTTCTCAAACTTTGGGACTACAAGGTTTGCAATGAAATAGCAAGATGAAAAAAATTCTGTCTTCTCTCCTCTGTAAAAGACAGGGCCTTTGTCTTGGAGATGAAGTGCTATGCTTTGATTACGTTGCATTCTGTTTATTTTTAGAACAAGTTCCATTAAGGGCTATCTCAGCCAAAGGAGTATTGATGAAATTATAAGTAATCCCTTTGAAATAATTAAAAAGACCAATTTGTCTTCTGAAGTATTCTCTCATTCTTTTGGTAGTAAGATCTCCTATTGGAATTTTCAGAATTGGCTTCAAATTATCTTGCCCAGATTATTTCTAGTGCAGAAAACAAGAAAAATAAATAAATAAATCTCCGGAATCTTCTGTATCCAGTGTCTGTGGGATGTGATGCTTGAATATGAGACTATGGTACCTTTCTTTCTGTGATTCTGGGTACCTTGGTTTATTTCAGTTTTAACCTAAGGACATAGCATGTAAATCTTCTAAACACAGTTTTATGTGTTTGGATGAGATTGTCTGGCATAGTTAAAGGAAGATTGCATTCCTGGGTTTGAACTGCAAGGTTAATCTCATTACTGATTCTCATTTCAAAGATACGTAGTTATTCTGGAATTCCAAGTAGAGGCACTGTAACTTTTCCATAAAACAATTTCCATTTTTCTGTTCACTTATTACTAGCTATTTTTGGAGGGAAATGGAAGATACAGATAAAATATGTATTATTATCAACTTCTAAAACATTAAAAAAAGCTAAATCTAAAATTTATTTGCCACTAGCATTTCCTAGGAGCTGACAATTTTTACTGCTACATTTGCTGAGATGTGACTTTGGGAAAACTCAGATCCTCATGTGTATGTATGTTGCTGCTCATAGGAAAGGAATAAAACCCACGACTGAATATACTGTGTAACAGCCCTGTTTTATTTTCTTGGTTTGCTTTTCTTGGGTTACACTTAGCATCCTGATGGGTAACAGCTGAATCTGTTTAATGTGTAGTGAGGGGTCTTAGGATAAGGAATATGCTGTGATATTAAGGACCCTTAAAAATAGAAGCTTATTTTGAACAGGATGCAAAGTCTCTATTTGCATTCCTTTATAAAATACTCTGATTTCTCTCTGCTGACCCACCACTTTGCTGTGGTTCTAGAGTTCGGTGATGGTCATTGCATGATGGGTATGACCAATGGCCATTTCTCACTGTTACTTGACCAGTGCTTGTGTAGCTTGACTTGGATGGGTCAGCCAGTCTTGTAGGTTGGAATAATGCCTTCAAGCAGGGTCAGAAGTTTGGAGCCTCCGCAACAGTTGCAGATTATCCTGAACATTTTCAGGTTTTCCCCCCACTGAGGAAGACATGTTCTGTGTTTTTGGTTTGAGATCTGATTAACAATCAGCATTTTGTTGCTCTACAACTCCAGTCACAGTTCACCTTCTTTATAGGCTGGAGGTCCTATTGAATTTATTTACCTATGCCAAATGATTGCTCCTATTGTTTTAAATCTCTAAGGAAAATCAGCATCCAGCTAGGAAACCAATGAGGACCCATTGATTTTTCTCTCCAGCCCACTTACCATCAATAAGAAATGTCCTTAGCTTTCATGATACTTCTTCCCTGCCATAATGTTGCCCTGTTACCTGGCTGCTTTCACTGTCAGGGCTGGTCTCAGTTGCTGATCACGTTATATGTGGATGTGATTAACAGCCTGATAAAATGTTTAAGTCAATACTTGAGAAGCTTGGATAAAGAGAACACTTTGTGGTGAGAGCTTTTTAATAATGTGTTCTGTTTGATGTAAACCAGTGGTAAAGAATTTCTGGTTTTAACAGAAAAATCTTTTATATCAAGGATCAAAGTTTACTTAGCTTGGCATGATTTAACAGTATCCAGAAAAGGAAAATTTAAGGAAAGACAGGCAATTCATGTTCCATTTAGGGGGAAAAATAATTGTTCCCTCTTAAACAGAACTTTTGCTTGTCATGTTTTTTTTCATCAAAGTATTTTCTTTCATAAGAAGGAGTGGAGGGCTTGTAAACAAAATATTCAGCCTGCATTTCATGGAAGTGATAGCCTTTTGAAAGATGATTAACTGAAATTTAGGATGGTCAGATTATTTTACAAGGTCCCTGTGAAGAAGCGAGCGTGTAATTTTTCTAAAACCTTGAGGAAAGCTGCTCCTTCTATGCTGAGTTTTGTTTATGTATATATGAATACAAACAGATTCAGAGCCATTATATGTTCTTTCTAATCTGCTTGTATTGTGACAAATGTTTCTTGGTAATAGTTGTTAAATGGTGTAATTTTGAAACCTTTAAACAGATGCTACCAAATATCACTATAAACCACCAGTATGGACTTCAGTTCTGCAATAAATGGTGTATTTAACAGGACGAGTGTGGGTGGACTTCGGTGATGAGATGGGGGAAAGTACTATGTGGAAAAACTGATAAGGACTGAACAAATAAATGACACAAAATGGATATGAGTTACTGAACTGCAAAATATTCTCCTATTTTTGAAAATCTTAGATGAGTAATTGTCAAGTGTGCCATCTGTAAGTAATGTGGGCTTCCAAACTTGTGGCAATTAAAACACTGCCTAGCATCCCACTCCAGCCCTGTATTTTATTCTGTGTACAAGTCAGTACTGGAGACTAATCTCTTACGACATTAATCGTCTCATGAGGAGAGACGGAATAAATCACAGTAGCCCTTCCTCTCTTCACTCATGAAGATAAATGCAATAACACGATGGCTGATCTTTGTTATGACACTAACCATTATATATTTAACAGAGATAGCAAAATCCCACTGACAGCTAACAAAAGAATTCTCTCCTTATACATTCTATGAGAAGGCTGTATTTCTTTAGTTCAAAAGCATGACTTATCATATCTGTTCTCAGAGGAATTTAAGCATTAGATCTGGATTGTGCCAGTGAACTCTATTCTGCACACAATGATGTCATAATTCAGACTAATGAAAACTGATGTGAAATAATTGTCCAAGCTTTGGAAGGAAAAAACTGTGCAACACTCAAGGACTCTTAACATTCTTGTATTTTCCATTCTGACAAGAAAGAATAACTCTCCTATTTAAAACAAACAAGGAAGCAACACTACCCCCAAAAAAACGCCAATAAACCCAACCAAAACCAAAGCAAAAACTTTCATCAGTTTTTATTTTGTGGAGATTTCAACTTTCCATTTTGCCTTGAGTACTTGAACAGGTGGGCTCAAGGAAAGTGACTTTTTGTTGTGTCTATGATTGCAAAGGACTTTTAAATTTTCTAGCTTTATCACTTGCTGTACACCTCTTGGGAATTTCTTTCCAGGTTTTCCATGCATTAGACACATTCTGGTCTTTCCAGGATAAATTACTAAGAAAGATTCTTAGTATTTTTCTCCATCTCTGCTTGCTTATTAATTTGAAGGGAGTGATGCTGTGCATCATCATGTGGGTGAGGAACTGAGCAAACACCTGAATTCTGAAGTTTATGGACTTCCCTTGTGAGGTTAAGAGGATCAAAGTGACTTACACTGGTTTTTCGTCTCAGCATCAAAATGTGCTGTAAATTTCATGAGGTAACTTCATGCCACCTATCTGACAGTCAAAATGGAAGTATATTTTTTACAGTTTTATTTTTATGTTTGCTGTTGTTGACCATATTTTGGTAACATGGATAGATGTGCTTTTTGGCTGATGAAATATATTCATGGTGCATCAAAGGATTAAATGTCAGTTGCAATATGAGACTTGTCTCATTTTTTTAGTGGGTAAGTTTCACCTGGATGAATACTTCAAATGGCTGAAACTAATATGTAAGTATATTTAGGTAGAGTGCGTAGTTTAAAATATTTTATTTGTATTCTGCTATCCTTCTATCCTTCCCCCCCTCCACACCACCCTTTTTTTTCTTTCTTTTTTTTCCCCCCTCCTTTTTTTCTTCTGGTTTTTTTTTGTTTTCTTTTTTGCCTTCTGGAAGTCTTAGGTCTGTATCTTTAGGACACTGTCTAACAAGATAAGCTCTGATAGTAAAGCAATGGCAAGAAAGCCGGCATAACTGTCACCTCCTGTTAAATTTGGTACATTCAGAGAGTCGCCAGTAGGAATTTTATTTCTCACATTAAAAGTAACCCTTACACATTACATTTGCCTGAGGAATTTCAGTGATGAAGGCTTTTAAAACAAATGCACGCTCATTCTCTCTGTTGATTTTTCTAATAAGTTTTGCTCTTTGTATTTTCTTTATTTACTATGCTGAAACATAAGTTACACGGTAAACCTTTTAGTGTCTCAGAAGAAAAATAGCTGTATCAGCTTTCAGTAGAGAAAACAACATATCTGGATGTGAATATATTTGGGGTTGGGTGCTTCTTAGTACTTTTTTTTTCTTGTTCCCTTAAGTAACGAAGAATATGTTCACACTGGTGGTAGTTCTTTCCTCTGTTACCTGTAATATAAAGGTAGGTGACAGGGCCCTCATATCCATTCTGCTCCATTAGTTCCAGTCACCTAAGCATGGCCTTTCTTCATTTTATACAGGGGTAGGTGCCAAAGGGGAATTTTTATTCCTGCTGGAATTAGAGCCATTTCAGGATTGTGGCCTGACCACCGAATGAGTGCAGATTTCAGTAATGGGTTTGGGTGTCAGAGATGTGTTTTGCTCCTGGCCCCTTCCCTGGAATAATGATTTGAGTTGTAAACAGCTCTGACCCATGTTTCTCAGCTGGGTGAACTGATACAGAATGTGAAATTTCTACTCTAAACTAAATAGGCAGAGAAAATGGTCTGCCAGCCATGGGAGGTTCATGATACAATTTGTCCTGTCAGCACGTAGGAACTAGCTATTCGATACCGACTACTGAGGCAGCGCTTGTGTACCTGTGTGGGTGTTTTGGGGAACCCATGGTAATGAACTGCATCTGTATGGATATGCTAATGTTTCAGGAGGTAGAGGAGATAGAGGAATACACTGTGGAAGTGTACTGTGGTCAGGGAGGGCAAGGAAAGAAAGGTATTTCAGTAGGGTTGTGGAAAGGTGGGAGATAGAGAAGCTAGGGGTATTGCTACACCTCAAAAGATGAGAGTATCCCTTTGAGAGTAGAGGAAGGCTGGGAACTGTGAGAAGCAATGGGGTATTGTGATAGAAAGCAAGAAGAGGTATAGCTTGTGTGGCTAAGCAGAAGTCTGGAGGCTGGACCGCACTGTCAAAATTGAGCAGTCATACTGAGAAGCTGGATGCTCCATCGCTTGAACTGAAGTCATCGCTAGTAATCTTGCTGCTAATAATGGAACCCGTACTGGGGTTTGACATCCTGTTCACTGGGGTATGTGTCTTTGATCCTGATCTTACAGAAATTTGATAGAATTCTATGTGTTCACTGGGTTCATCCTGTTACAGACACTGTATGGATCTGTGCTGACAGAGCCTTTAAATGAAGGTTCCTTGTTGCTCAGACAGACTGATTGCATTAGTAAAAAGAGAAATACGAAGGTTTCTTTCTGTTTCAGGATGTCAGACCAGATCAATAAGTTATTATAAGTCAGTTGTTTAAGGTTGAAAACTTTACCCTGCTTTTTCTGGTGTGATGTATGAGGCCACTAGCAGTGGCAAGATGTTCCTGCTAGAGCTTGTGCCTTTCAAAGCAAAAACATAATTGTATGTTTAATTTTAACTGTATTGTAATCTAATTTCTTTTGAATTCAAAATGTCAAATGTACAGTTTATTTGGAATTTCAGAAGCACTGTTGCTGCCCTCCTGTCAGTTTAAAATATGACATTATAAATAAATTTAAAAAAAAGAAGAACAATAAAAGGGTCCGGACATCTCAGAACAAGCCACAAACCAGCTAGTTGAAGCAATGGAATGAACAAACAAATCATTCAGCTTCTTTCTTGCTCCTTCCTTTCAGTATTTTAGGAGATGATAATGCCTTACATATCTGGCCGGTTAGGAAAGCTAGTCAGTTTAAAAAAAAAATTCCATAGTAGAAATTCCCTTGCGGGAAACACTCTCAGTTGTTCCCCAAAGTTCATGCTAAAGGATCTGTAAAGTGTTTTTGATTGATAAAGGGCTGGGGGAAAAAATGTTTGGGTGTACTTTAAACCACATTTGAGCTCTACAGGTCAGTAATAGTACATCTGTACCTAAAAAAATGTGGACTAGCAAGCATGTACAAAGTGATGTTAAAACTTAACTTAATGTATTTCAGCAGGCTTTGGTATTTTTATGTGTTGCTTTCTTTTTAATGTTAGAGCTTTGTTCCTTTCCTTGCTCGGTTTTACTTTTCTTTCTTACCTGTAGTGATGTGTGGATTAAAGAGACAAATTCATAGTATGGAGCATAACCACGAAAGACGTATCTTATGAAATGCACCTTCCTCTACTCAGATTTTATAGCTTCCTTACTGTAACTGCAACTGCTCAAAGACAAAAGTCCTGCCAGGAGAATTATTACTGCTGTTTCAAATTCTTTTAATATTTTAGTACTTGGAAACTCTCTTTACCTTTCTCTTAATCACCATCAGCAAGAGCTCCATGAATATCTGAGAACCTATGTTAAAATAGGTTGTAGTGCATCTTCCCTTCTTGTTTTCATCTTTTTCCTTTTTTTCATGCCTTACGTACCCTTCCTCCTCTTGATATTCTTGCTGTTTTATCCTCTTCATCCATCTATACGCACTTCCTTTCTTCCCCCACTCTGTACCCTACCCTCCTCTCCTAACCATTTGCCCATCTTTCTTCACACAAAGGGCTTTGAACTTTTACCAGGCTGCTGATAATTCCCCAATGTCTAAAGCCGTTAATCAAAAATGAATACAAAAGATTTGAGTGGGGCATTTCCCACAGTAGAAGTCAGTCCTCCTGTTACCCTCACACAGGCAGCTGGAAAAAGACAATGCTGGATTTTTTTCCAGGGCGCTGTTCTTGTACCCTGTTTGGGGCTGCATCTTTCAATTTTAATTTTGTAATGGGTAGCTAGAAAATATATTTCGTGCTTTGGAGAAGGGAAGTTATTTTCCTGTTATTTTATTCACCCGTCTGTCTTTGGGCCGTGAAGATACTGTCTACTGTGCAGTTCAGCCAGACTTGTATTCTAGCAGTTGAGTGGCAGCATTGGCAGTAACTGCGCTGTTCCTATGCCTCCTCCTGAATTATTTAAATAATGTTCTAAAGAGAATTGCTCCAGTTTGTGAGTAGTGGCTCAGCCTATAGTTTGATCAAGCCAATGGAATAAAATGATCCTGATTTTTGTCAGCTACCTGACCTTCCGATCCCTGCGGGCAGCTTCCAGATACGGAAGAGTCTCTGGCTGGTTCCTAGTAACTGTACTCTGGCTGCTCCGCCAGCGTCAGCCAGCCCACTAGACTGGTTTGTCTGATGCTTTTGGACCGCAGCACAGTATCAGGCTGAGCTCGGTTCTTGTTTAGGAGAATGGTTTTTCTCTCAGTGTAATAACCGATAGCCGCAGGAGTAGTGACTGCCAGGAATGTTTATGGGCCGCAGGAAGGCCGACTTTCCAGTTCGCTGTCCCTCCACTTCGTCTTCCCTCCAGCGACTGAAATGCACACGGCTGAGCAGGTCTGGCTGAGGTAGTCACAGGTGGCTGTGTACATAATTAAACTAGCCATTCCATCCATTATCACAGAACCACAGAATCGTAGGGGTTGGAAGGGACCTTGAGAGATCATCGGGTCCAACCCCTCTGCCAAAGCAGGACATATTGAGGTTCTCTTTTGATTTGGTAGGTGAGCTGAGCATTCAGGATTTCTCTCTTACGCAAAGCTAGGTGTCTTTGCTCTGGAGTTCTCTTGTTAAACAGTCCACTTGGAAAGTGTTTTTCCCCAATGCGGTAACTGATTTTTTGAGCAGTTGTCAATGCACAGAAGGTAATAGATGCCATGGTGAGAAAAGGAATTTGGATTTATTCTTGTCCCATACAACTGAGGTGATTGTTCCAGTGAAACTGGGAATGTATGTGCTTGTGGCATCTGTGTTGTTATTTAATATCACTGAAGTTGTGAGTTGAAACATGTAGGTGATACCACCATGAGAGTTTGTCAGGCTGTTTCCATTGTCTGGGAAGCTTGATTTCCACCGTGCTTGGTAGTATCTGAGTTGTCTTCTCTTTGAGCCATTAACCAGAGTTTGAATGAACACCAAAAATGTGTTCAGTGCAATGACAACTTCTGTTCTCTTCCACATTGTCCTGATGGCTATCAAATTATTTGTCCCAGTTATTTAGCGACTGTCCCTTTTTAAGGCTGTGCTTGAATGGCAGAAGTAAATAGAGCATATTTGATCCTCTGTGATGGAGGTTGCAGTCAGTGCAAACCATTCTTCTGCTGTTGTTGTTCTTAAAAAGAAAAAAAAAAAACAACATTGAAACAATCATACTCTTCATGACAGTATTTTGGCATGTTTTAATTTCAGCATTATTAGTCACTGCCCATATATACGATACGAGTGTTGGTGGATGGAGTGGGAGGAAGGAGAATTTTAAAGCAGATAAAGGCTTCTTCCCCTGATGTATATTACTTTTTCTGACCAAAAAGTCTATGACTTAACTATGCTGCTGCATTTTAGTATTTTATTTGCCTTAAGGCACAGTTAGCAATTCAGTTTGAATTTCTAATATTATCTTTAAAAGTCTTAGAAATGCAAAAAGGATTGTGGGCTTTTAGTACTGTTAATAGTGAGATACAGAGGCAAGAGACACCAGTGCAATTATCAGTTCAGTGTATTCATTAGCTCACAGACTCTTAAATAATACTCTGATGCTGTTTTCCATAACTGGAGGAAGAAAATGAGATTATCATTACAATGTTTTTACAAGTAATTATTTTTATTTTCTTACTGTGATGAATGGTTAGGTTAAAAATGGGGGGGAGGGGTGCACAACAGCATGGTGGGAGGGACAGAAAAAAACACATCCTTACTAAGGTTGTCTCCTAAATTAATCTTCATTCTGATAAAGAAAACTTAATCAGGGACACAATAACAGGATTTTCAACTTAGGCAGTGTTTGAATTGGAGAATTAATGCCTTTCAGTTAGGGTATGAACAGTTCTTTAAATAACAGGCTTTAAAGGGTTTAAAGGGTAAGATGAACAGAATTAAATTCATGGGGTATATGAACTGCAGCCCACACTACATGTCCGGCATAAAACAAGTCCAGACAATGGGCAATTGTTTGCTCCAGCACTTTCAGCCTGTCTAACATACTCGGCATTTCAGTTTGTCATTATACGCTGAATGTGTTCACTTCATACTGTGGCATTTGCAATCTGCCTGGTGGGCTTGATTAAACTTTCTGTAGTGGTGTTACGCATCCTCCTTGTTGGTTTCATTGTTCTTTGGTGAAGATGATCTTCCGTATCCGTATGTTTGGCCATTGTTTGCACAGCCAGTTCAGTGCAGCTTTCTCAGCACAAACCGCTCTCCCTTCTCCCATTGTCCAGAACAGGGTGACTTCTGACGTTTGCAGAGCTTTACTGTTTCCTTCCCATTACTGTCAAACTCAACGTGGTAATACTTGGCACTTTTACTGACTTTTATATAGAGTAGGATGTGATGTCGTAGAGAAGGGGACAGGGCTACCCAAATTTTCTCAATTGCAGGGAGGAGCTGCCCAGGTGTGCTGAGGGGCCTGTACTCAGGAAGAGAAACAGGGAATCCTCCACAGTGAGTAACCCCACTTTCAAGTGCACACAGTTTCCTTCATAGCCGTGTCCAGTACAGTGTAGTTTCCTCTTCTGTCCTTTCCAGTTTGCCCTCTGGGATGTTCCCAGTCCAATTCTCTTCTTTTCCTTTTATGTTGGTGTATTCTTAGTTTACCGTGTCCTTTGTCTTCTTTCTGAAGGTTAAAGTTTCCATTTTTGTCTCCATACCATTAATCTTCTCTCATACTAGTCTTAATCTTGATAAGCATTGCCATTTTTCCAATGTGTCATTGTGGTTCTGTCACTGATACATCGTATCATTTCTCTTTCCTTATTGTGCAGTGGCCCTTTTCCCAGCCCTGTGCAGTTCCTTCCATCCTTACTCGTTGCCGTGCTCTTTCCTGCCCACTCTTCTTTCTCCTTTCAAATCACCTTTCGGTTTTCCTTTCCTGATGGGTCCCTTTTGAATCTTGCCTATTGATGTACACGAGATAAGCTCAGTTCAGCTCCCAGACCTTTCTAGTGCAGCCCTCATTTCTGCATTTTCCTTTGTGGAACTGAAAGATAAAGGATATCAAAGCTCATGTGTAACAAAGAAATGAAGGATTTGGTAAACTGTGTTTCGGCTGTGAAAGGGGAGAACAGGCAGTAAATCAGAACTGTAAAATGGCAGGAGTGGGCTGAGCTGGTCAAGTTGTACGGAGTAGGAGGCTTTGGCTTTAAGTGAGCTGCTTGAATTACAGCCCTGGCTAGCACCCTTCACAGTTTGATGATGTGTATGATACGACGTGGTGGTGTCTCTAGTTCCTAGTAGATAGGTATCCACACAGTAATAGCTACTTTCACAGTGGACATCATGCGGTAACTACTAGAGAGAAGCTCAGGATTGGATGAATTTGGAGACCAAACTGATCTCTTTCTTACCCATGGTAGAAACACAAGTTCTGGCTGAGATAGGTTGGCAAGGTGCTCTGGGAAGCTTGATTGCCGTGACCTGTGCTGCACCTTTTACTGCTGATTGAAAGGTTTCATTTTCCAGGGCTGTCAGTCTGGTGCTTTACATGAGCAAAAGAGTGGCTCTTTGTTTAACAGCTTAAAACTGATGGGGACAAAAAGGAAGTGGAAAACCAGAAAAACCTGTATGAGATGGCTGTATCTGGAAAGAGGAGTGGGTTACTTTGGGCTCAATTGGAAAAGGCAAAGGAGTGGAAAACTGAGCTGAACTGGAAAAATATACTGCACTCTGTCATGTAGCATCTTGTGTGCTGTAACTGTTCTGATGACTTCATTTTTCATCGTTTTTACAAATAAACAGCATTTTAAAATTGAAACCGATCTGTGTCAACTCTCAGAGCAGCTCCTGCTCTACAAATGGTAGGGTTTAGCCAATTTTGTTCCTGAGGTCATGATAAAACCTAAGTGTAGAGTATTCAAATGGCCTCAAATAGTTGTAATAATCAAAAAAGAAGACTATCTGTCTCTTGTTATGTTTTGTTGTGGGGTTTTTTCCCCTCCTGCCTGAAAGGAACTCTGTTGTTGTGTCATAAAATTAGTTGCATTTTTCAACTCTTTCATTTGGAACCTGGTAAGAATTTTTCCCAGGGAGCTGTAACAAATGATGCACAAAAGCAGCAAGTAAATCTTAAGTCTTGCTGCAGTTTCCTTGACTGTATCTGGCCTTCCAACAGACAGAGGACTCCAGTCTCAACACTGCTGTTCCCTGCCTTTCACAAATGACTGCATAAAAACTGCATGATCGCATAACCTTTCAGATACCCAGGACAGCTGTGTCTTGTCACTTACACACTTATTATTTCTTTTCAGGCATTGGAAAAGTACCCCAACTCACCCATGACTGCAAAACAAATACTGGAAGTCATTCAGAAAGAAGGGTTAAAAGAAACAAGGTCAGTGTTTATATGTTCTGTATTTTCGCTCTCTCTTTGAAAACCATCTAGCAGTGGTATATAATCTTTACAAAACATAAAGTGCTGGTTAATGGCTGAATTGATTTTCAGTAGGTAAGTGGGAAATATAGCTGATGGGTTTTGTTTGTTAGTTAAAGGCTTTTAAAATGGTTAGTGGCTGGCTTAACTTCCTACCTTCCCAAAGGAGTCTTTGGGCCAGCTCCAGTCCAGTGGCCTTCCTCTGAAAAACAGTGCGATCTGCTCAGGCAGCCCAGTGCTACACCTCATTTCTGCTTAAGGACCAAAGTTTGACAGATGGGCTGCCTCTGCCACCATGGGCATGGACAAAGTGTGAGATGGAGCTAGATGCCGTCCTCCTCTCACTTGTGTTTGTGGTCTGGCAGTTAGGTCGCTGTTATGACGTGCTGGTGTTCCCTGTGCCAGTAAATAATTGGGAATGGAAGAGGGGCAGTGTTTGAACACTGGGAACTAGTCTGTGTGTCTGGAGAGGTTGGATACTGAGTTGCTTAGTAACAGTGTACTTTAGATGTAGATTTCAACTATAACCATTGAGTTCTTGGGGGATAGGTAGGTTATCCAGAACCTATGGAAATCAGCACCTGTCTTCCATTGATTGACTCCTGGTTCATATGGGCATGCAGCTTCTTTTTCCTCAAAGGTGACTGGCTACTTGGTAGATCTTCTTGTGACCTACACATGGAATCTTGGGGATGAAGGAAAATAACGAAAAACTGGTTGGTTAATGGGGTTCTTCGACAAGATGTAGTTTCATCTTCTCTAAATGTTATAATAAAAATTTTCTGTTCTAAATTGTTTTAATCCTTGTTCCTGTCTCAGAGCAAAGGGAGACATCTGCTTTTGTTTAATTATATTCTTTTAGCATGGAACCTGAAATCTATGACAACAGAACTTCAAAGCCCATGTAGAGGTGTAGTAACACATTATGTTTGTTACTTCTGTGTGTATTCTCATGAACCAGAAGTAACCATAAGACATATTTTACTGAATTCACTGTTGTACCTGAGAAACAGAACACTCTGTGTCATCATTTGCACTACATAACTATGCGGTGCTTTGTTGGTAGCCTCATAGCATGTTGATAACAACTGTATCTTGGTAAAACTACAGAAGAGATGGTATGCAAGGCAAAGTTGAATTTGCCACCTTTTACAGCTATATAATGCTTTAGTTCCTGTCAAGAAATTGCTTGGTCTATATTGGCAATGATGCCAAGGAAACAAGGGGATGAAAACTTATAAAAATGAATGTCCAAACGTGTGTTATGCTGCAAGGATTTGCATAAAATAACAACAACAAAAAAAGAAAGAAAACCCAACTTTGGAAATCTGTTTTTATTGAGATACTGTTTCTCACAGTGCTTCTTGCATCTTGTGATACGAGACAACTAGATGGGAGAGGCTCACATGCCTGTTAATAGCATTTCTTTGTAATTTTAAAAACTCTTGTCTCTGTGGACAGTCCATGAACACAATTTTGTTTGCAAAACCTAGGGGAGGGAGTAAAGGCAGCATTTTATGTTTTAAATATGGAAAATGTAGAAGCCCTTTTTAATTGCTGCGGAATGAATAATAAGAGAAAGATTCCTTTAAAGAGGTTCAAAGATAGATCTTTCATTTCTTCATTTACTAAGGAACTAAGAATTGCAGAAAAGCAGGAAGGAAATTCAGATTGATTCTGATTTTTATTCATGGTATGGTCTGTCCAGGTATTTGTGAATATGTAGGAGTGTCCAGATAACTGAGGATAAAATTCAACGTTCTTTAGTCCTTACTTGCAACATTGTGTGCTACCTTATATGGTAGGTCATCATAAACTGATTAGCCTAAAAATTCTAAATTCTGCAATTCTAAAAACAAAAAATGTTGATTCTGTATCTATTTTTTAAAAAGTATTTGGATTCTCATTTAACTTCTGATATCATGTAAAAGTTGTGTTTCTGCTGTGTTTTAATTTTGATTAGGCACAAACCTGTGAAGTTAGCTGAGTGCCTAGCTCTTAATAGGAGCCAATAAGGTGTTTGACTTCATACACATATTTTTTGTTTGGTCTTCAGTGCATAAGTAATGGGGTTTTTTTCAAAATCCTTGAATTTAGAGTCTCCCATTTATTTCATCCAGCTCTGCAATGTCTTTCAGAAAATACCTTTCTGCAAGTGTGAGACCTTACTGTTGCTAAAGGTGATCTTTCGTGGTTTCTATGCTGCAGACAGTAAGAGGAGCAAGAGATGTAAATTTATGATGTGCAGTCACCTGGTCATAAGCAGTAAAATGACACTAGCATATTTTATTCTGTATTGATTTCTGTATTCTTCAAATCTGAACTTGTTCCAGTAATATGTTACTACTTTAATATAATTTACTTACTTCCTTTATACTGATTATCATTGTCAGTAGAGCCTTGGCAATCCTAAATGAAGATTGTCAAAAATTCTTCTCTCTACTGTTCCATTTATAGATGAACAAGATTAATTGGCTCAGTCATTTTCCAACTATATTACAGCATTAATTAACCTAAAGCTTTTTGCTGTCATAGAAATTTGAATGAATAACACATGATTTTCAGCAATCTCATCATCATTATGTGTAATCTTTAAAAAGACAGTCAGACTATTTAGCCTCTCCTTTTCTTTGTTTGCAATAACATCAAGTTGCACGTTAGTTTTTTTATTATTCAAATGATTAAATACAATAGGAGGAAAGTTCTAAAGTTACAAAGCCAATACATATTGGAAATAAAAATAAAAACTTACTGACATGTCCTGTGAGGGGTTGTACACCTACCCAGTTTCCTATAGTATATCTTAGGGAATGTACAGCTCAAATTTCTTATTTTTTTAAATACCTTTCCTGTTACAATGGTTGTAAAATGTTCAGTAGGCAGGCAGTTCTGCTACCTGGAAGAAGTAAAAACTTTGAAGGCAAACCTTTTTGAGTTGTAGAAAACACATTAATTTTTTCTAGGGATAGGAGGAGGAGGGAGAAGAATTTATTTTACATTCATATCTGTGCTGATAGAGAACAGTGTCAGGCCAACACTCTTGGACACTAAAATCTCCTTACAAAGGTCTGGATTTTCCTTCCTAGTTTTCACTGTCCAGTTCTTTTGAAAACAATTCCCTGCCCTGTTGTAAATTTCCAGACTCACAACCTGCTGGTTGTACCTCCTGACATGAGATTTGGCTGATTTAACTAGTATGACAGCAAAGCTAAGAGGGTATGGGATAGATGAGTGGACAGTGAGGTGGGTTGAGAACTGGCTGTCGGACCGGGCTCAGAGGGTCATGATCAGTGGAGCAGAATCTGAATGGAGGCCTGTGACTAGCGGTGTTCCCCAGGGCTCGGTGTTGGGTCCAGTCCTGTTTAATATCTTCATCGACGACCTTGATGAGGGAATAGCATCCACCCTCAGCAAGTGCCAATGATACAAAGCTGGGAGGGGTGGCTGACACGCAGGAACACTGCACTGCCATCCAGAGAGACCTGGACAGGCTGGAAAGCTGGGCAGGGAGAAACCAGATGAGGTTTAATAAAAGCAAGTGTAGAGTCTTGCACCTGAGGAGGAATAACCGTCAGTATCAGTACAGGCTGGGGGATGACCTGCTGGAGAAGAGCTCTGCGGAGAAGGACCTGGGAGTCCTGGTTGATGACAAGTTGGCCATGAGCCAGCAGTGTGTCCTGGTGGCTAAGAGGGCCAATGGGATCCTGGGGGGCATCAGGAAGAGTGTGGCCAGCAGGTCTAAGGAGGTGATCCTCCCCCTCTACTCTGCCCTGGTCAGGCCCCACCTGGAGTATTGTGTCCAGTTCTGGGCTCCCTGGTATAAAACAGACAGGGATCTCCTGGAGAGAGTCCAGAGAAGGGCTACGAAGATGATTAAGGGCCTGGAACATCTCCCCTATGAGGAAAGGCTGAGTGAGCTGGGGCTGTTCAGCCTGGAGAAAAGAAGACTGAGGGGGGACCTAATTAATGTTTAGAAATATCTTAAGTATGGGATGCAGGGGGAAATGGCCAACCCCTTTTCAGTGGTCTGTGGGGACAAGACAAGGAGCAATGGCTGCAAGTTAGAGCATAGGAAGTTCTGCACCAACATGCAGAAGAGCTTTTACCCAGTGAGGGTGACAGAGCCCTGGGACAGGCTGCCCAGGGAGGTGGTGGAGTCTCCTTCTCTGGAGATATTCAAGACTCATCTGGACGCCTATCTGTGCAATATGAGCTAGGGAGCTGCTTTGGCAGGGGGGTTGGACCCGATGATCTCTCGAGGTCCCTTCCAACCCATATGATTCTGTGATTCTGTGACATAGGCTACTAGTCAGAGTATGATCCACTGTAGCCTCAGTGCTCTTTTTCCACTGTGCTGCTTCCTCACTAGTTCTCCATCTTGTGTTTGTGCTGCTACTTATTCCTGTTAAAGTCTAGAGTTCCCCATACTGAATTGTATTCAGGTCTTCAGCAGACTGGTTCTCAAATTTATTAGACTTCTTTAGCATGTGATCTTGTCTTTCAGCATGCAGGCAGCCCTTCCAAGTTTAGCATCATTAGGGGTCAACAAAGAAAAGGCCCCTCTGCTCTTGTGCTTTTGGTGTAAGTGCTCCTTGCCACCCCATCACAGAAGGTTTCCTATATCTTGGTGTGCTTATAGAAACGTCTCTGTGCACAGTGGGTGGGTAGGTGAGTTTGCTGCAGTTTAATTTCCTGAAGCCCATTTTCTTCCTTTTGTGTTCTCCCATGTTTTCCTAAAATGAAAAATCGTCCCTTCATGAATGCTCAGTGTTTTCAGCTGCTTCTTCCCCACTGGTTCAAGTCAAACCTAGTGCTGCCCTGCCTCCTAACTGCTTTTTATGTCTTCTGTTGAAGGACTTTGTTCCTAATGCAACCCCAGGAAATGGCCAGATGCTTCTCTGTCCCCGTGTCTTTCTTTTCCCAAGAAGTGCCCGCATGATCATAATGGGGATATTTAGATAGGTCAGGTGTTTTAAAATTTTTTACTGATTCTTACAGAAAAAAAAGCTTCTCACTTCTAATTTTCCTGGTTTCTAGCTATATTGAACTGTAACGCTTGTAGCATCCTTATTTTGCTCTCTTATGTCATTACTCAGAAATCACCTTGTAGGAACGCCAGGAATAACCTATCTGTTCCCTTCTGTTTGGGGCACTGCACCTTCTTGAAGAAAGACTGCTTAACATTATCAGGGAGATAAAAATAAGACAGAAGTTCTTAGGAATTAGGTGTTGGGATCAAAGAATATTGAGTTTAGACACGGCAAGTCTTCCGTTAAAGATAGGAAAAACAGTAAGGGAATAAGTTACCCTGCATATCTGATGTGGACAGGAGAAGAAATAGGGTCTGTAAATTGTAGGAAGAAAAGATTTTGATTACATAGTACAAGATTTTTTTCCCCCGACATGTATAATTGAGCTCTGGGGAGATGTGAAAGATCTCTAGATCTTTCTAAAACCAATTTAGATACATGTCTGTCAGAAATTATGTAGATTTGGTTGATCCTGCCTTGAACTAGGGGAATAAACTAAAATATCCTTTGATCCATGTTTTTCTCTGAATTTTTTTTAGATCAGTTTGCAGTACTTGGGCTATACATATTGTTTGAGTCCTAGGGGAGAATATCCAGCCAAATTCTGATAAATGTTTGATGCTAATGACCCTAGATTATGTCTTGGCTCTCTGTAGTTCCCTTTCTCCTTGGTGAGGCTGGGAAATTCACTTGTCTGGATAAGATTAAAGCCAGAGAGTCTCAGAATAAGTTAAAAGCCAATAAACTTTCAAAATGGGGGAAGCAATGTTTAATTTTTTGGAGTGCAACTTTAGCCAAGAGCTATGCTAAAGCTATTTACTTTCCTCCTCCATTAGACTCAGGACTGCGAACCCTGGAAAGGGATGATTTCATAGTACTTTTGCTATTCAGCTAGAGTGACTCACCTCTGTATTGTCAAGTAACTTTGATTATTCCATTCAGGTAATTCACAGAAGACGTTATAAAATTCCCCTTTGTCTCGTTCTGGCTTTCATTTTCCAGTAGGAACCTTAAACTTCTTTCTCTTGATGTTTCTTTGATGATCTTCATTTCAGCATTGAGAATCAGGCTGACAGTCCTAACTCCTCCTTTTTTTTCCTTTGCATGTTTTACCTTTTGCTATACAAGATTACCACATCTATTGATTTGCTGTTGTGGCAGTAGTCTTTCAGAACACTAAGAAGAGATGCTTGCCACTGGCACTGGCAACAGTGCTCCTTCTTCTGCACTCCACAATGTTGATAATACCTATCATGAATGATACCATATTAAGTCTTCCAAGCCTAGGAAAGCAGGGAAGTGTGACCCTAATAAATCACAAGGCACTGTGGCTAGATTTACACGCCTTGCACAAAGGCACTAAACTAGTGGGTTAGCTAGAATTAAACCCAGTTTATACTGCTGAGCGGAGTCATCAGCGGAGTGAAACGTATGATCCTTGCAGGGTCTGTCTGTAGCTCAGGAGTGAGACAGGACTCCTGAAAATATTACCGTCACTTCTGAATCCTTTGATCTTTTTGACAGTGTCTCTTTAAGCCTTTGCATAGTACTTCATCCTTAGAACTTTTGACTTAAAAATAAAAGCCGTTCTGAATGCCACTGCTGTTTCTGTAAGTAGGCTGAATGAGCTGGCAACTGTCTTCTGTTGTTTATCATTTTCAAGTCGCTTGTTTTATTGTGTATGCATGTAGACAGGGAAATTTTTACTGCCTTTCTCTGTAAAGTAATTCCAAGATGTCCTTGTGATTCATAACTATAACAAGTCCCAGTTTTTATCTTCCAATTAGGCAAAAAAAAAAAAAGTAAATGCCCTCCAATTAACAAAAGCTCTTAAAAATTTAACTGAAAGAACCACAGATTTTTTTTAAGGCTGTGATTGTTAATGGAAGAGTACAGGCAGTACAGTTAAGAGGCTTTTGTGGTTGCATATGTCTGATAGAATTTATTTGGGAGCCTCTTCAGCTGAAGGAGTGCACTGTTTTGTGTTGAAGGTAGTTATTCCCTGCAACGGACCGAAAGGAAGCCTGGATGGGAAGGGAGAAAGCTATTCGCATGCTTTTCCCTGGCATTATTAGGTTGATTTTTACGCCTCTACAGACGTGGCTTTCGGCTGTAGAGCAGTGAAACAAACAAACGTTCAGCATAACTTGTCTTTCTGCATAAATTCAGTTCAGACACCTCTTTGAAACACTGCTCTTCCCCAGTGTAACATCTCACTGCCTGATTTTGGTAGGTGATAGCAGCGGTTTACAGGTTGAAAATCTCAGGCTTGCTCTTTGCCTAGACATTCCCGACGTTGTTAGGCCACAGTGCAGTCCAACCTGGTAAAACCTGATGGGTTTTCCACATTATTGCATTCCAGCATTATAACCTGTCACATCTGTGATAATTATTTCAGTTTTTGGTAGTGATGTAGCCCTAAAACAACTACAGTGTTAGCTCAAGCCTAAGAGCAGGGTCATTAATTCTTTATTCCTTGTTGCTGCATTGCGATTACCCTATCATTTGTTTAAAGCAAGCTTGCTTATGTCGGTACAAATGTAATCCTGTCTTTGTATTGATTTGGAAAACTAATTTTGGGTGTTAATGAAACAGATTCAAAATAATAAAACCTCAAATGTTTTCCCTCAGCTAGTTGGAAAGACCACAGAATTTTTTTGTCATGGGCCTTCTTCCATTGTGTATACCTATAAAAGATATATTTAAATATAATACATTTAACTAACTTTAATGTATTTTTTTTCCTGAACCACCATGATATTAATTTTTGTTCAATATTTCAGGTTTTAGACATCTGGAGTTTAGGGGGTTTTTTTGCTGTTCCGCTTTCTTTCACAGGACATTGAAGTCTCTTTCTAGGTACTTTAATAAACTGTCCAGTAAAATCAGTCTGTGTGACAGCATTTTTTATAAAATTATTTATTTGTCTGGGGTTTGCCTTGGTTGTGTGTTTGTTTCATAATACGTGTGGTAACAGATGCCCCAGTTGTTACAGCCAGGCTAAAAGTTATGTTTGTGTCACAGATGCAGATTCCTTTGTAAGTTTTATTAAGGGGTCTGGATTTAATTTTGGAAATATTTCAGATGATAAATGGCACAATATAAATAGTAAGAATCCTTTGAGTGTGACACAGTATACTTTGGTGGATACTGTTCTTACTGTTAAGAATATTAATTGAGCATATGTAAAAACAGAGTGGAAAAAGAAGCAAAATAATATTTCTCAAAGCTAAATACAGAACTAAGAATATAGCCTGGTCCTCTGCACCTCCATTCCCAGTGTCCTGTCCATTAAATTGGTGTTGCTGATGCAGTATTTTGACTAGTTCCCATCTAGACACAATCCTTTCCCATTGTCCCAGGAGTTACTGCTACATGAATCTTCCCTCTTTCTCAAACTGGGTCACCAATCCCATGGTCTCCAGTTACCTCACTCCACTGCCTTCCTTTTCCATACCCATGTATGAGAACTCAAACTCCATTCAATTACTCTCTGTGCCTGAAATTCCTTAAGTAATACAATATGGACACCCCAGATTTCAGTATTTATTCCACATTCTGGCTTAGGATTTATTCTATAGTTTGGTTCCCAGTGGAATTATGAGGAAATAAAACCACAATTCCATCATTTTAACATGTTTGTGACGTTCAGAAAGATGATTGAAAACAGTTTAGAAAAGTTCCTATGGCTTCCCCTTTTGTACTTCGCTGCTGGTTTGTCATCGTGGTGAAGTCCGTTCCTGTATGCCCAGGTGAACTCAGATTTCAGAACAGTTCTCTTTTTTCCAAAGATCGTTTTGTTACTGCTACTTGTCCAGATATAGTTTTGCTCAGTGTGCAGTAATTCAGTTTTCTACTTTAGACAGTAGTTCTCTGTATCTGGATGCTAAAGCATGTATTGTAACCACTTTTCCACATTTCATGGAAGCAATAGGAAATATTGATGGTTTTAAAATTTATTTATTTTTTTAAAGATCTACCATTAATTCTGTGTTGGCTTTTTTTGCATAGTGTAATATTTTGCTGTTTAATGTAAGAATTTGAGTTGTGTTTCATTTTTCCTCTCTTGTGTCTCTCAGTGTAGAGACTGGAAAGTAGTAATGTTGTTCATGCTGATGAAAAGAGAAAACCTCCTGCATTATGAATTGATGTTACCATATGCATAGCATTATCCTAAAGTATGTACTGTGTGATAACTGTCTTCCCACATTTCTCCTAGAAAGTGTAACTTCTAGCAATATTTGAGTGAGCTTACAGATTTTTTTTCTTCAATGTTTCTGTATTTCCAAGAGTAATTCTGCATTGAAATTTGTGAATCTTTCAGAAAGAGAAATTATGTAAGGATATCCATGATACCTAAACACAATTAAAAGAATCAGATACTCACAGATGTTAGGTTGGGACAAGGGGAAATGGCATGAAGCAGCGCCAGAGCAGGTTCAGATTCAATGTTAGGAAAAAAATCTTCACTGAAAGAGTTGTCAGGATGTGGAACAGGCTGCCCAGGGAGGGGGTTGAGTCACTATCCCTGGATGTGTTTAAAAGATGGGTAAATGAGGTGCTCAGGGATATGGTTTAGTAGAGGACAGGTACAGTTGGACTCGATGATCTTGAAGGTCTTTTCCAACCTTATGATTCTGTGATTCTGTTAGGGAAGTTTCACTAGACCTTAATTCATCCTCACACCAGTACAAGGATTTTTTGTTTGTTTGTAATGGTCGTTTTGTTTGTTTGATGGTTGGGGTTTTTTGTTTGGGGGGGGGTGGGTGGGTTTGTGTGTGTGTATGTATAGTATGTTTCCTGTAATGTAGTGCTTTAAGTTTGATTTATTTTTTTAAATGACTGAAGAGCCCTTCCGCAGTCTTTAGAGTGTTTTCCTATTCCTTTATCCAAAGTCTGCCTGCAGTTCTATAAACAGAACCATGACTATGTGGAAGATAGGTAAATGTTTATGTTCTTCGATTGTACTACCTTTATCAGCCTGCTTTGCCAGCATCATTTTTAAGAGGAACAAGGACATAGAAGAGCTTTCCAGTAATAGCTGTCCAGAGCCAAAACTTTCTAAATTATCTTTGGGAAAATGAGATTTGACAGAACATGTTCTATTTCCATCATTATTCTGAAATGAAGATCTGTCACATACTAACATTGCAGTACATAGTTAGTAAGCTAGGATTTTAAAATGAAAGTCAGAAGGAAGACCTGTAAGATAGCGTAATATCAGCGTATTTTATGGGCAAAATGCGAGAACTGTTGCTGAGTAGCCAGAAACCTTGTTCAGCTCTCTTGTGCTTAGAAAAAGCAAGAATAATCTACTGTATTTCCTGTAGGAAGTATTTGGGCAAATCTGATTCAATATATAAGCCTGTCAGAAGCAGCCATATGTATCAAACTTTAAACCACAGAATGATACAGAGACTTTAGCTAGAAGGAGTCACCTTTTGAATGAATGCCCTGGTAAAATATTCTTAGGAGAAGAGTTTAATCTGTTGGAAGACTTAAAACCTGCACTGAAAATTGAAGTCTGGCTGGGAACTTGAAGACATGCCTGGTTTAATGGATTTATGAGCTTTTGTTGCAACATCTGAGTAACCTAAGAAGCTGCTTTTTCTTGCAGGTGTCAAATGAATTATTCCAGGTTTCCACTTGCTGGTTGCTGTTTGAGATTTATTTGTTGGGTTTGGATTTTGGGGTTTTTTTTGGCATTTCTGTTTTGTTCTGCATATTTCGCTTCTGCATTGAAAAGTTCGTATTTAAACCTATTATTTGTTACTGCTTTGAATTCCATTTATCACACAGCTGACTTTTGTCTTTATTTCTAAACATTCTGTCTTAAGGGACATGCACAACATCCCACAAAATAGTATAATCTTTTTTAATGCTATTTCTAGTATTCCATAGCAACTGAGAAACAAAAAAGGAAAAAAAAGAAGAGCCTAAACTGAATGCTACAACACAGGCAATTCATTACAGATTTTCCGCTTAGTATTCAGCAAATTGTCAAGTCCTTATTTTCATCATTAGCATATTTTTCACAGAGCAGAAGCATAGCCATTTCTGGCAGACTGAATTAAATGTGTTTTACTTGAATGTGAAAGAAGAAAACATTGTCAGGCTTTCTATGAAAGCATAATTTTCTAGTAATAATTTATTTTTTGGAACAGTTTGATGTGGATGTCTTTATGTTTCCATAAAGATATGGGTGTGTGTTTCAGTTTACCTGTAATTAAACCATTTCTTAACTGAAGGGGGAAAATACAGAAAAAATTCTTTTTCTCATATTTTTTTCCTTCATACTGCATGATCTGAAGAATTTGCTAGCTCTCTCACAGTCATGCACTGGCATATTTTGTTTAAAATTTTGAGGTATGTTTCTATAGAATCAAGACCAAAAAAAGCCTCAGAATTTCACTGGCCAAGGACTATGAAAAAGATTAGATATAACTGTTCAGAAAATTTGTTACGTGCATTAATTTCTTTTATATCTAAGGCTGGCTGATAGCAATTCCATTTTATCTGAGTCTCTTAGGTAGGTGTCTTAATTACTGTGAAATTAAATTACGTGCACTCTCCTAACTTTAAAACAGTTTTAAAAGTGCTTAAACGTCTTTTTATTTGCGTACTACCATGTGAAGGGGAAATATGTTTTCTGCTAGATCTGACTTTCTTTCAGCAGTGTAGAAAGCTCCCATCTTCTGTTTGTGGTTCCAATAAACTGCATTTGTCAGTGCAGATATTTTATGGTAGTTATACACTAGAACCGGTAATTGTGCGGCTGGCAAATATTTACAGTATTGACAGAGAACTGAGAACCAAAATAGATATATCAAATTAAAGTATAAATAAAACCATTTAAATACTGTATGTATGAACCTCTCTTTATGTGCTTGTCCTGCTTTTGCTGAAATGCCATTAATTTTCTTTCTAGTAGCTGGTACAGTGCTGTGCTTTGGATTTAGTGTGAGAATAATGCTGATAACACACTGATGGTTTTAGTTGTTGCTTGGTAGTTGCAGTGTTTACACAAAGTCAAGAACTTTACAGCTTCCCATGTCCTGCCACAGGCACAAGAAGCTGGGAGAGCACAGCCTGGATAGCTGACCCAGACTGGCCAAAGGGATATTCTCTACCATATAGCATCATGCTCCAGATATAACTGGGACAGCTCAGCTAGCTGGGAGGTGGGATCACTGCTTGGGAACAGACCGGGAATTGGGTTGGTTTTTTCCTGCCTGTGGTGAGCAATTGCATTTGTGCATCACTGGTTTTATTTGTTGTTGTTATTATTCTCTGTTACCCTGTTAAACTGTCTTTATCTCAACCTATGAGGTGTTTTTTTCCATTCTCCTCTCCATCCCCTTGGATGAGGGGTGAGCAAGCAGCTGCTGGGCCTCCAACTACTGGCTGGGGTTAAACCACAGTAGTGCTGGAGTGTGTAAATACACCTACAGTCATAAATTCACCTTTAGACACATACACATGCACTTACAGGTATATAAAGTTTTAAATCACAAAATTATACTCAAATGCATCCTTTACTCAATTATTCCAGTAGCAAAGACTATGGGAAAGAGTTCAAAAGAGTCTTAAGAGCTGTTTTGCTGTTTGCCCTCAATAGCTAAAAGAAAGGACAAATTGACCATATCCACACACACACACCCACACACACACCCATCTCTTCTGGTTTTTATTTGATTTGTAATAGAAAAGGAAAATGGGATCTGGTAGCTCTTCTGCTGGAAGGTAGTACCTATGAAAGAAAAAAACAAGCAAAAATAGCTCACTGAGTCACCCTATTTATGAAGTTATAGCATCCATAGCTACTGCTTTATCTTCTGTACGTTTCAGTAAGCTTGCTTAAGGTATGTTTAACTGCTATCTGGAATCTATCGAGATACACCATTCTGTACCTTTTTTCCTAAAAGAACTTCACTTTTGTGCTTTTGTATTTAATTTACAACTAAAGTAAAGCAAGCTACTTCCTTTGGGACCTAGACAGTAGTTTCTCTTGCAAATGGCCTCCGTTACTTGTTACTACTACTTTTCTTTATGTTACCAGTGCACCTGGAGTTTTTGTTTTATAAACTGCTAAATACTTTAGGTAGCCATTACCCAATGTGGAATCATATTTGAAATCTCAACATGTGTCCTCTACAATCATCACAAAAGAATAAAAACCCAATGACCTATGAAGGACAGCAAGGAACTTTTTGTGAAGAAATGTTTGAGAATGTATGACGAGCAGGAAGTTGTTGTTTTAAATCCTGCTTGCTTTCAGTCAGGGAATCTTTTCCTGTCTGGTGAAAATTAGGTAGTTTCAAATTGTATGTATACTCTTAACTGTTTTTCCCCATCATCCCAAACCAACACCACTAAACCCAATCCAACCATTAAGCTTTCTCAGTTTGTAGTAGTTGCTTAAGGATATTAATGTCAACAATTGCATCAGTCAGATGACGTATTGATCTGTGTAAACTAAAATAGTAGGGATATAAGGTTATTTGTGTCCAGGTTTACAATCCAGGAATCCATTACATGATTGGTACTGTCAATTGATTTAATATTATACTGACCATTTCATTCTTTATTAAAGACATTTATATGCAGTGATCAGAATGACTAAGAGAATACAATTCCTGGCTGAGACTGAGGGGGTTATGTTTGTGATGCCACATTATGTTACTTTTCTTTGGCTCCCTATGTGCATGTCTCAGCCCCTACATTCAAAGGGCGTTAACGACTTCAGCAGAATCAAACTTCCTTCCAGATGAAATGATGTGCCTATCAAGAATGGTCTCTCTAAAACTTTTCATTATTAATGCTTTGTTTTTACAAATTACTTGGTGGTTACTAGTGTTAGAATTTAAAATCATTCTCTGTGACATTTTGAAAGTAGATTAACTTTTAGTTGTAAGTTAAATAGAAACTTAGGTCTCAGTTCCAGACTTAATGAGCTGTTGTAAGTCAAAAAAGAATAAGGAGATCTACTAATAGCATGAATTGCAACAGCTGGATTAAGTTAAAACACAAAAATAAAAGTATCTGCTTGGTCCTCTGAGGGAAGGAAAGAACCTTTTCCTATGCTGTTTTGCCAAGTTAAACTCCCTTATGTACAACAAGTATAACTTACACATTTCACATCCACCCAAATATTTTAATTTGACCCACTACAATAAATCATATGTTGCTATATTTTTGGAAGTACAGGATGTACTGTGATTGCCTGTTCTGTATTTATTTTCAGGCTTTCCTTTCAGGTAAGGACTCTTACAAAAAATATTTTAAGGACATAATTGACACTTATTAGTCAGCAAAGTTGTAGTAATTATTACATTTATTTTAAAGTGTGAAATTCTCATCTTGTTTGCAGAACTATTTTCGTAGAAGTAAATATTACTAGAAAACAGTAATTTGCTTTTGGATCTAATCCTTATTTATATGTGATTGCTCCCAGCTTCCTTACTTTTTTTATCCTGCCTGGATTGGTGGCTGAGTAAAACATACTCAAATGCTGAGTTAATCTACAGATAGAAGAATATTGGGAAAAAAACTTTTGTAAGGGAAGAATGCTTCCTCTCATTCTTTCATATGATACTATAGACTTCAGAAATGTTGTGTGTGTAAGTTGAGTGTAAACTGAAGATGTAGAAATAGGTCATTCTCATATATTCTAACTTACTTTTTCTCTTTTTGGGTTTTGGATGCTAAAAATAAACACTTTTGCAGCATTATTGCAGAATTCAACATGTAGTTTCAAAATCCTAAATTCCTTCAGTTAGAAGTCATGCCCTAATTGAAAACTGGGAAGAAGAAGCAAGGAAAAGAAGCTGTGATTTCCCTGAAGCTTTGTGAGTGATACGATACACTTTCTTTGTTTTGAATAGAAATAAACAATAATAAAATGAAATTTAGTTATTTCAATTGTACTTGTTTCACTATTATTTTATACTTTAAAAGAAGTATGATTCTTTTATCAGACTAGAGTATTACAGGATGGAGAGAGAGGGGAGGGCAGCAGAGAAGGAGTGAGAAGAGAATGAGAGGAGGATGAGGAGAAGATAACCAAGAAAGAGAGGAGAGGAAGAGGAGACACAGGGAGAGAAGGCAGTAGGTAGAAAAGTAGAGGGGTAGGGAGGAGTGGGAAGGGCAAAGGAGGGGAGGGGAGGGGAGAGAAGAAGAAAAAGGAGATAAGGAAAAGGTGAAAGAAGGAAAAGAGAGGAGTGAAAGAGAAAAAAAGAAATAAGAAAACAAGAAAAAGAGGAAAGAATGAAAAAAGAACAGAAAGAAAAAAGCAGAAAGAAGAGAAAAATAAATACAGAGAAAGAAAAGAGATGACAATGAAAAGTAAGAGCCAAAAAGCAGAAAGGAAAGAACACAGAGTATGAAGGAAGGGAGAGGAGAAGAGAACGGGGGGGAGAGAAGATGGAAAGAAAAGAGGAAAAGGAGAAGGAAAAACAATAAGAAATGAAAGGCAGGAGACAGAAGACAAGAGGAAGAAAAGAAAAAGAAAAGAAAAAAGAAAAGAAAAGAAAAGAAAAGAAAAGAAAAGAAAAGAAAAAGGCTGAAAGAAAAGAGAGAAGGAGAAGAAAGAAAAAAGAACTGAAGAAAAAGAGACAGAAAGGAAAATGAGAAAAAAAGAAGGAAGAAAAAGGAAACAAGCCCAAGCAAGTCCATTGTGGTTGAGAAATCTGTTAGCAGTGAAGTTAAAATTCCTAACTGACTCAAGGGCTCGTATGTGGTACCGGTATGTGGTAACCAAGACCCTGGAAATTACTTTCCATCAACTAAAAACTGTAAAATCCTTACATTAAAATAACTCAGCTTCGATTGTTTCAGGATTGCCATTCAGTGAATAGATACATTCTTTCTGGGTAAAAATTTCCATAGAAATTGTAATAAGCATTAAAAATCTTTCTTACTGATTTGGAAAATTGATTGCTTAGACAGATGGATGGTGTGGCTGAAATGGCACAACGTAATGAACTCCAGCAGGCCAGCATGTTGGCTTGGGTCAATTTTTAAGAATTTTGCTAGTGAGAGTAAAGAAAGAAAAAAGAAATCACTTTTAAGTTCAGCAGAGCAATTTGCTTTAACGCTGTCCTCTCTATCAGGGAGAAATATTATTTAATAAAATAATCTCATATTACAGTCTGGTAGCTCAACATTGAGTAACATAATAAAGATTTAAAGATTTCTGAAGTGAGAAAAGAAATCCACAATTCTCATAAAATATAAACGCTAGTTTTAAACTCTGCAGTAGTTAGTGAACTTTGTTCAGCAATACTTACTGACAATTTCCTTTAAATGGTTAAATATTGCCACAATTTAAGCCTTTTCTCTGAAATAGGCTTACCTTTTAAGATTTAATTCTTACAGGCCTTAACAGATGTTGTGTTTTGCCTCTTGTGTTTTCTTTCTGTTAGTGGGGGGAGAAGGAGATCTCTGTGCGTAAGCACCTATTCTAATTTTATAAATTTAACTGCAGTTGGTTTTAATGGCATTGACTGGAAAACTGCACTGAAATCATGTGAGAGAGCAGGGACATGACGTTAGGCTGGAGTGGAGGAGTGTGCCGGGGGTGCGGGGCTTCTTCGGGCTTGGTAATTCTGCTCTCCCTCAGCAGGGTGGTACCTCCGCCTCTCCCCTCCCCTGCCTCTTCAAATGCCAGATGTAGCAACCCAAGGGGTTACAGCTCTGGCGAGCCAGCTGTGTCTGGCATGTGGGTTCAGGAGCCGCTGGAAGGAGCATGTTGCGTTCCTGACTAGAGGTGAAATACAGGCCTTGCTCTGAGGAGTCTGAAATGGGAACCAGTTGTGTCAGTCCGAGGCCGTCCTTCTCCAGTTACTGTAAACCAATATTGCAGCCGAAAGAGTAATCCCACTCTCTCCAAGCTGCCTTTCCTCTTCTGGACTGCCCACCTCCCTGGGTGCTGGCACAAGCATTCGCATGGCTGTTCGGGGAAGTCTCAAGATTTAAAGAAAAAAAAAACCAGGAGAGGAAGGTGGGAAGGACGTGTTGTGGAGGCAGGAACATGGGGTCTGCCTTAGAGGGGAGCCACTCAAGCTGCTGCTTTGAGTGGCAGAGCTGGCTGAATGTGATGAGCCTGGTATTAATCTTGGGCCAAGCCTTGTTGGTGAAAGCAGAAACTACTCCATTCCCTTACATACAGGTACACAGGTGTGCTATGGCTGGCGTAACTGCAGGGTGGTGTCTTGTCACTGACATGGCTGCAGTAACAAAAGCCCCTGCTGTGGATGATAAGAAAGGATGGAGATTCTTCTAATCAGTCCGGAGAGGAGCGTGGCTGGAAGCTGTGACTGCATCAGGATAACGATCTTGGTGTAACATTATAAAATAGGAGTCCTACTCGACCTTCTGAACTAGATCTGGACCACTGTGCTGTTCTGGCAACACCATGTTCTGCTGCCTTTTGGCTGTGCAACATAGTTATTGAAGCCACTGTCAGATGCTGCACTGGCTTTCTCTGTGGGTGGTGCTGCAGCTCAGAATTCCTCTTGTTCTTTTGCAGTATAGTTTGTCACTCTTGCAAATCTCCAGCAGAGGCAGGTAATCAGAGACCTAGCAGTTGCAGTGGTTTCCAGGGTTCTTCAGGAAGCTTCAGGGAAAATCTTCTGGGTGCTTTTGCTTCTGGGAACTTAGATGGCTTGTTGCAGGTCCAGACCAGCCTATGGAGGGAGGTACTTCCCTCTGTTATCTCTTACAGACAGCTTTTGTTGGCAGCTTACTGGTTGTGAATAGGGTCTCCTAAGATTGGGAGTCTTCGAAATTGGAAAATTATGACTTCTGGCAGTAGAAGGAAGGTGTGCTGCCTGCAGAGAAGGACAGATGTAGTGCCCTGGAAGGAGTTGAGCAAGATTATCAGGGGAGATGTCAGAGCCAGTCGAGGATCAGCCAAGTGTATACATGAAGAAGAAAAGCAGGGTGACGGTTATTTGAGACTATATCCTTACAGAGGCTCCCATCTGCCAGCCTGGTTGACTAATGTTGTGGTAGACATCTGCTGCAGACTGTCAGGCTGAGTAGATGAGGCATTTGAGTAACTGCTGGGGGCCTTGCAATCATTGCAGGCCATAGTAGTCATGGGGGATGCAAGCAAGCCAGGGCATTCCTGAAAGTTCTTGATGCAGGTGGTAGATGAACCAACTACAGAACATGATGTCCTGAACCTGTTATAGATGAACAAGGAAGAACTGATTAAAGGTGTGAAGGTGGATGATCAACTTGGACATGGTTGGTCATCACACTATGGACAAAAGGGCCCAGGAAAGCTGTTTAATCTTTTGGTGAATGGGAGTGTCCCATTCCAATGCACAGAAAAGTCAAGCAAGTGTGGAGAAAGTCAGTATGAATGAGCAAGGACAAATCATGCCTGACCAGCCTCTTTGTTGTCTATGATTAGATTCAAAGCATAAGAGAGCAGTGGATGTTATTTACATTGACTTTAGCAAGACCTTTGGAATAATTTCCCATAGTATCTTCACGGTCACATTACTGAGAAAGGAACTCAATAAGTGGACAATAAGAGGGGTAGAAATTTGCCTGGACTGCAGGGTCCAAAGTGTTTTGATCGAAGGTGTTAACTCCAGTTGGTGACCAGTCACTAAGTGGTGGTGCTCCAGCATGGGTACTGATGCTATTATTGTTGAATGCTGTGATTAAACACCTGGAGAATGGAGCAGAGTGTACATTGGGCAGATTTGGACATGGTCCTCAATTGGAGTAGTTGTTACAGTGGAAGATTCGGCTAATGTTCAGGAGAATCAAGAGAGCAAAGAGTTGTGTTAACAGGAACCTCATGAAATTCAAACTCCTTCATCTGGGTCATGGTAACCCAGTACGGGTTGGGGAATGACAGGCTATAAATCAGCTATGCAGAAAATGACCTGTGATCCCTGGTGGTTAACAAGCCAAATGTTAGTCCAGCAACTTGCCCTTGTGGCAAAGAAGACCAAGCCCATATTGGGCTGTGTTAGCAGGAGCATGGCCAGCAGGTCAAGTGAACTGAGGACCCTTCCAACCCAGACCATTCTATGATTCTATGATTCCCTCTGTTTAGCACTTGTGAGACCACATCTGCAATACTGTGCCCAGTTTTGGGTACCCTGGTACAGGAAAGAGGCTGCTATCCCAGAGTAAGCCCAATGAAGGTTCACCAAGATGGCTGGAGGTTAGCACATATCATGTATGAAGAAAGGCCAAGAGAGCTGGACTTGTTCACACAGGAGAAGAGGAGGCTCAGGGGGATCCCATGGCAGTCTACTGATCACTAATGGGAGCGTGTAGAGAAAACAGAGCCAAGCTTTTCTTGGAGGTTGCACAGTGACAGCATAAGAAGCAAAGAGCAAGAGGCAACAGACAGAAATTAGAACATGGAAAAATCTGATTTGATACTAAGAAATGTATTTTCCCAGTGAGAACAGTTAACCATGGGAGGAGGTTGTCCAGAGAGGCTATGAAGTGGCCATTCCTGGAGATTCCACACAACTGGACTGTGCAAGACCCACGTCCAATTGGCCTTGCTTTGAGCAGGAGGTTGGACTAGGTGACTTCTGAAAGTTCCTTCCAATGTAAATCAGGCTACAGTTATATGAATGTGTGAACCTTGATGGAGCTGTATGTTCTTAAAAATAGCTGTAACCTTTTTTTTGGGGGGGTGGGTTGTATTTTATATTTTGCATTTGACTAAGTTATATCTCAATAACACACACAAGATATTCTTAAAGCACTACAGAGAAAGTTGTGGAGACCAGCCAATTAAAAAGCCAAATTAAACAAGAGAACTTGGGATAAATTCATAGAGGTCCCTTGTGTAGGATGATTAAATTTTACAGGCCAAAAGGCATTTGGTGATTACTGACTGTGTCTTGTTCAGCATAGTCACTTTACTTTCCACCTTAATTTCTTTTTGAGAAGTAAGCTTCACCCAGCTTGCAGCCAAGAATATTTGGAAGGGTGGGGTGTTTTGGTTTTTTTTTTTTTCATTTTATACATTGCACACTTTGTGGCAATGTTTTTCTTGGGTTTAGTACATTTTTGATTGTAGCACAGTCATTACTTCATTTTTCTAAACATATGTATTTAAAACCCACAAGGGGCTGTGAAATCTGATACTAAAATAAGACATCATATATATCAAAACCATGGTTTCTTTAAGAAATCCATTTTTAACCTCTACTCCAGAGTTCCTTTCGTGGCAGGAATTCATTTTTTCCTCTCTTTATCATTTTGTCCTTCACGGTGATCATTGGATTCAGAGTAGAAAATGAAAAATGTACTACTGCTTTTTAATGAAATCAGTTAAAACTATGAAAAGGAAATATTTTATTAAAAGAGAAAAGAAAAAAGTGTATTTTCTTGAATAAGAAGTAGCTGTCAGAAAGAACTGTATTATTTGACCAGTGTAAGAATGTGTTACACAAAGAAATCAAACAGTCTTTCAAGTGATGTTGAATGAGGAGGGTGTTCTCAGTCCTGAGGACACCTTAACTGTCGTGGCCATCTCTGACGCACGCTGATTTCTTGTTATTTTGGGATAATTTCTTTCTGAAACGTTTTTCTTTAGGATGATTTCAAAAAGATACGTTATAATCTTTCCCTCTGTCTTTCAAATAAGCCTCTTTCATTCTTTTTTTTTGTTAGAATTGCTTTTTTCATGTATTATTTGTACTACATCTAACAAAATGGTAAGGATTTGCAATGAAAAACCTGAGGTTTTCCCAGGTGTTAGGAAGCACAGAGAAGTGTAAATATTCTCCATAAAACTTGTATTCTCATTTCCTTTCTGCTCAAGGAATGCTTGTTACCATATGTGAATATCATTTAAAGAGGTGTCGTGGTGTTTCAAGCATACTTTTCAGACCATTCAAGAATACCTACTCAGAGGCATAGCTGACAAAGGGCAAGGGTATTCAGCAAAATTAATGGGTAGGGATATTTAAATTCAGGGAAGCACATTTGTATCTTTCTGTCTGCAGTGTATAATGTGGCATTGGATTGAGACATTTGTCTACTTTTTATTTTTTCTTCTCCAATTTACCTGCTGTACTGCTAGCATCTTGTTTTCAGATACATTATAAACCTTGAGTAAATTTGTGTCTCTGTAGGTTATGTTTCATTCAAAAACATTGTTTTGAAGAAAACAATATTTTCAGAGGAAAATAACTCTTTAAAATTCTGTTCAGGAATGCTTTTAAATTTTACACAGGTTCTGGAACTTCTCTATGTGGAGGCTTTCTTGTGAGAGAAAATGGTTTCAAAAAATAAAATTCAAGAAGAGAAAAAAAGAAGCCGCCTCACTGGCTTAAGGAGTACTGAGATTTGGGATGAACTTTTGTTCTCAGGGCTTTTCATTTTACTGTTTTAGACAAGTTGTAATAAAGGTCTGGTTTCACCACAGATGAACTCCATTTGTTGTTTTTTCCTGGAACATTACTGTGGCTGTTGTCACCAGGTTTGACACCATCAGAAATTTTCCCAGGCTGCCAGCACCAGGAGATACAATACACTTGCTCTGGATACCAAAAAAGATTCGTTATCAGTGCTGTAGGATACCAGAGCTTCACACACCCTGGCCTCGGACCACAGAGTGCTTGAAAAGTAAGGGTGGAAATGCTGAGCTGGATTGAAATGCCTCCCAAAGGCCATTTTACAGAGTGGGGGGCAGATCTGGTGTGCTTTCAGTCATCTTTGAGGAAAGATCACGTCATGCTGCAATACAGCTAAGGGGTGAAAACACCCCAAGCCTATGCCACCATTTGGAAACAGGAGCCAAACACTTTGCTACTGAGAGGGAAACAATAAGAAATCATGGGTAGCCACACGAGAGCCTTGCTTTGCCAAGAAACTGAAGTGACACCTTCGATTGTGTGGTCAGTCACTTGTAACTGTGGGTCAATGCAACCAGTCTGGCAAACTCTTAAATAAGGAACCAAAACAGCCTTTTCTTCCCAGCATCCCCTGTCTTTTTGTCATGTTCACCTTCAGCTAGCAGCTTCTCCCACTTCTCCACCTTGGCTTTACATGATGTTGTATGGCTAAAGGTTTATTAAGTTTGTGCTTTACGATGTGTGCTGCTGACATGTAGTAACTGGGCACAGTGGCCAGGACCAGAGGGTGATAGGTTCATGTTGGGGGGTCCTAGAAGTGGTAGAATTCTTAGGGTAGCACTGTGATCTCCAATATTCATCTATTTACGCATATGCTTTCACAGAAGACTTTAAAAATCTTTGTTCATGTCACTGGGTGGCCACTTGCCAGTCCTCCCAGGAGAGATGGTGGTGTTTAATGCTTCAGAGGCGGTCTGGTATGAGACAGAGGACATCCCTTAGGGCTGTGAAGGCAGCTTCACTTCTAATACCTTCCTGATTCCAAGTTTGGTGAATTCAAAATGTAAAACCAGAGTAGGTGTGTTAGTAAATAAGTTTTCTTGCTGAGGAATGCAAAAAATACCCTTTCATGATAGCTCGAATTTAGTTTTGATGCTGAATTTCTCTCCGGTATTGCTCCATGTTATTTCACATTTGAAGGACAATGACGAGATTCAGTCTCTTGATGATTTATCACATCCTTGAGTCAACTGTGATTCCAGCTGCTTCTAAGTAACTCCCTCTCAAGCTACAAAGGGTAGGGTTCGAGTTCTTTGCTACATTCTTCTGCTTTAGCTATTAGGGATTCACTACTTCCCTTAACTTCAGTGAAAGCTGATAGGTAAGCCCTGCTGGCTTCTGAGGCAGACACAAAGTCTCTATGATGGATGTGTTACCTTTCAGCATGTCTGTACTGGTCCTTGTTTTTTTCTGTCATGCTAATAATATTCTTGCCTCTGTCTTTATCCTGGTTTAGAAAAACAGGAAATCTATATGAAGGTTGAGTGTGAAGCGACGTCAGTAGAATATATAGAGTGTCTTTTCCCTATCACCTGCTGGGCATCTGTTTGCAGTCTGTGAGACTGGTCAAATCAGCTGTACTAGTCTGTCTCGTTGCCTGATAGCTGTGAGCTTTCTGGCTTACTTGCTCTGCTCAAAAATAGTAGCTGTGTTTGTGATATTCAGAGGCTAAAATTCAAGTGCCATATTTGAAGCATTAGTAGGACCAGAGGTATAAAAATTTTCTTTAGGGTACTGCCCAAATGAGAACAAAACTAATGTTAATTTTTGCTAATGTGGATTAAACTGGCTAAAAAATATTTTTTTTGTGTGTGTATATGTATATATAATTTTTTTTTTAATCCTTTAAAATAACATCTAAAGATCCAATTGGGACACTTTATATTAGGAATAAACCTTAAGTATTTTTTATTCAAGCTGTATAAATAGTTTTCTACCTGTATGCACTTCAGTTCCTGTAAGACATTAGCAAACAACTGTTTAAAGCTTAAAACTTTATTTATTATGACATTATTTTTTAAGTGGTTAAGGTTTAAGAACATAAATAATTTTGACAGTCACACCAACTGTAGATATCGAGTATTTTCTGTAGCTCTCATTAGTAGTGCCTTTGAGAAGCTGTTTGGAAGTTCAAAAAGTAAAATGCTCTTTTTCTTGTTCCAATTTATGAATGAAAACTTTGTATAAGAGGCTGAGATCTACCAGCTCTACAGTTTCATTAATCTTTATATAAAAATGGTATATGGTTCCCAAGCTGCCTACTTCCCACATACTAAAAGATAATGTTTTTATTGTTTAATAAATTATGTTGGATATGTAATATTTTGAAGTCTCACATTTTTCCTTTTATATCCAACACATCTAATATATTTTCATTGAGCATTTAAAAGCCAATCTTTTAAACAAATTCCAGTCTCTTTCCAAAAAAGACTTCACAGAAATAAGTACACTTGTAATGATGTAGGAAATAAGAACTCATTGCTATTTTAACATCATAAAATATGGCTTAACTCGCAGAAATTAATCAAAGTTAGCTAATTACTGAATGGATTTATAGTCTCCAAATTAGCAAAAAGTAATATTACGCTAAAGCTCTATTTGCTGATTGGGGTGTCAAGGAATAAATGAATTAACCTTGCAATAGGAAAAGAAATGGAAGCAAAATTTAAATTGATTGTTCACATCAAGTTTTCTGTTTGGTAATTTAAATTGGCTTAGTTTGGATTGACATGTTCAGTCCATGATTTTGCTGTGTCTTGAAAGAAGGATGACTCTGAATGAAATTTTACCTCCAGCACATAGTCATTATTTAACGTTGGATGAGAAAGCAAATACACTGCTTGCAGTCTTCCTGTGTAAAGATCTACAAAGTATAAGCAGACAGTTGAGACATCATTATCATGTGATTTGATTTGTTTAGACGAACTTGAAGCTTTTCCTGCTGAAAAGTTTGTAGATGGTTGGCAGGAAATCTTGCACTCATCAGCATTGTTTTCAGCTGTTTCTCTCTACTGTCTACTTCCCTCTGTGCCAAGGGAAAGATCTGGTGTACCATTGGAACACGGTAAAACGTCTGGGTTTTTTGGGGTTTTTTTTCAGTTTGAACCTCCCCTGGCTGTTCCTCCTGAGCTCAGCCTGGAAGAGCTTGCCTCAGCCCCAGCACTAATGGCTGCAGCACTGCCAGCTCAGTCAAGCACAGTTGTAGGGAAACACTGGCTCTGGAACGATCAGCAGCAGTTTACTTGTCTTCTTGATATATAGGACAGCTATCTTCTTGTCTTGGTATTGCTGCTTAGGTTCTTGGTGTTTTGATGTGTCACTTCTAAGCTAGGTCACAGCTACGATCTTATAAGGCAAGTTTGGACACTTTGCTGGCACGTGATAGCAGGAGCACAAGCACACGGCTCCTGGAAGATTTGGGGAAAACGGCTTCTCTGGCTTCATCACACTAGGCATCCAGTACTGCATGCATTGCTCTCCAAAACTCTTCAGCAAGCAGTGCACACCTGGTGGTCTAGTCAACTCTCCAGCATTTCTGATGGTTGTATAGCTTGGAAAAAGGGTACTTAGGGTATATGGTAAGCCTTGGGCTTAAACAATACTTTTTTTTATTAAAGAGATAAAGAATCCTAGGATAGAGTGCTGGGTGCATGCTCAAATGTTCATTCAATACAAACACAAAGAGGGGGACAGGTTCCAGTACCAGCCAGGACTGGTGTGCCTTTGATCTTCTGCTGAAGGTCATTTCACAAACTTCCTTCCCTGCTGTGTTCTGGCGCTGATTAAAACATCAACAGCTACATTCACACTTTTAGGCTGTGAACTTTCTTTTCTTCCCCCAGTGGCCATGAAGAACATTCATCTCCGTCGCCTACAACAGCCATTTACATTGTTCAGAAAAATTACAATTACACCTTCTTTCTCTTTTCCAGACCACAGAAACGTGTTTTCTACAGCCTTCCCTCATAAGTTTTATTTTCTTTAACCGTTATCACTCTTGTGTACCCTGAGATGGGTGTGACTTTCACGCATTATGAACACATTTTACTCTGCAAGGCTTCATACCAGGTCTAGAAATGAGCTCTGAAGCCTTTTGGTTTTGTTTCCAGCAGTGAGTAATAATTGTTGCTCCCCTGTGACTGTTTATGGATCTGTATAAAACGAGCAGATGATTTCAAACAAATAAATACCGATCGCATTCATGATAGCTAAGTGCTCCTCTTATGGCAGTCATATAATTCGGGAACACAGCAGGAACCTGTGCAAGCTCTGGGAGGGGGCTACGCTGTGTGCAGGGGGGACGAGTGGCCGAAATGCTGCCCTCTGCACAGACACCAGGTGCCTTGGCTGTGTAGTGCCAGGAAACTCGCACTGCCTATATTGTCTGGACAGGTTGGCTTTAGTAAATTTATTTTCCATATTTAAAACAATTTTTTTTTCCCAAGATCATAAACTTTTTCTCTTGGCAAGCAGCCTGGCAAAGACCATTAGAATTCGAAGCACGATCAGAAAGCCTTCCAGGGTTCTTCTGACAAAAGCGTGTGTTTGAGAAGTTAACAGTATGAAAATAAATGGGTTGTGGGGGTTTGGGTTGGTTTTGTTTGGGGTTTTTTAAGAGATTTTTTTTTTGGTAGGGTTTTGGGGAGGGTTGCGGGGGAGAAAGCAACTGAAACCTCTGCTCTCAGCACAGGTTTTTGTGGAGCTTTGTGTTTCAGGACGGAGTAGGTGTAGGTGACGCCGGCTGCATGGCCGGCAGAGGGAGCCCAGAGTCACAAAATGTCGACGCTGGTTTTGGCTGGGGAGGTTGGGGTGAGAAGTGTCCTTTGGTTACCCACGGGAGTTTTCTTACTCTAGGAGGATGTGCTAAGTGCTACCAGCTCAGAGGGATTCTGGGAAAGGGCATTAATGAGACATTGGAATGCCTGGTGTCTTTTAAACGGTGGAATTGTATCAACAACTTATATTAGAAGGCTAATCGGTGTTTTGTTTGTTGTTTTTTTTTTCTCTTTCCTATGTTGCTGGTTGTTGTAACTTGGTATCACCTTTACAGAAAGTAAGTAACTTTTCATTTTTTTAAATCTGTTTGAAAGGTTGTGTGGGTGTGGGTAGGCTTCTTGTATGTGTGTGTCCATGTTTATGTATATAAAATAAAGATGCGAGCAGAGAATGATCAATCTGAAAGGCTGCTACAGAGGGTGACTCTCCTGTGTGAATGACTTTTAGGAGACCACAGTGATTTAAAGCAGTCTCACCCAAAAAATGATAAATAGCATGAAAGTTCTGCATCTGAGGGCTGTAAATGGTAAACGTATTCCTCGTGCGTAGAGTATGGCAACAAGACTTGCAGCAGGTTTAAAATATGTATGGCTCTAAACATTCACAGGTATCAAGTTACAAAGTTGAAAATATTGCATTCAATTTGATCTGACTGAGTCAGAGTTGAACTGATTCAGTGTGTTTCAAGAACTTAGGTCAAACAGTGCCATTGATGACATTCAAATATGCTCAGCTTTATATTTGGCAGTCCTTGGGTGCTGTATTAATACATGCCAGCAGCTCTGAGCAGAAGCAATACGTCCTGAGGCTGCAGGAGAATTTAGAAAGGATGTGATAAGTTCTATGGATCCTGCAGAAACTGCTCTGTGATTCAGACATCACTCTGCATCATGGGATCTTTGATTTCTGGCTTTTCTAGCCGCAGTCACGTGTGTTGTGGTAGCACGCGTTGCAAGCATTTCCAACACCCCTTGTGGGTAAGGTTAGGGGATTCGGACACAGTGTTTGAAGGATGCCTATGCTGGCAGAAGAGTAGGCAAGTCATTGGTGAACATGGGTGAAAACTGGAGTGATAGAAGATATCATGAATTTCAGTGAGCTGCTAGCTCAAAATAAATCCCACCCCACAGTGTACAGGTTATTATTTCATTTGCAACTTAACTATATGCGGGTTTTTTTGTGCTCACTGTAGATGTAACCATGTCTGATTTTCAAGGATGGTGGCTATGACCCTTTGGTTGTACACCAAATTATTTAGGAATTGCAGATATCTGTACGAAACAAGCATGACAGTAGTAAAAGTACTGCTTGGCTCAGTGACTGATACAGATTTCTTTGTAAGTCTGAGAGTAGTTTCTATTGTCCACTTGCCAGTTGGCTAGACTTTGAAGATTAAGATATTTCCTGTGAGCACAGTAGTGGTCATGAGATATTGCCAAATCCTCTATTTTGGGTTCATTCATCTTGTATCGTTTTAATTGGTTAATGATATCTAAAAATAAGCGTGGAGTCCAGAATATCCACATCGGAATAGGAGAAGGATACAAATGGTGCATGCATGCACACAGAGTTTTGTTTCTTCTTGATATATTGAGTTTGTCTTCCACTGCAGAGTCAGCAAGTTCTTTCTATCTTGCTGAGAAAGTCTTAATCTGTGATAATGTTTCACTAAAAAGATCCAAGACTGCGAGAGTCGAAATTGCTTCATGTTATGTATGTTAACATATGGAAGAAATTACTCAACTGGAACTGCTCTATCAAATGCTCGGTGTCCTTGCTTGTCAAACATTAATACAATAAAGAAAACGTGTAAAGAGAAGTATCTTACTTATTCCAAAACTGTTTTAAGTAATCGTTAAACTCAGTGAAATCTCTTCATGTTTTCTGTGCTACTGCTAGCAGTATCATTATCTTCCTACTATATTTAGTTTTGTATTCTGTTATAATGGATCAAAACCAGATGTGGAGTTAGTTTTATTTGCTGGGGGAAAAAAGGAATAATAAAAACTTGTCAGAAATTTCATATTGCATGATTACATTTAGAATACTCAGAAAATAGATATCTGTTAAATATCCAATGTGTTTATCAACAAGCAACATTTTTACCTTTACCTTCTTGATTTTAGATGTAGTAATGTGATACGTTAGGTGACCAATAGTAATTAAATTATATTGGTAAATTATGTTGGGCAGGACTTCCTGTCCTGAGGACACTTTATAGTTTAATTTTTACTGGAAGAGCAATTACTATACTATCTGCCTTGCCATTAAATGAATACGTGTGTAGTAAGGATAAATTTTGTTTTAACAGAGCCATGGAAATCAACAGAAAGCATCTTCATATGAAAGATGACAGTTCCAGTCCAGTTGCATTTATAAAAAATAAGATCAGTCATGCAATTTTCAGCAAAGATTTGATGTTGTGTTATAATATTGCTTAATAAAGAACAGTAGTTTTTCATGGACTTTTGAAGCCCTGTTCCTGGTTTATTGTTGAGTATATAATTAATCCTGAAATACTTAACAACACACTTCATTTAATGCACAGGCATTGTTCCACTTAACCAAGTGGAATATATTTACGTGGCTAAAGATAAGCGTGCGTGCAGGCTAGGGACCCAAGGGAAGAAGCACACTTTCGGATTCAGTCCCCGAGTACACCGTGTACATTAGTCAGTAAATGGGGACAAAGATGTGATAGTACATCTATAAATCTTGTACTTTAATTGTTAAATTAAAATGAAATAAAACAATTTGTGACTACCTTCTTCCTCACCGTCTCTTAGATCAGCTTTGCAGAATAGTGAGAGTGTAGGTAGGGTAGAAACGTTTACTTTCTGCATTGTAAACATGAAAATATTGCAGAGACATCTCTGTACAAGCACTCTTCTTAATGTGTTATGCTGCTTTTTACATAGTCCCTTAACACGCATTGCACGGAGGTATTACAATTACTACCTTGAGTAGGTCAATCAATCTCTAAACCAACTCTAATTAGAAAAGATAGTGCTTCATAGAAGGTATAATTGTGCTTACATTTATGTGTAGTAATGCACACTGACCATGTTAAGCCAGAAGAAGGCTTAACTATATATCGCTTTTAATTTTAAATGTGTTCTTACTGGGCTCTTTATTATTCTTTTGTTGCCTTTCATCCTATGGGATGCAGCTGCCCTTGAACTTGGTACCGTTTTGATCATTCATGTGCGGCAGCCACATTGTCTGTAACATTTTAAAAATGAGGCTTCATGGTGTTATTTACGAAGCAATTCCACATAAATATTTGGACTTTGTTTCTCTTAGTATGTGGAGCTGGTTGCTGTATGAAGAAAAGCATAATTATAATTCACAGACTTTTTGCCTCGAGCCTAGGGGACAGATGCATATGATTAAGTTTGAAACCGGCCTGTTATTGTAATGTAGATGTTTTCAGGGTTGAGAGAATTAAAAAAAAAAGAAAAAAAGGAAAAAAAAAAAAGTGGTGGTTGGCGGCGGGGGGGGGGGAGCCAGGCAAGCACGAGTTTTTTAAAAAAGAGACCGAGGGAATAGTTTTACAAGAGGCACTCAATCTTGGACTGCACAATTTTATTTTTCAGTGGAACCTCTCCATTAGCTTGCCTCAATGCAATGCTTCATACTAACACTCGGGTAGGTGATGGAACATTCTTCAAAATCCCTGGGAAGTCGGGACTCTACGCTCTCAAAGTAAGTTTAAATTTTGTATATGGAAAGTACATAGCGCTATTAATCCATTTTATGAATGTCTCAATAGATATAAAGGTAAACAGATTAGATTCTTTGGAGAGGAAATGACCTGATAGTCCTTCTAACTGCTTTCAGATGTCTTTTAAAAGGATTTATAATGAAAGTAAACATTGAATCTTTTATCCAAGACAGCATATACATGTTCCTGAATTTGGCATATGGTATAAAAAGCATGTAGCTTAGCTAAAATGCTGCTTTTTCAGAGCTGTTCACAGAAAGGCCTTTGTTTTATGAGCAGTGAGCTCATGAAGATCACAGAGTTCCTCATTAAGTAATTGTATTAATGTTTGATTTTTCATAGTAAAAAAATTATTTGCAATTCTAATATGAATAAGCTTTTAATTTGCAGGTTGCATCATTACTTTTGAGAAGGAAGATAATTATAGAGATAGAATTTTGCCTTTATGCTATTTCTATTCCTTTTCCTCTTTATTTTACTTTTTTGGTTATGTATATGATGGTTTCTGTGGGTGAAATTTTTTTGTTGCTCTTCATGGTCAGACTTAGGGGGGATTCACAATAGGAGTGAAGGAATGTGAGGCAGAGATGAGAAACAAGAAAGTGAGATTATACGTTTGGCAGTCTGAATGTAGTCAATTAAAATTTTGGGCTGGGGGGAGAAGGATCTTTTGTAATTTCTGACAGACATATTTGATATAAGGGTTTAAAAAATATAAAACTATATATATTTGCCTGAGATTGAGTTAATAGTTTTCAGAAGCTCTGTTTCCTAATTTACTGAAACAAATGCTGTTGTTTTTCTTTAAATCGGGAGATATTCTTGGCACAAATCCAGGTATTCACAATCACTCCCATGCTTGTGAGCTCCAGGTTGCTTCAGCTATTTGAATTCAGGAAACACGCAACGGCAGAAAAGAAACATTAAAGGATTTGTGTTTTGCTGCAGCGTTCTGGACACTCAGCTGGAAAACTAGGATTTTTAACAGCCAAACCAGTCTGTTTCTCTTAAAAAAAAAAAAAGTCCTGCATTTTATTTGACTTTTTTTTCTTTAAAGAATATGTTATGACTTCATGAAATAGCTTTTTTTGCTTTTGCTTTCCAAGTTGTTTCATAAAAGTCTGTTTTTATGTCTTTCCCTGAAGTAACTCACAAGCATATTTTTTTTTTCTGGTTTTTTGAAATGTAAGTATGAGAGTACACTGCAGTAATCTATTTTCAGAGATGCAGCAGGATCATGATTGATTTTTTTCTTGTTAATTTTAGTTTTCTTTTTCTTTTTTAACTGTAGAAAGAAGAATCAACATGCCCTACTGATGGAACATTGGATTTAGGATGTGAATCTGAGTTAGATGGCACTGAAATGGCTGAGACAAACAATAATAATGGAGAAGAAAATGGTGGTAGGTGTTTTAATTTCAATATTAGAGGGTGTGTTTTGGGAAATGAAAAAAGTATTATTTGTTTAAGATTTTCATGGTGTGATTTCTAAATGGTTTAAGTAACGTTTTGTACTCAGTGGAACTATTTTTGAGTGACTCCCACTCATTTTTTGGCCTTATAAAGAAATCAGAAACACTAAATGCCTTTATTTGACTTAGATTTGTAAAAGACAATGAGTAGCGCTGTTGGGTGTGTTTTGAGTGGGTAATTTTTTTTTGGCTTACAGGTTTTTTTTGTTTTTGGCCCCACATTTAAAGAGTAATTTGCGTTACCAGGCTTCAGACTTGTATCTGTCATATAGACATCTCACTGATTTCAGTATGGGCATGTGGGGTTGGTTGGTTCCTCAGGAGGGCACAGGACAAAGGTTTGTTTTGTTTGGGTTTTTTTTCTTTCACGCTGAGATTCTGCTGGGTACTATGTTGACATAAAGACATGTTGAAGTATCAAACCCTATGCATTTTTTTCCTCTGAGATAATGACACACTGAAACATTGCAAGAACTTGCAAAAGGCAGCCCTAGAAATATATTTTCTTTTTGTGATGTAATAATTGCTCATAAAGAAAACACCGTTCTTCAGTCATCTAAAATTACTCACAAGTAATGGAAATGACTGTTCTTCTCATTAAAACTACACACATGTAGTACTTATAAAGCGAATGCTTTATACAAAAATCAAGATTCCCAGGACCTCTGAAATAAACCTTTCCTTGATCAGTTCTTTCCTGCTGCCCCCTCACAACCTGTCCCACTGCTGGACTGCAGCCTACAGTTTAGGCTCACTCTCCTGTGGTGGTTTAGCCCTGGCTGGAGCCAGACGCCCACCAAAGTCGCTCTATCACTCCCCTTTTCAGCTGTACAAGGGAGAAAATATATATTGAGAAGTTAAGGAGTCGGGATAAGGACAGGGAGAGATCATTCTGCAATTAGTGTCACTGGCAAAACAGACTCAACTCAGAATAAAGGAAAGAAAACTTTCTAATTTATTACACTACACACACACAGAGTGAAACCAGAGTTGGATAATGAGAAGTGCGACCAGATCTTAAAGCACCTCCCCCCACCCCTCTCTTCTTAGCAAACTTCACTTTAGTCATTATTTTCCCCCGATTGTGGCACAGGGAGGGAGAGGGACTGGGGAAGTGGGGTTCTCGATCAGTTCCTCACAAGCTGTTTTTCTTCTCCAGTTCTTAAAACACCTCTAACTCCTCACCACCACCACCCCTCCTTTTTAGCAGACTTCACTTTATTCATGATTTTGCTCTCTTCTTCCCCCCCAAGTATGGCATGGGGAGGGGCAGGGACTGGGGAAATGAAGGTTTGGGTCAGTTCCTCGTAAGTTGGTTTCCTTCTTGGCCTGGGTTGGGGCGCATTCATTCCTCACACCCTTCCCTTGCTGCACCATGTGGTCCCACCCACGGGAGACAGTCCTTCATGAACTTCTCCAGCATGAGTCCTTTCCCACAGGCCTTCAGCTCTTCACCAGCTGCCCTGGTGTGGGTCACTGCTATGGCGGGCAGTCATAAATCACAATGTCTCTCAGTCTCTAAGTCCCAGTCCTCCATGGGGTCACAAGCCTCTCCCAGGCAAACCTGCTTCAGTGTGGATCTCTCCCTCTGTCATCTCTGTGTCTCTGTCTCTCTCCATGGTCTGCAAGTGCTGGCAGAGGCTTGCTCCAATGCAAGTCACAGCATCTCCTGCATGTCTCCACCTGCTCCAGCATGGGGCCTCTCCACAGGCTGCAGGTGGGGTCTCAGCCTTTTCCATGGGCTGTGTGGGGACACCTGCTCCACCATGGGTTTCTCCATGGGCTGCAGGGGCATCTTTCTCTCCGGCACCTGGGGTGCTTCCTCCTTCCCCCTTCACTGACCTTGGTGCCTGCACAGTTCCTTACATCTCACTCCCTTCTCTGGTGGCAAAATGCAGCTGCTTGCAGGGTTTTTTCTCCTAAGTGTGATTCCCAGAGGTGCTACGACCATTGCTGATGGGCTTGGCCTTGGTCAGCAATGACTCTGGCCTTGAACTGAACAATGTTTACTCTCTGGGGCCTCTCGCTGTTTCTTGCAGAGGCCACCCCTGCAGCGACCCCCCTCCCTCCACCAGGACCCAGTCACACAAAACTGTGACGGTGTATATGGTGAGAGCGTATCCTGTTTATGACTAGGACCTGAAAAGGCTCAGCTCATGTTCTTGCTCTGACACAGACTTCCTTTCTGACCCTGAGCAACTTACTTAGCTTCCATGCTACACCTGTACAGGACCAATACTGCTATTTCTGTATTGCTGCTAGCAGTATTGAAACATCACAAAATGCTCAGCAAGAGGAGTGACAGAACTACCTAAGACCAGTTGTTGTGGGTCTGGTGGTGAAGATTGGAAGCTCAGTGGAAAAACAGAAGTCAAGAATTATGAACTGTCTCTGCTTCTTCACTTTCCTTGATGTATTATGTCTGTAAGTTAACAGGCTCTGCGTGTGCAGTGGTTGTATGCTTATGTAATATATACTGCATGTATAAGTGAACATACATATCTAGTTCTTCAGCAGTTTCTGTCTGATACTCAGTTTGCTGATGTACACTTCACTACGTGGCAGGAAGAATAGGGCGGTTAAAAGCAGTGTGTATACAGTTACAGACAGGAAAGCAAAAGTCAATGTTACTTATTATAAACAAATAAAAATCATGGCAAAAACCTGGCAATTATTTAGGAGTGGTAGGATGTAAATAAGGATGACAGAAGTAGAAAATTACTGGCTTTTGACGGGGAGGAGGCTGCATACTATTTTCACAGTTTACTGTAATAAAAATAATCTAGCACTTGTGGTGACATAAAAAATGCAGCTGCTAAAATATTTTAAAATACTTGGGGTAGAGCAGTAGATTACACCTAGATTGTTTTTAAAGCTGAGAACTTTCCTTCATGTTTCATCTTTAACAAACCTTGGAAAACTGCAGTGTATTTTTTTGCCCCTGTACTTGGCATTGGTGAGGCCACACCTCGAGTACTGTGTCCAGTTCTGGGCTCTTCACCACAAGAAGTACATGGAGGCCCTTGAGCGAGTCCAGAGAAGGGCAACCAGGCTGGTGAAGGGGCTGGAGGGCAAATCCTATGAGGAGCGGCTGAGGGAGCTGGGGCTGTTTAGCTTGGAGAAGAGGAGGCTGAGGGGAGACCTTATCACCACCTACAACTACCTGAAGGGAGGTTATAGAGAGGTAGGTGATGGTCTCTTCAGCCAGGTGACAGGTGATAGGACAAGGGGGAATGGCACGAAGCAACGCCAGGGCAGGGTCAGATTAGATGTTAGGAAAACATTCTTCACTGAAAGAGTTGTCAGGATGTGGAACAGGCTGCCCAGGGAGGTGGTTGAGTCACCTGGATGTGTTTAAAAGATGGGTGGATGAGGTGCTCCGGGATATGGTTTAGTAGAGGACAGGTATGGTTGGGCTCGATGATCTGAAAGGTCTTTTCCAACCTTGCGATTCTGTGATATATGACTTTTTGAAAACAAGACATTTTAGTGGACCTTTTTTTTTGTGGGGGGGGTATATTTTAAAATAGTAAATGGGATGTCAGTAGTGAGTCTGTTTTGTGTATACAAAGGCTGATGCTGAATGTGATCAATAAGGACTTGAAGACAGCACATCTTATATCAGTCAGCTGGTACAAAACATAGTATCAAACATGTCTGTTAATAGCTTTTCTTGAGATCAAAAGTTTTGTGGTTAAAGGTATCTGTGTATGCATATGTACAATTCTGTCAGTGGTTTCATTTACAGTATAGAATGCTTGGCTTAAAAATAGGTCCATTCCCAAGAAATTCAGCCAGGTTTAGGTGGATTGTAAAATTACAAATTATTAGATCTGCAAAGGCATAGGAATCGTGATCCACAGTAGGTATTTTTGCTGTTCTCTTGAAAATATGATTTGACCACTCTTCATTGAGCATCTTTGTCAATACTTTTCGAAAAGTATAAAATCCTTCATGATTAAATTTATTGAAAATAAATAATAATGTTGAGACCCCTCTTTATTGCCTTGTAAGTGATGGCAGTCAAACAGCATGAATTTTTCAGACTTTAAAGTGAAGAAAAAAAGGTCACATTTAGGCAGTGGAAACACTGAAAAGCATTTAAGGATCACAATAGAAAATGAATTGAACATGAATGAGATACTTTTGCGAATTAGTCCGATGCAGTTCTCAGACTATAATTCTAGTAGCACTGATTAAAGAATATAGGCATGATGTTTCCTTTGGATATAACACTAGTTAAATGAGTTTTAGTGTATTGCGTTCAGTGTAGCTGTAAGAAAGAATTAAGAGAAATAGGAAAGGATTTGGAAAAGACATACAAGAAATCCCGAGTGAACAAATACCACCTTTGCTCTGGGAAATTTAATAGGGACAGTCTAGTTAGCTTATCAAAGATGAAGTGGTGACTCAATTGGCTTGTAAATATTTGAGAAAAGGTATTTCTATAGAAAATATTTGGTCTCAGAGACAAAATCTAACATGATACCTATCAATTCAATTTTTCACACAAAACTGCGATTTTTTTCTCCAGGAAACACTTCTGTGACATAAAAATAACATTTGACTCAGAACGAAAAACGGCTTCATTAAATTCTCTGACTTGTGTTTTAGAAAAGGTCCATAGATATAATGTCTCTTGTCAGGCTTAGTATTTGTGATACGTATGAGGATGGACATTGTTTGCACATTGTATTCTTAATTGCGCAATTGATTTGCTCTTATTTCCACTGTTGTAGAGTCCAGAAGCTCCAGTCCTGACAGAGTGATCAGAAATTTTTTAGCAAGAGTTTAAAAAGTGCCAATTTAAAGTTAGTTGGAGGCAGAGGATGAAACCCTAAGCAACAGCCTCAGTCTGTTTGTGGGCTCTTAGATGATAGTTTTCAGCTTTCATAGTAAAAAGTACCAGCTGACACTCAGAGAAGAATCACGTTATTCCCCTGCAGGCACATTTTTCCCAGTATAAATGCAGGGTACTGAACAATTTTATTAGCCTCATAACATAAAAATTCCTCACAGTTACAAACACATGACTTGGCAAAAGCTGTTACTCCACATCAGTATTGTGAAACTGACAACTGGAATGGTCACACCTCAGGATTTTTCAGATGCTGTGGAGAAATCTCTTTCCCCACCTTCTCCAAAAACATATGTTAAAGAAAATCTTTATGCTACAGTTGATTTTGTTTGGAGTGGGATTTCTGTAGAAACTCTCTAGCAGTCTCGTATCTTTTCAGAAACTCCATTTCCCTCAAATGCAGGGGCAGCATGTAAAGATGCTGTCAGTAAAAGAATTAAAATCCCAATTACTTTTGCCTGGGAAAACAATGACTAGAGTATCTTCTTGCCCATCAATAGAACGTTCTGTTAAAGAATCATGGAATCACTAGGTTGGAAAAGACCTTTCAGATCATTGAATCCAACCATACCTGTCTTCTACTAAACCTTATCCCTAACTACCTCATCTGCCCATCTTTTAAATACATCCAGGGTTGGTGACTCAACCACCTCCCTGGGCAGCCTCTTCCAATGCCTGATAACCATTTCAGTGAATAACTTTTTTCTAATGTCTGATTTGAACCTGCCCTAGTGCAACTTGAGTCCATTCCCCTTCATCCTATCACCTGTCACTTGGGCAAAGAGACCAACACCCATCTCTCTACAACCTCCTTTCAGGTAACTGTAGGCAGTGATAAGGTCTCCCTCCCCTCAGCCTCTTCCAGGCTAAACAGCCCCAGCTCCCTCAGCTGCTCCTCACAAGGTTTGCTCTCCAGCCCCTTCACCGGGCTGGCTGCCCTTCTCGGGAGACATGCTCCAGGACCTCAATGTCTTTCTTGTAGTGAGGCGCCCAAAACTGAACATAATATTCAAGGTGTGACCTCACCAATGCCAAGTACAGGGGCACAGTCACTTCCCTGGACCTTTTGGCCACACTGTTTGTAATACAGGTCAAAGTGCCATTGGCCTTCTTGGCCACCTGGGCACGCTGCTGGCTCATAGTCAGCAGTCAGCTGACACCCCCCAGGTCCTTCTTTGCTGTGCAGCTTTCTAGCCACTCTTCTCCAAGCCTGTAGCTCTGTACAGGGTTTTTATGTCCCAAACGCAGGACTCTGCACTTGGTCTTGTTGAACCTCATCCCGTTGGACTCAGCCCATCGATCCAACCTGTCCAGATCCCTTTGAAGAGCCTCCCTACCATCAGGAAGATCAACAGTTCCCCCCAGCTTAGTGTCATCTGCAACCTTATCGAGGGAACATTCAATCCCTTCACCCAGGTCATCGATAAAGCTATTGAACAGAACCGGACCCAGGACTGAGCCCTGGGGGACGCCACTTGTGACTGGCCTCCAGCTGGATTTAGCTCCATTTGGCACAACTCTTTTGGGCCCAGCCACCCATACAATTTTTTGCCCAGCAGAGGCTGTGCCTGTCCAGGCCTGTGGTAGCCAGTTTCTCAATCAGAATGCTGTGAGAAGCAGTGTCAGAGGCTTTGCTGAAGTCCAAGTACACTACATCCACAGCCTTTCCCTCATCCGCTAAATAAGTCACTTTGTCACAGAAGGCGATCAGGTTAGTTTGGCAGGACCTGCCTTTCCATAAACCCATGTTAACTGGGCCTGATCACCTGGTTGTTGTGTGTGTGCTTAAAAAAGTGTTCTCAGAAAAGCAGTTGTCCCTAGGGTTTTTGAAAGCCAGGCTAATCCATCTGCTATGGAACACACAGTTGATTAAAAATTGTCTTCACAGGAGCCAGTGGAATGCACAATGATGGAACCAGGGAGGATGTAGTAGTGTGACTTCCTTTCCCAATCCAACCCAAACATAAGTTTCGGCAACATATGAGTCTTCTTGAGACACTTTGGTTTTCAGCAGTTCCTAAAACTTTAAGTTCTTCAATTGTGAACATGAAGTGGCAGAATTAATATCTTAGGCAGTTTTCTTAGAGATGGTGGATGAAATGTTGGACGATAGAAGATCAGATTCATGCTAAATCCTGAAATTTTGTCTTTGTAGCTGCTGTGCTCTTGAATACCATGTACTTTTTGGACTAGGAGGCCACTAGGACAACTTATATAGGGAGGAATGAATATTCACCATGGTTTGAAACCTGCCTCCACATTTAGATGTTCAGTTCCCTTCTGGGAACGGAATTTCTGCCAATTTAGGGAAACCTGTTATCCTTAGCATCATGTCTCTTGTGGTGATTCTGCTGAATATGTCCATTGCAAATGACAACATCTGGGTGTGGGACAGGGTCTTCTAAAAGCAGAAGGTGATAACACAGCAGCTCAAACCTACGGTTTTGATGACATCAGAAAGAGACAGTTTTTCACTTTTTCTTTTTCTTTTGGTGTGGAGTTTTTTTTTTCATCTCCCCACAAGTAGCTATAAAATGAAAATACTCAGGATCAAGTTTAACTTCTGTTTGTTTCATTGCCACCAGAGGGGAATCGTAAGAATGAGAGAAGATCCTGTGGAGCTTGAGGGAGAGATCTTTCTGCTTTATTTGCTGTACAGTAGAGTAAGTTAATGAGGCCTGAGAAATTGGTGCCTTAGTGACGGCAGGCTGTATATTTTTCAGTGGAAAATGTTGACTTCCTTTGGAATAAGGATTCACAGTTTTCAAAGCTTTGTGAAATACTCAGGCTCAAAAGCATGCCGAGAATATAATGTGATTCAGTGCAAGCTACCAAGCTGATGTGGTATTTGATGTCTTTTTCCAAAAGATACTACTCAGTGTTATTTATTATTTCAGATGCTAGTATTGCTTTTCAAAAAGAGTATTACAGTTACAGTAGTACCCTTGATGTATGCATCTGTTTTTGTTGCATTGGCGAACTGGTACAATTAACTGACTCCCCAACTGGTTTTCATTTTCAAGATCTGATGGTAACAGTCAAGTTCTGATTTGTTCAGATTTTGCAAGTTGGGCTCTAGAGATCAAAGACTGATGGATGTGAATTACTTGATATATCTGTGTTGGCAGAGCATGACCATTTATGTCAATACACGTATAGATCTGTGTCACCCAAAGAAAATATTGCATTTTATGGATATTTTAGAGAGAGATTTTGTGTGTATGTTTTCCTAAGGGAGTTCTCTGTGAAGTTTCATATCTCCAGAGTGTATGCATACATTTTATGCTTGAGGTGGACTCTAGTCTTTGGCATATGGTAGCAATATTAATTTGTGTTTTGTAACGTGGCCATTAGTAAACAATCCTTCTCATCTGCTGTGGTTTCTGTAACAAAGAAAGAAATTAACTGCTGTTGATTTTACTGGTTTGATTTTTAAATGGTATGGTCTGTCTGAAATCGGAATTAATTGTGCTATTTATTTTGGGAAAATAAGCCCCTTAAAGCACTCCAGGAATTTTTCTGTCCATCTAGTTTCGTAAATCTGTTAATAATTACTCATAATAACTTTCAGTGGCAGTAAGACAGAGTATGTTTAAGTTGTATTCCTATGAAAATTTTTTCTTTGAAGAAACGCGTCTTTGAATATTTTATGTAGGTGTCACATTTCTTGGGTGGGGCAGATAAAGCATAACGAAGGAGATAGCCTTTAAAATTTGAAATATAAAAATCAGCAGTGCTGTCCTTTAAAATGATAGTCTTTCATAATAATTACCAAAACTGGTCTCAGAAAAATGGAAGAGAGGAATTCATTTTAAATGGAGGTTGTTGAAACATTTTTAGCATGCTCCTTTTGCGAAGCAATTCTAATTCTATCATTCATGTTAACACTCTCTGAACACTCACTAAGGAGGTCTTATCTTCTGAAACCCAGCTGCTCTTCCAGCTCATAACTTAACAGTTTATGGCTTAATGGTTGCTTTTTGCTTTATTCCTTCACTCAGTCCTGGCCCTTGAAGAAGCTGATTTAAAGAACGGAGCCTAATTATTCTCCACTAAATGGAAATGCCTCTTGTAGGCTTAAAACTGTTCTTGTTCTCTTTTTCTACTGTAGTAGTGGTGAATCCTCTTTATTTGCTACCCAAATATTTTTCCTTCATCTGTCACATTCTTTCAGGGTTCTTTTCTTCCTCCCCAGCATCCAGTTTATTTTTAGCACTTTTCTGATAAAGCTTTTCAAGTAAACAAGGATCTGATAATATTCATGCATCCTCACTGTTTATGGACAAAGTAGTTTCACCTTTCCAAAGTTGTACACGCATACAAAGACCACTGACTTTGCTTAAATTTGTTTTTCTTTCACTGTGTTCTTTGGTTTCCATAGCAGAAATGGCTGCTCTGTTCCTAAGGCATTGTGTTTTTCACTAGGAGCATCAATGTTCATTTCAAGCACTTAGATATTTATCTGGCATATTTTCCCTTTTTTGATTTCTGACCCATTCAGAGAAATGCATTTGGACTTCATCCATATAAGTGAACAAATAAATACAATTTTCTGTGGTCATGGGCATTGTAGTATAGTGATGTTTTGGCATAGATTTGTTTAAATCACTAAGTAGCAGAACATGTTTTAGAGAATAAATGTAGTCATTGTCTCATATTTGTGTTCCATTTCCTACAAAAAAGTCAATCCATATTGTTTTGTAAAAAATACTTTGATTATCCTCTAAATAAAGCTCGAATATAAATTTTGGTATTATTTTTTGCTAATAAAGGGAACAGACTGTATAAGTTATTAAGCAATTCCATAAATTAACATAATGTATTTAGATTTTCAATGTTTGTATTTTCTACTTTTAGAAAATAAGAAATGACATCTCTTATTTACTAGATGGTTGGGTGTATAGCTAGGATTTGTTTCAAACTGGTTTTAAACAGAAGTGGAAATTTAATTAAAACATGGGAGACAATATTTAAAATAGCTTCTTACTATTTTAAGCTACTAGATATATGAAGGAAAATATAAAGTACAAAATATATTTTGTATGAGTACAAAATATATTTTTAAATTAAATAAGTATCATTTGTTGTTAATGAAGCTGACTTTCTCTAATCACCATGTCATTTAAAAAAATTTAAGCAGTGGATTTCAGCCTCATGTATCTATTTCTGTAATCATTGACTACAGGAACAAGTTTGTTTTTCAAAACTGAAGGAACGGATTTGGGTTGCACTGAACTGAACCAGCCTAGAGTGAGGTATTGCTTCTGTACCTTCAGAAGAGATTACAGAGATGGAAATCTGTTCATTGTTTCAGTGGATTTCAGTGCCTGTTGCTTCACCTGTTCAAGGAACAATCCCTGTTTCTTGGTTTAACTCAGTTGTCAAAGCTTTAAAGACACAGAAGCAAAAGAAACCGAAATACTCATAATATTTTTATGTGAAATTGAAGCAATGCTGGAAGTAAGAAGTATGGTCTCTAATAGACCCTGTCACAATTTCATGGATTGTTGTTAAAAATGAATGAAAGCAGAAAATTAATATAGACCTATATGTCAGTTTAACTGCAGCTGGCAACTAAGCCCCACGCAGCCACTCTCTCACTCCTCCCTGGCGTGCGTACAATTGGAAGAGTGAAAGTGAGAAAACTTGTGGGTTGAGATGAAGACAGTTCAACAGGTAAAGCAAAAGCTGCACGTGCAAACAAAGCAAACCAAGGAATTCATTCCTCACATCCCATGGGCAGGGAGGTGTTCCACCATCCCCAGGACAGCAGGGCTCCATCACGGGTAACAGTGACTTGGGAAGACAAACACTGTCACTCCAAACAGCCCCTTCTGTTCCTCCTTCTTCCCCAGCTTTATGTACTGAGCATGACATCATGTGGTATGGAATATCTCTTTGGTCAGTTGGGGTCAGCTGTCCTGGCTGTTCCCCCTCCCATCTCCTTGTGCACCCCCAGCCTGCTCACTGGTGGGGTGGGGTGAGGAGCAGAAGAGGCCTGGCCTCTGTGTAACCACTGCTCAGCAGTAATAAAACCATCTCTGTGTCATCAACAGTGTTGTCAGCACAAACCCAAAACACAGCTACTGTGAAGGAAATTAACCCTATCCTAGCCAAAACTAGGACACTGTATGTATTTATATTCCTGTGCTGTATTGTGACTTTGACATTAACAGTTGCAATGTGGTGCATCATCAATTAGTGTTGCCAAACCACTCCAGGATGGACTTTATCACCAAAATAAGTCAGGGAGACTCTTGTATAATGTCCTAGATCAGAGAAATGAAAATTAGAATTTCACATTTGAACAAGAAAGTGGTAGGAGTTGCAGTCAACCCAGAGAACAGGAATAGGTTTTTCATGACAGGTCATGTTGTATCCTTTCATAGGAGGAACAGTTAAGCATCTAACAGTTTCTATTCTTCAGTCATTTTAAAATTTGTCCTGTTCTGTCCTTTACTGCGGACTTTGTGTGCTCACACTCTTTCTGTTTTCTTCTTCAGTTCTTTGACTTGACTTTGGCAGAAAACAGTAAAAAAAACCCTCCTTGAAAAAAAAAAGACAAAAGCTGTGTAATTTGACATGTCAGGTTTTTATTTTGGTGTGGGTGTTCTTTGTCTCAGGAGCTTAGCTATTGCAGTGATTTAGATTATATAAACCAGCTATTGTTTGTTTTCTTCTGACACTTTGCTGCTCCTTTAAGTTGTCTTTTTTGATAGTAAACTTCGCTCATCATGTGGGAAAGATTGATCCAAACCAGGTGATGCTGTAATACTCAGAAGCCGTTTCATGTTGCAGCTTCTTTGTATGTTTTGACAAATCCTTCAAGTATAAGGGAAAAAAAGTGACAAATGTGTTATAGATCTTGTGACAAGATAGGATTTGTCTCATCTGCTAATGAAAATTTTTAATCTAATATGAAAATTATCTTGACATAATGCCCATGCCATAAAACTGGGTGTGTTCTCTGTGAGGTATGTATCAATTATTTTTCCTTTCACTGCGAAAACAAATGTTTAATATCACGTGCATCTTACAGTGGCTATTAATTATTGCTGACCAAATTGCCTCCACTCTACTTTTTTCTTACAAACACAAAGTCATTAGACTATTTCTTCTGTGAAACACTGCTAGAGGCAAGGGACTTAAAATACAACTTCAGGTGTCTGCTCATCCCACGAAAGGATGGGAGGAGGAAACCATAGGCAAGTGGAAACACTGGGCTAAAACTATTTCTGTGCAGCTGCTTTGAGTGCCTTCAGACTGTTCTGGTAGGTGTGTGGAGCATGGCAAACCTTGGAAAACCATACACAGCTGCAGAGCGTTATAAAGCAGCTATGTCCACATGCACACCAGCTTTGAGCAGCGTTGGAAGACAGACTTGAAATGTCAGCAGAGTAGAACGGGGGAAAAAGCTGCTTAATTTTATGATCCATGCTAATGCTGTTTTAGTGGGGCTGTCTTAGGACACCAGGGAGAGCAATAGTAATGCCAAGCATTAAGAGTGGAAAGGTTTTTACAGCCCTTTTAGTCCTGCTCACTGGCTACCAAGACTAACAGGATCCCCTGGCTATTTTCACGGCTTTCATATCTGTTTAATAAAGCTGTTTGCTTGTTTTTTTAAAAAACACAATTAATCATACTTCCTTTTACTTTTAACCAGCAGACTTTTCTGGTGCCTCACACAACATCTATTCAGGAGGCCGTTTAATGCAAGCACTGTGGCATTTGTTCATTAAAACACGTATTATAGGATTGTGATTCGTGGAGTAGGGTTGTGATTCGTGGAGTAGAATCTGACTGGAGGCCTGTTACCAGCGGTGTTCCCCAGGGCTCAGTGTTGGGTCCAGTCCTGTTTAATATCTTCATTGACGATCTTGATGAGGGAATAGCATCCACCCTCAGCAAGTACGCCGATGATACAAAGCTGGGAGGAGTGGCTGACACGCAGGAGCACTGCGCTGCCATCCAGAGAGACCTGGACAGGCTGGAGAGCTGGGCAGTGAGAAACCAGATGAAGTTCAACAAAAGCAAGTGTAAAGTCTTGCACCTGGGAAGGAACAACTGTTTGTATCAGTACAGGCTGGGGGATGACCTGCTGGAGAAGAGCTCAGTGGAGAAGGACCTGGGGGTCCTGGTAGATGACAGGTTGGCCATGAGCCAGCAGTGTGCCTCGGTGGCCAAGAGAGCCAATGGGATCCTGGGATGCATCAGGAGGAGTGTAGCCAGCAGGTCAAAGGAGGTGATCCTCCCTCTCTACTCTGCCCTGGTCAGGCCCCACCTGGAGTATTGTGTCCAGTTCTGGGCTCCTTGGTATAAAAAGGACAGGGATCTCCTGGAAAGAGTCCAAAGAAGGGCTACGAGGATGATTAAGGGCCTAGAGCATCTCCCCTATGAGGAAAGGCTGAGTAAGCTGGGACTGTTCAGCCTTGAGAAGAGAAGACTAAGGGGGGACCTAATCAAAGTTTATAATTATCTGAAGCAGGGGATGCAGGGGGAATCAGCCAGCCCCTTTTCAGTGGTCTGTGGGGATAGGACAAGGGGCAATGGCTGCAAGTTGGAGCATAGGAAGTTCCGCACCAACATGCGGAAGAACTTTTACACAGTGAGGGTGACTGAGCACTGGAATAGGCTGCCCAGGGAGGTGGTGGAGTCTCCTTCACTGGAGATATTCAGGACCCGCCTGGACGCCTATCTGAGCAATATGAGCTAGGGAGCCTGCTTTGGCAGGGGGGTTGGACCCGATGATCTCTCGAGGTCCCTTCCAACCCCTACAATTCTGTGATTCTGTGATTCTGTGATTATTTAGAAGTCTGACAAGCAGCAGTGTGTATTACCTGAGAGACCAGAATTCCTCTTTACAGGATATTCCAGTCAACCCGTTAAACAGGAAAGCGTGTGTTCTTAGCTTTACCAAGAAGTACCTATAAAATAGATGAGTCTGGCTCCTAAGAAGCCATTACAAACTAGCATGAAGTTACATATTTATAAATATTTCTAGAACACAGGGTCATCGGTGTCTCTAGTATAAGAACACAATTAGGCACATAACAATCCGTTAAAAATGTCCCAGTGAAGAAGATAATTTTTGTCCAGCTTCTGTGTGGGAACGAGAGTTAAAGCATTTCAGTTACCTTTCAGGACCCAGAAGGCAAAATATGCAAGGGCTCCAGAACTGCATAGAAAGTGTGCGATGAGGTACGGGTATTTGTGAAGCAATGCGTTTATCTACAATATGGCTGCATTTTCAGCTCATCTGGACCTCAAGAAGAGTTGAGTTTCTTAAAACGAGCTTTTAGTTTTCTAGGCACTTGCCTCTTTTTTTTTCCTCTTTGTGTCCTCGGGACTTTCATAGATACCAAGGATAACCCCCGTAACAGTATTCTGATTTTCTTCTTCTTCTTTTTTTCTCTTTTTATAAAGTTTGCCCAAAGCAGACATCTGAAGAAATGTCTTCCAATCGTGATTCGAGCCTTACTAATGCACCGGTGCAAAGCAAGCTAGTATCTTCCTTCCAGCAGCACACAAAGAAAGCACTTAAGCAGGTAAGCTTGTATTGACTGATAATCAATTGGCTTCCCTTTAGCATGTGTGTCAGTCTTATACGAATAAGATCTCAGCAGAATTTCAAGGTATTTCTGAGGATTTTTAGTGCTTTGTGTAGCGGTGTATTGCTGGAGGTTTTTTTCGTCTTCTTTTTTTTAAAAGAACCAGATGATTCAGTCCTGCTATTTATTGTGGGTTTGATTTTTTTTTTAAAGTGCTTTTCAAGTAAGCAGAATTGTTTATATTATCACATCCCTGCTTTTCCTATGTAAGCATTTGTGTTGGAAATGTTACCTGAGGCTTTAAATTAAAAAAATCTTGAAAAAAGTTCTGCAAATAGGTAAGAATATGGGTCTATTTGCTGTTCAGTTTTTCTTTATGGACTGTTAAGTAATTTTTCTTTCATGTTCCATTTGACACTACAGTGCATAAAAGTGGGGTAGGTTTGGTTTTGGGTTTGGTTTGGTTCTTTAATAACAGGATTTGGATGGTTTGGGTTGCATGATAAGTAGTAAATCTTGGCAACAGTACCTGATTATTGAAAGTCAGCTATTAACAGTGCCAAATTAGTTCAGTTTACAGCTGGGCAAATAAAAAAGAAAAACTAAAAAATTATAATTAAAAAAATTATCATTATCTCCTCTTAATTGTGAGCATATAGGAATTGTTTCAGTCTTGCAAAGACTATAAAAAATGAAATACAACTTCTCTGAAGTGCTGGCATAAGGAAATTATTTTGGTTTTAGTGTTTTTCATAACTTCTTTCTTAGTTATGGTTAACGGAGCTCTAGTATTTCATGGGGTAGTTTGTTGCTGAGCTGTTGATTTAGGCTTGAGTTAAGCAAAGCCTGTACACGTCTCCTCAAAATACTTACCTATTTGTACTTAGTTTTTCATGTGGCTTGAGTTTAGATCCACTAAAATTATAAAGACCTTTGTCATTCGCATCAGGTTATCTTGTACTTAGAGGCTTTGAGGACTGTAAAAGATTGTAAGATTGGGGTCTTATATCTGTTTGATCAGGAAAAATGAGTAGTGGGCACAAAGCAGCTCACTAACTGTGTGGAGAGTTGTGAGAAATAAATACTTTTTGGCAACTGTTCTATACAGGTCTTTTGTGATATGTGAACTTTTGTAGGGTTGGAGGGAGCAGATAAAGGGGGGAAAAAAAGAGCAAAGCCACGAATGTTTGAATTTGTGTAACTGTTTAAACTCAGCATTTGTCACTTAGCAGTTGTGTAGCATTGAGAATAGTTTTTAAAAGGGGCAAACTAATCAGAATAGCTTAATTAATATCAAAAGTCATAACATTGATGGAAATCTTTGCAAGCATTCCCCAAGGCAGTAGGGTTAGAGCAACATTAGAAAGTTAAGTAATCGATAAAAATAAATTAGTTTTAATTAAGTTGATGGTAATTAGATCCTGTACTTCAGAGTATGAGAATATTACTAAAGCTATCAGTAAAATGTTTTCTCTATGTACAGTATTAGACAAATGGATATTTAAACTGTGGAATCCTAGAGGATTTTTTCTATGTTTTCTCTAAGTTTCAGGTGTTAGCTACTGCCATATACACACCGTAGATTCAATTTCATTTGATATTGTAGAAGAGGTGAATAAACTTTTAACAGCAATTTTATTTATAAAATCTTTCTATTGCTTTTATGGATACGTAATACCTAAAATTTTTACACAGAAGAACCTGTAGAACCTTTGAATACAAAAGAAACTTTAGACAGCTGTATGCAACAGTCCTCCAATTGATGCTAACTTTCAGTTTCCATGCTAACGTAACAGAAGATGAGCCATCATCATACCCTCAGGAAGTCCTTATACTATATCAACATACTTTATATATATAAATATGTACACACATGCTATATATATGTTGTAAATGGGGTCTTCCCCAGCTATTGCTTTTTTTTTCTATTAATTACTAAACAGTCTTCACAAATGAAAACCTACAAGAAGTCTTTCAAACAATTTCCTACTCAATTTATTTAAAAACAGTGGGTTCTTCACATTAACTTGATCTTGTATTTGGTTTGTAATTCTTTAAAGTGAGAGGCAAGTAGATATGTGTAGTACTGCTTGAAGATCTGAGCTAGAATTCGATTTTCTCAACTCTAATTCCCTTTTAAGTATTATATGCTGGATTTACATATGATTTTATTTTTAATGAATTCTAGAGGTATATTCCTGGGTTTAGATTGCAAAGAGCAATCTCACATTTCCTTGTAGCAGCCTGCATGTTAGGATGTTCTGAATCAAATCAGTCACAACACTGCATTTCTTGAGCTATGTTCGGAGCTCGGAGGAAAGGGCATTTTCTGAGCCCTGGCTCTTTGTCTTGATTTCTCTCCGGTAGCAGTGGATCTGGGGTACTTTGCAGGGATTAAGGAGGTTTGCAGTTTCCATGGACTCTCACCAGGTCTGTGTCACAGTTCAGACGTTATCTCCTCACCTTTCAAAAGCTGGGCTACCATTTCAGTCTGGAAACTTCCTAGCTTCACCGCCTTCCATAGTGTCCTTGTTGAGAGGAAGGTTTGGAGTGTTTTACCACTGAGTGTGTTTCATGCTTCTTTTTCATTTTTGAGGGAGTGTCAGTTCTGCTCTTTTGTAGTATCTGAGTGTAATGTCCAACAAAATAGTTCCCATTCATGAGGGTTTAGACAAACAAGTCTGTGGTGTAGAGCTGCCTTTTATGCTTGGCTCTGATGGCAGATTTTGTGGATTTCTGTTTCCCTTTTGCTTTTGGAAGTGCTTGGGTATGTGTGCCCAGCTGTTGCTGATCTTGCACCTTTGAAAAGAAGGTTTGTGGCACGCTGTCACATGCTGATTTCCTATCAGTACTGATCAGTTCCATACTGATTCACCTCATTTTCACACTGGAGAGTTTTGGCATGCAGACCCATGTAAGGACCTCTTCCTGGGAAAGTACCGAACTACATCTGCATCTGCTAGCAGTGGTACATGGTCACACTACTGTGTGAATTGTTCTTGCTCTGGACAAGGCTAACTCAAGTACGGACATCAAGTCATGGCATAGTGTCTACCATGCTCCTCTCTGGTCCAGTTTCTGTTCCGTTGACTTGAGGTGATACTTGTTTTGGAAGTCTTCGCTATGTACAGATTTGTCTGTGTCTGTCAAGATGTTCTTGGAACATTTCTCAGAAGAGACGATCATACCAGCAGACTGGCCTCACGTAGGGAACACTGAGCATGTGTGAATATCCAGGACATTGAGGTGGTATTAGTGTCTGTTGGACTCTGATAGCCAAGTTTATGAGCACCTTGTCCATCAGTGTACCAGTTGTTTCCTGGGGCAGTACCAAGAGAGGATAAAGAACTTGAAGATGCACTATAACAATGTCTGGGATTATAGTAGACCTCCCAGACATGGAAGAAAATCCTGCCTCACTTTTGGCACTTTGGAATCAGCACCAAGAAGGGTACCCATAAATTTTCTCTTGGGAGAAGAGAAGGATACTCCATTCAGACTCAGGATCTGAATACAGACCAGGACATGTCTGAGACTGTGCTGGGCATCCAGATCTCTTTGTAGAGACAGAAACTCCAGAAACAGCAGCCAAGTGGGTTTGGGAGGAGAGAAGCTCAGGAAATAAGGGAATCTACACAAGGTATGTTACTGCCATGGTTTGTTTTGTTTTTCTTAACTTTGGGCTTTGTCTGCATGCTTGGTGGCTGGGTTCATATATGTGCCACTCTTTTATTCATAAAGTGGGTAGATGCAGTTTTTTATGGAGAAGGAAGGCACCCATCCATATGATCTGTTCTTAGAAGTGGCAACTCCACACCCTTTTTTTTCCAGTGGATCCTGTCAGGCCCCAGGCAGTAAGAGAGCTATGGGGATGCTATGGCTTGGCCCATGTGTTGCTTCTGAATTATAGGACATTAGACCTGTACAGCTCCGAGTGACATTTCAGGCTGACTTGTGTAGCACAGCTGTAATTATTATTAGAAACTACAGTCTGAAGCAACAAGAGACTAAATTTCTGAGCAGAGTGGCAGAGTAATCAGCCCTGATTTACCCAAATTCACAGGACTAGTTTATCAAGATTTCTTTGATTGTTTTTTAAGGACATGGGTGTCCAAGTGCCTAAGTTAGCACTGGAGATAGAATCCTGATCTCCCTTGGTGCTGGTGTAGGTTTGCCTTCCTGTCTTCAGCTCAGGCACACAGCTTGTCTTGCTTTGAGAGAAGAACAAGAGCAAACTCACCAGTCTCGCTTCCTCCACACTCATCCCATTAGGACTTCTTTCCTTGACTACAGCCAGATGCAGGTTATCCTGAAGCATTTTGCTGTCTGTAGAAAGTAATGCAGTATGAGCCTGTCTGTGGTGTCTATCCTTTGACTCACTTGAGCAGCTATTCACTCACACATTCTGATACAAGCCTGATATTTGCCTGCTCTCATTTCCCTTCCTCGCCCCCAAAGAAACAAAGGTGGCAGAGGAGATCGTTATGATTATGTCCTTATCACTTAGAATTTGAGCACAGGGTGTCTTCCTGAAAGGCTCTGAAACCCCACTGTGAACCGAGAGGTATTTTTTATACTGAATTCCTCGGTCTAGAGAGTTTGCTGCCATTTCTCAGTATCTCTGTTAACCATTTTCCTATGTTTCATTTCAGATGCTACAAATTTACCAAGGCCACAGTTGGAGAATTCTGACTCCCTAGCTGAAGCATTTGATCAGATGTCTGGCAACATAAGTGATGATTCTTGACAAATTTTCCTGTCAACAAATGGAAAACAAGAAAAACATGTTGCTTTTTGACTTCTAGAGAGACATGGGAAGGGACAGTGGAATTTACAAAGTGCATTCAGGAAAATGGAAGTTCGAAGATGATAAACTAAACTGATTTTCTGATTGCCAAGACAAATCTAGGGAAGAGGACAGAGAAACTATGGCAGGGAGACTGCATAATGGGGAAAAGAAGCTGGAAGAGCAAGAGTTCCAGCAGGAGCTCTTCAGGGAGTACATGCATTGCCCGAAGGCAGGCTGCACGGTATGTCCCTCTGAAGGTCCCTATGCATGGGCAGCCTGTACCAGCTGCTCAACACGGTGCTTGGGTAAGAGGAAAGACAGTGTTTATGAGACTTTCTTCTGAGTCATCCCCATGGTTCTCAGCCCTTACCTGTGATGGAGAGGAAGGGACAGGAATCCACACAATCCCTGTATTCTTTTTGTACCGCTATTTAATTACTAGTTCCCAGTTGCTGGGGCATTCTGCTTGTTTGTTTTACACTGGGGCTGTTCACATAGCATGCTTTTTGCAGCACTCCTGCATGTTTTCTGTTTTAATAAAAGTATTTGCCAGAATTTCTTACTCTGAGAAATAACTGAGAAGAATTTTAAAGTGACTTTAGAACAGTACCGTGTTGAAGTGTAGTTGCCCCTTAATGTCACTGTAGGAGACTGTCCCTCTTTTAAAGTATGTCCTGGCATGAGCATTATGTTTGGTTAAATCTACCACCCTTACGTAGCAGAGTCTCCTTCCCTAATGTAGGTCAAAAGCGCTCTCTTTGTTCTGTTCTGCAGATGCAGTTGCTTATCCCAAGCCCCAGACAATCAAGCTGAGATGATAGTGGCCTAGATCTAAGCATTGCACTTGTCTGATAATGTTTTTCATTAAGTAACCTGGGGAACTGTTTAAGATGGATTGCTCATTGCTACTGTATTAATGACTAATACCAGCACTGGAGATGAGAGTCCTAGTCAATCTTTCCCAGCTGTGTTACATGCTTTTTCCATATAGTGGCAGTGGGTGCCTAAGTGAATGTCTTCTTCTGGGCCATATGAAAAGAGCAGGTTTTGATTTGAATAGTTTATAACATGAAATTATACCCAGGTAAAAATGAATCATGCCTTGATTTTGAGGTGTATCCTAGAAATGGTTGGCCTTTTCAGGGAAAGACAGGAGTTGGAACAGCTCGAAATTCTTCAGAGCTCTAGGAAGCCTTCTGCAAAATGCTGGCAAGCAGTTATCTATGAATGCAGTTCCAGGAGTTGTTGGGTAGGTCCCCAGTAAGCTGCGTGTTCAGAGTGTGTGGGCATATGCCAGAACCCAGGCTGAAACAGGGTGTCTGGCAGAAAGGCATTATACCATAACTGTGTACACTGGTGCAATGTAAATTGGTCCACCTGATTCTCTGAGAGGTAATAAGATGAGATGTTTTATCTGGAGAGCGGTAGCCTGGCCCTGAAGCCCCCACTGGGGGGCTTTGGACCCACACAGGGTACGTTTGTAAACTTGACATAATGGAAAATATCGATGACCTCTGACTTTATTTTACTTTGTCTTTAAACTGTTTTCTACAAACTGTTTCCTTACCTATCTGTGCTTTGTTGTGCCAAGAAACAGATTTCCCCATAAAGCACTTTTCAGCTGATAGATATTGTTAGTTTAATGCTACACAAACATTTTAGAAAACAGCAGCGCTCTTCTCTTTGGAAAAATGTCTCATTGAGTCAATGCATGTGTCATCATCATTCCCATTCACATGCAAGTCAGAACAGACATTGAACATGTCACATGGGTTTTTGTCCTTCTCTTGTTTCCATGGTTGGGAAAGCAAGAAAAATGTTTGCTTTGCAGTCTATCGTGATCTGCAGTCACTGTAACTGTGAATGCATTATTGTAATCCTATAGAGGATAATGCTGGCTTGCAGGTGTACAGACACACACATAGATGCACACATCCCCCTGTGCCATCAATGTCCAAGCACTTTAGTTCAGCATCACTTCATACACAGATAAATGTTCAGTGGTTGATGTATACTGTAGTTTTACAGAAAGACCTGACTACCACTGGGACCTACAAAACAAATATGCAGCAAGAAATTATTGCTTCAAATGCAGATATAAGTGTCACAGGGTAGGGGGGGTGGCAAGGGACAACAATAGGTAGTTGCTTGAGAAGTTATTAGCAGCATTTGAAAATAAATCCTAGGTCTCCAAACTTCCAGCCTGGTGTTCTACCACTACTCTTCATGTCCAGATGATTGGTTGTGTACACTTGGCACCAGTATTGTTACAGTTGGTGTGCGGGTCTGGTTGGAAGTAAATGAATTTGCTCTGTGCTTTGGAAATGGCACTTTGTAGCTGTTTCCATGAAACATCTTTATTATTGTTTTAATCTTACGTTTGCATGCTTATAAAGCAGTAGTTTTAATGTATGTTTAATGTAAGAACTAGTGGCATCCTGAAAACAATAATATGTTTATTCTTCCTGATTTGTGGTGCCTAATGTTTTATTTTGACTGTCCTGTGTATCCATGAAACAGGTTGTCACTGAGAAATCTCTTATTTAATAGAGAAATGGGAATTAAAGGCTGTCTTAATTTTGCTAACAAAATGAGGGTGAGAGAGAGGACAAAGACTGAACTTTATGGTGGTGCTGAGTGAATCAGTGATAAACTATAAATCTGTTTCATCTTTGCCAATTTGGGATCCATGACCATGATGCAGAGTTGTTATTTATTTTGTGCCATAGACTTCTCTCAGTGTGTGTTAGCTTGTGTTTTTCACATGGCAGAATGGAAGAATTCCACAGCTTTACATTTCTGGTCCATAATGTGTGAAATTTCAAAGGTTACATTTCACGATGCGAGTTTCAGAATGTAGACTTGACATTTATGGAACAAACAGAAATCTGGGACGATGTTGCTTAATGCAACCAAGTGTTACATATCTTTGTTGTTAATAACTTAATTTTTAATATTCTCAGCGTGTTGTGCATTTAAGTGCAAATGAAAGTGGTTTTCTGCATTAATGGTTTATCTGTGTGCTGCATTCTTTCATTCTGAGTTGAAAAGATGAGAGAAAGCAAAATAATAAAAGATATCCCAAGCAGCAGTAAAATCAGAGCATAGAGCTTGACATTTTGCTTCTGGTGCTCTTTTGGGGATGTGTATTTCCCCTCTCTCCAGTTACCTTTTCTTTATATTGTTTCCTTTCATTCCTACTTCAAAGACGACTTTATTAGTTTTTACTGAAGAGAGTCAACCATTTTGTCACATGGGTGAAGGAGTCTTTCCTGTGTTAAGGTCAACTAAATATGAATTGATTATTCTTAAGAACAGATAATGGCATTCATGAAACATCCGACACACTGCTATACTCCAGCAGGGGCGTAAACTCCCTGCAAAAGATAAGGAGACTTGCTCTTGTCACCTCTTTGTAAAAAACTGCTTGCAATTAGAAGATCACTGTTAATTGCATTGGTGTTTTTCCTTTGCCATCTATCTTCAGAGTTTGTGTTTTGTTAATACTCATCTTTTTTATGTTATTTTGAGTTCTTTGGATGCAAATGGATTGATAGGTTACTAAAGATTTTGGCAATAAAAATAATTTCATTAAACAAATTAATTATGCCAAGCCCTGTATAATGACCATGGCAGTGTTATTCAACAGATGGTCACAGGTTCATTTTTATGAATGGGAATATTGGGAATTCTCCGTACTCATTATGTGCAAGAGATTCACAGATGTCCTTTGCAAATCTGCTTGTGAAAGGCTGGATGTAAGTACTATATTTTGGTGATGATTTTTAAAGAGAGCTTTTAGTGTTTAATTTCTGTACCACATGGACTTTCATTTTCTTTCCTCTTTTATCTGTGTGCTGTACAGATAGGATGGTAGTAACGTTTTACAGGATACTTCAACAGCGATCAGTCCTGTGAATTTACAGCTTGGCAGCTTTTTTAACTTGAGCATTTAGCTCTAAGTGATTGAATACATTTGAAATGTAAACATAGAGTCTCATTAAAGAAAAATATATATATTATGTAAGCTATCAGATGTGCTGTACGTGATACTCTTTTACTTTCCATAGTAAATATGACTCCTTATCGTTTGGTAGAATTACCAAGTCTTTCTTGCAGATCTGTAGGAAGGCCAGCTAGGAGGTTATGCATCTCTAAATATGGATGAGATGCAAAAGGCTGTGTCAATAAAAGATGCCAATATAAGTTGTGCTAGTTACTGTTTCTGTGCCTGCAGTGAGATCTGGAACCATTTTTCTATGGAGTAAGTTATAAAATTTGTCATTTTCTTTAGTGCTAGTTACAAATTTGACTCATCTTACTTTGAGTTTGTTCCCTTTACCTGAAGAGCCAAAACTAGAGATTTATTTGGCTGTGGTGACTGGGAAAGCAGTAAATTAGCTTGGTGCACTAAAAGCTCAATATAGCAAAGCATTTGGTGTACATTTCACTTTCAGTAATCCCATTGACTCCTCAGATAAGTGGAATTAATCTTGGGATACAAGATTCTTGTCTTATCCTACAGTAGTCTTGTATCCTAAAATTAATATCCCTCAGGCTAAGTGTAGAAAAGTTAGATATTAATCCTCAGCAGAGACTGCACAGAATGTCCTTGGTTTATACTTAACTCCTTCTGGTGTTTGACTTTGCTAGTAGCTAGGTGTCAGTTGGCAATTTCTCCCTTTACTGGGTTGCTCCTTGTGTTGTCCTGCAAAGACCTGTCTATCCAAAATTTTGGACCCTGCAACTTTAAATTCAAGGGGAATTCAACACAAAACTGTAGTGATTAGTTAGGAATAGTATGTCCTCCTAAAGACAACGACTGAGCAAAATCTCAGCCATCTCTTTACCCTGCAAACCAAATGTTAATTTACTTGATACTTTGGTACCCTCCTCTACTGCCTCATAACTTTCCTTTGATGAATGAAAAGCTAGAGAGGCATGGGGAAGATTATTTGTCTATTCTTGGTGAAAGCATAATTCATCAGCACTCTGTGTTAAATCTTTGACTTAAATTTGGATGTCCACTTGGTTTTAATTTTTTTTTTACCATTTTACAACCTGTTGTTCAGGTGTCCACATGTGTGTAGCTTGACTGTCAGCCTGAGTCATCCCGGCCAGACTGATTTCCAAACTTAACTATTGGTTCCTTGCTCTGTGAAACTGGAGGAGATGGGGGAGGGACTGGCCAGCAAAAAAAACAAAACAAAAAAAAAAAAGCAAATATATGTCAAAGGGAAATGGTTCTTTAAGGTTTATGCTTGATCCTCACATGTTGAGGTGTTTGGCCTGTAGCTCAGAAGTGGGCTGTGCCTCAAAGTTAGTAGTCTGGTAGCAACCTTTGCCTGCTCCCTGCTGTGTTAGGAAGAAAATTAACTCCATCCCAGCCAAAACCAGGACATCAGCTCTCGTGGCTCTGATTGTCCAGGGAGTGCTGGGATGAGCGGTGCTGTCTTCATGAGTGCTCTGTGAGCATGGAGTGACCTGTGTTTCTTGGAAGTGCCAGATCGGTCACATGAATATGTGCTTAAGGTCTGCAAGCGGCCTTCCTGTACCACGAAAGAAGGTAAGTGGTGTGCCTGACCAAGGCGGGGTACCGCCGCCCTCGTTCCAGCAGCACGTATGTCACCTAAGGTGTACGAATGCACACAACCTGTCATTGATGGAGGACACACTACTGCTTGCCTTCTCTCATTTGTGGGAGTTCAGTCTAAAGCATCGAAAATCAACTGTGAGGCTTTACAGAGAATCCGCCTTTGTCATGGTGGCGGGATAAATCATTAAAATGGTATTTCCCTATGGATGCTGGCCTCAAGCCTACAGTCCCTAGGAGAGGTGGAAATTGTCTTGAAAAGTCAGGAGGAGGCTGGAGGAGAACATGGACCATGTTTTGGCCCCATCTCGTTTTGGCTTTGATTCATTAGTCTAGGGAGAATGACACTGAGGATGGATATTTCTTTGCTCTTCATCAGGCAAATTGAGCCATGGGGCTCAACGGTACAAAGTCTGGGTTGTGGTTATGTTGGTGTGCCTCTAGCACAGAAGTTCTCTGTCTTTTCAGGTGATTTTTAGCAGATGGTTTTTTACTGTCTCAGCAGCATTACTATTTACTAAGGGTCGCCTGGTTTGACACTTAGCTGCACAGGACTGCATACTGAGGGTCATTTTATGAATTTTGGGGAACTTTTGAGAAACGTTAACATTTTGGAATATTCTGTCCACACATCTGGCTGTGCTTCTCAATGCCAGGATGAATTTTCTGTCTCAAAAATGTATTGAAGTATAGGCTGTTCTTTGTGGCTTTCTGCTTGCTTACTTGGTTCAGCGGAGATCTGACCAGCTTCCTCTCTTTGTTTGATTTCAGGTGTTCTAATTTGCTTTTTATTGCACAGCACTTATGTGTCTTTTGTAAGAAGTGTACTATAAAAGGGGTTAATCAATGAAATAGCTTTTTTGTGGCTTGGTGTACTTTATGTTGTGTAGTGTGTTATTTAGAGGAATAGAGTGATATCGATTTTTTTTTTCAGTTTTTTTTTTTATTTATCTCTGTGAACATTTTAGAAAAATAGTACAGATTAATTGAAGTTGCAGACTCAAACCTTATAAGGCATCAGTCATTCATGCTCATAAACCTACAGGGATAATTCATATCAAATATGTTCCTTGTTGATATAGTATTACTTTAATAAATCCCCCTCAAGATCGTAACATAAATCACAGTTATAAAAAGGGAGTCCACAGTAATACTGGAGAAAAATAGACAGGAGGATAGGAGAGATCTGTGTTAAGCCCAGCCCATTCTGATTAATTCCAGAATTTTAATGCTTGCAAATGTATCAATTGGCAAGTGTTCATATTTGTATGTTTTAAGACCTTTTGAATCAGATACAATTCTCTGTATAAAACAGTCTGACAGGTATTTTCTAATCTTTCAATGTTTTGTATTACATTATCAACCCTGTATTCGATCCATTTATGAAGCACAAAGCACTCCCATTCCTAGAGATTTATTCTTGTATCATTTTTCCCCAGATTTGCCAGAACACCATCATGTTCGTGTTCTGAAGGTTAATGCCCAAAGTCAAGCAGACAGAAGCCAAGTGCTGCGAGGTTTCCAAGATTAGGACTGATTCCCTTCACAAAAATAAATGATTCCTGCCATGTTCAGTGATTTTGTGCAGCACTACTCACGGCTGAGTGAGTGCATCAATACTGTAGTCCTTACATGCTGTACATACTGATGACACTCTGTGTTAACTTGATTGACTGAGCAGTATACTGGAGAGGATGCACCTGCGAGAGATGTGCAGACATATATATTCTTATTCCGGTTTTGAAACATTTATTTTACTTTTTTTTTACTTGGAAGTCTTAGTTTCACATTCCATGGGTTATCATATTGTGCTGTTAAGGTAGAGCAAACAGTTACGTGTTTCTTTGTTGTCAAAACTGTATTGGAAAATGATCTAAGGTGCATCTTCTTTCTCTTTATAGCCAAAAGCCTGATTTTATATTTTAAAGGAAATTGACATAAAGGGGACGAGTGTGAAGGCTGGCAAGTCAGTAGCTATGTAAATTATGCTTATTTTAAGAGATTCAGTTTAATGGTAGAGAAATGTCTCATGTAATTCAGTTATAAGCGTTATTTTTTGTTACATTTTTATGTTTTGTTATCGTTTTTGTAGGCTTTAAGACAACAGCAGAAAAGAAGAAATGGAGTCTCAATGATGGTAAACAAGACTGTTCCTCGTGTTGTTTTGACACCATTAAAGGTGTCTGACGAGCAGTCGGATTCACCTTCAGGTAAATAGCTAAAGGACTGTTTGGGAGACCAGCTGTAGTCACGGAGCCTTCCTCTGAATCAGCTGTGTAGCACGCAGGGCTCGGAACTGCTGGAATCATATTTCCACTTGGTGGCTTTGTTTAACGTCTTTATTTCCTGACCAAATCCGGTGTCTCAAGGATGGAGATTTTTCCGTTAATAAAAGAGCTGAACGCGCACAGTAAAATGACAATTGGTGATAGCAGCAGCTTTAAAGGAATGCAAAGTAACATTTTGTTTGGCTCTGGAACTCTAATGGAGGACCTCATGCTGGTATTCAATGTCATAAAAAGGGGGGCGGTGGGGGGAGGCAAGCTTCTCTGTGAATGTGAATCCGTGTCTCAGTTCTGCATTGCAATGCTCGGGTCCTTTTGTTAGCTTTTCTTTTTCTGGTACCAGGCTTATCACTGCAGCATAACCTTGACCTTTAGTTCTCATGGTTAAGTTGCTTTATTTTAAGGGGTTTCTATGTCTGTGTTTAACACAAATTGACAATTGTATTTCCAGGCATATCTCTTCTATAAATGTTTCTTCACAAAGAAATGATCTTTTTTTTTTTTTTTTGCCTTTAGATTGCTTTACTGCACCATAACTTGAGGTTAAAGTATTTTTAAAGATACCTCTTGGGCATTAGAGGAAAACATTATTTTTATTAGATCAGTGAACATTTTTATTGACTGCAGTGTTCAGTAAACTTTAGTTTTCAGCACTTAATTGATTTATTGAGCTTTTACTTCCATTTCCTTTGACGATGAGGAATCGTATTGTGACCAGAAAGGTGTATTTTGCCTTTCAGCAAGTAGATGTCAATTTAAAAAAAACAAAATGTATTTTTGTTTTGTTTACAGTGTAGGGGATGCTGGGGGGGGGAATTGTTAGTACAAGTGCAACCATATCATGTTTGGGGGTTTTATTTTTTCCTAAGGATCTGAATCTAAAAATGGTGAAGCAGATGGTTCTGACAAAGAGATGAAACATGGGCAAAAGTCTCCAACTGGAAAGCAAACAAGCCAGCACTTAAAGAGGTTAAAAAAATCTGGTTTAGGTGAGTAGGAGTAAAATAAATATCTTAATTTTTATCGTACTACTGGCATTTTTCTGAACTCTGTGTTACCTTTAAAAGTTTTATTTTTTCTTGTTAATCTGTCCCTTTTTCAAACTCAGCAGCTAGCCTTTTCTCAAGAAAGCATCTTTCTTTCTGGCTACATGGAAAAACTATGGGTGTTTTTTTCCCCCCAGAATGCTTTTCTGTGGTTGTTTTTTTAAAGTTTGACCTAAGCAGCTGCAGACAGAGAGACCATTTAGCAATTAGCTTCTGATTGTTGTATTATGTTTTTTGGGGGGGATAGGGGCAGGGTGTAGTAAATGTTCTTTCTTTCTGGTGAATTTGTTTGCAGTCTAATATGAATTCACTCCCAAAGATAAAAGCATATTTGCTTACATACCTGCCCTATTAGAAGTTAACCCTCTTTCCTTCATTTGCATTAGTCTATGTCATATAGAGATTTGGCATATCATTTTTGGTTGATTCTGTTTCTTTGGTTGATTTGTTTCTTCAGTTGGATCCTTAATTATTTTGCAGCTACATCTCTTGAGGTGGTAGATACAGTTTCTGGTTTTATTTTCTATTTTTTAGCAAAATTCATGGATGATGATCTGTAATTAATGAAGAATTTTCTCTGAAGAGATGCTAAGAGTAAATTCTCAGTAGCTCCATGCGATAGGCAGATTTTCCTGCTCTGCTTGAAATATAATTGGAAATGTTCCCTAAGGAGCAGAAAATGTAGTGTTCACTAAGACTCTTGTCTTGGCTAAAGTGAAGTAGACTAATTATATAACTGTTTCTTTATCTTTACTGAGGACTTTTTGCATTCAGCAGGCTGCTGAATCATTGATAGAAGTATTTTGCAACGTGGCCATATTTGAGAAGTTAGCAAACAAACTTTTTGTAGTGACTGGATCATCCTCAAAATTGTTCAATGGCTGTCTTTGTGGTGATAAGATTGTTCTTTATTAACGATCTAGCCTGGCCTCTTTTCTGTATAGCGATTCTGTAAAACAGCTTGAAGCACTTTACTGCCTAAAGGTCATAGGTTGGGTGTTAAGTATTCCAGGGCTGGTTCTTGGCAAACTGTTTCCTACAAGCCTTATTGTATCGCAGCCTCCCATGAAAATGTACTCTGGTTTCATATATGATCTTTCTGCAGATTATTCATCAGTCTTGGATGGATAACGAGTTCTTTGTGTTGATCAAATGGCATTATTCAAAACTGAAAATATTCTTTCAGTCTTGCAACTTCTGCTACACAGAGAGAACGTTCAATTTAAATGATCTCCTGTAACTTTTCTCTGCTTTTAAGACTGACATACATGATTTGATGCAAACATACCTTCCCATCCCCAGATATTTCATCAACTGTTGGCCAATAATACCAACTGTAGAGAGAATTCATTAGATATTTTTTGTGGATTTCAGAAAAAATCTTCTGGCCTTTTGGTACACCACACTTGGAACTCAGGGAACTTTGTGTAAGGTTTAAGGGCTTCTGTTCTTGTACCTGCTGAAATATTTCTCCTGACGTAATATTTATTAGGAAAATAATAAATCAGGTGTTGACCATCTTTGAGAATAGGTCCGGTGTCCTATAGCACAGTTCAGTTCCAGATGTTGTTTGATTGTCTGAAACTGCTAATCTGTCCACCCTTCATTGCATGTTGTGTTTGGTAGACTTTCTGAGATGCCATTAAATATGATGACTTTTTCCCCTTTTAGTTAGCTGATTGTGCCAACTATGTAATTACTGTCCTTTTCCTGTTTTGATTTTTATACTTCAGTGTAAATCCGTGGTGCTTCTGCCCCTTTCATAGTTAATTCTCTATGTTGGAGACTAATCTCTTCTTTTCTAAGGCTGGTAGCATCAGTTTCTCTCTCATCTTTGTAGAGCTGGGCAGTGATCCCCTCAAACTCTGGTAGCAGCTATATAAGGATTTAAAATGTCTTTCTCTGTGGAAAATAAAAACCATTGGTATATGTTTTGTCATAAATCCCTCTCAGGCTTACAATTAGCTACATGTCATTTTCTCATATTCCACAGAACTACTACTTTCTGTGTTACTCCCAAATACCCCACTAAGTCTGATCACAAATTTAAGACCTGCAGTAAAAGTCCTCAAAGCACCATAGGAAAGGTGCAGGACAGAGAACTTGTTGTTCTTCTGAACAGATTTTGGTTTTTTAATGTGTGGCTGCACTCTGCATCCACAGTGAGCTACTGACCTGTCATCCTAGGAATAAAATGTTTCTTCCACAAGTTGGTAAAACCACTGTAGTAGCCTGTAAGCTGTAGCAGGTCAAATATGAAATGAAAACATGTGACCCAGGCACACAGAATTAGGTTTGACTTTCTGATGTAGTCTTGGGCTTTTCACTCTATTAAAATATCTGCCACTGAAGGATGTCACTGGTTTTGCAGTCATATATCATGTTTTAGTTTGGATCATCTCTATGTGTATGTCTTTCCATCAGATATGAAGTATTAGCAGGGGAAAATGTTACTCCAGTTGGGAGTCACTTAGAAGATTTGTATTCTGTATTGATGAAAGAGGCATTAAAATAGGATACATCATACTACCCGTGTTACACTTGGGGCCGGTGTTCTTTTTGCATTTATATTTAGTGGGTGGAACAGATGGTGAGGACAGTTTATTGTGATGCATTCATGAAAATGAGCACTTCTTCCCTACAATTGTCCTTTATAACAGGGCATTCATTTGTTTGTAGGAAAAAAAAAAGTCTTTGCTGTGTAGAAACACAGTGTGTTGGAAATATGTGTTGGAAAAGGTTATCTTGTGCTGAGTGCAAAGTAATCCTTGTCTCCTTCAGTTAGTATTGTCTGCTGAAAAGTAAAAGGAAATTGCAAAACTGTTTGTGGAAGGCTGTGGCTGAAGGGGAGCATTTCAAATTAATAGCTCTGCTGCCTTTTCTTCCATTTGTACGTTTTGTGGATGAGGTTACAGCTTTTCAGGGGAGACCACTGTAGGTCTATCAGGAAATCTAAACCATAGTTACATTATTTGCTAATGATACTGTTAATTAGTTTGTAGCATTTGAGAAATTCCTATTAATCAGTATGCCCAAACTCCCCCTTTTGTAAAATATATTTATTCTTCTTAACGTGTCTGTTGTGATCCTTGCTGAGAGGTCCTCCTATGTGAATGCCAGATGCCATCATTGCTCAGCAGTGGAATATTCTTCTCAATTGCATTTTTGGGGATTCTGCTGGAGTTCGTGTGTGCTTTAGTTAAGATCCCTTTTGTAGCATCTTTGAAATAATTGAAAGTACAACAGACCAAATCCTGAAGGAGTTTGCTGGGAGGGGTTAGAAGCTTTAGAGGTTTTCCAGCCACCTAGGGTCCATGCTTCTTCCATTTCCATATTGAATATAATAATCATAGAATCGTTTAGGTTGAAAATTACCTTTAAGATCACAAGTCCAACCATTAACCTAGCACTGCCAAGTCCACCACTAAACCCTGTTCCTAAGCACCTCATCTATATGTCTTCTAATACCTCCAAGGATAGTAATTCACTCAGTTCCCTGGGCAGCCTGTTCCAATGCTTAACAACCCCTTTGATGAAGAAATTCTTCCTAATACCCGATTTAAACCTCCCCACACACAACCTGAGGCCATTTCCTCTTGGCCCAGTGCTTGTTACTGGGGAGAAGAGACCAACCCCCGCCTGGCTACAACCTCCTCTCAGGGAGTTGTAGAGAGCAATAAGGACTCCCCTCAGCCTCCTCTTCTCTGGGCGAAACCACCCCAGTTCCCTCAGCCAGTCCTCATACAATTTGTTCTCTAGACCCTTCACCAGGTTCATTGCCCTTCTCTGGACATGCTCCAGCACCTCAATGTCTGTCTTGCAGTGAGTAGCCCAAAACTGAACAGAGCACTTGAGTTGTGGCCTCACCAGTGCTGAGTACAGGGGGACGATCCCTTCCCTAGTCCTGCTGGCCGTGCTATTTCTCATAGAAGCCAGGATGCCGTTGGCCTCCTTAGCCTCCTGGGCCATATTCAGCCAGCTGTTTACCAACAGCTACAGGTCCTCTTCTACCACTCTTTCCAGCCACTCATCCCCAAGCCTGTAATGTTGTATGGGGTGGTTGTGACCCAAGTGTAGGAGCAGGCACTTGGCCTTGTTGAACCTCGTGTAGTTGACCTTGGCCCATCGATCCAGGCTGTCCAGATCCCTCTGTGGAACCTTCCTGCCCTCAAGCAGATCAACACTCCCACATATACGAAAGGTGCACTCAATCCCCTTGTCCAGACCATTGATAAAGATATTAAAGAGAACTGGCCCCAGTTCTGAGCCCAGAGGAGCACCACCTGGGACTGGCCACCAACTGGATTTAACTCCGTTCACCACAATTCTTTGGTCCCAGACAGACAGACAGATTTTTACCCAGCGAAGAGTCTATCTGTCTAAGCTGTGAGCAGCCAGTTTCTCCAGGAGAATGCTGTGGGGAATGGTGTCAAAGGCTTTACTAAAGCCCAGGTCGACAACATCCACAGCCTGTCCCTTACCCACTTAAGTGGGCCACCTTGTCATAGAAGGAAATCAGGTTAGTCAAGCAGGACATGCTGTTCATAAACTCATGCTGAGTGGGCCTTATCACCTGTTCTTTCTGTATGTGCCATGTAATGGCACTCAAGTTGATGTGCTCCATGACTTTCCCCACACTGAGGTCAGACTGACAGGTTTGTAGTTCCCTGGGTGCTTCCTTCTGGCTCTTGTAGATGAGCATCACATTTGCTAACCTCCAGTTAACTGATACCTTCACGATTAGCCAGGACTGCTGATAAATGATAGAAATTGGCTTGGTGAGCACTTCTGCCAGCTCCTTCAGTACCCTAGGGTGGATTCCCTCTGCCCCTATATGTGTCTAAGCGCTGTAGCAGGTCACTAGTCATTTCTCCTTGGATTGTGGAGGCTTCAGTCCACTCCCAGTCCCTGTCATCCATCTCAGGGGGCTGGGTAGACAGAGAACAACTGATCTTACTATTAAAGACTGAGACAAAGTAGACGTTATTTACCTTAGCCTTTTCCTCATCCTTTGTCACTTTGTTTCCCCCTGCATCCAATAAAGTGTGGAGATTCTCCTTAGTTCTAGTCTTGTTGCTAGTATGTTAAGAGTGAGAGGAAAGAAGGATTGTAGCAGTATGTGTATACCCTGAAGCAGATAGGAGCAATTGCTGTTTAAAGAGCTTTAAAAAGTATCTTCTAAATATTGTTCTAGAACTAATAACAGAATGAGACCAGGTGGGTCCTCCAGCGGTCATCTAATGTGTTCACCAGGCATAGGGCAAAACCAGTGATACACCTGTTATTCCTGACAGGTGTCTTCACATACTCTTTATTTCTACTGGTGAAGACTGTAATGCCTCCCTATGGATCTAATCCAGTGTCTCCTTGTCTTTGGTGTTTGAAAGCTCTCTTTTCCCACTATTGCAGACATATTTCTTACTGTGCAAGAGATCCTTACCTTTGCTATCCACTGTGGACAGAAAGAAGACATTGTTCTTTACCGCTGTGCATCAGCCATTTATCTATTTCCCCTTCCTGCTGCTGAGTCTTTACCTGACTGATTCCTGGGTTTGTATTTTCTCCTCACAGACCCTGTTTTCTAACCTCACATAATTACTGCCGTTGCTTTCTGCGTGTTGCTCAGTTTAGCTCATAGGCTCTTAATGGAAATTCTGAGAAATGCATGTTTCCAGGCACTAATTAAATGCATCAGATATTCTCATCTCTATGATCACTGTCTGTTCACACAGGTAGTTTTTAGCAAGTGCTGTGGGACATGTTATATGGGCCATAGTGCACTGCAAATGCAGTGCACCTCTCCGTAGTGACTGATTCACATCAGCCTCGCCAAGCAGCCTTGTGCTTGGAAATAGATGCTTCTAATTATGTTGATGACACGACAGGAAAAATTTCTGCTACTGCTGAGTTGAGAGGGTCTTTTGAGCTGGAAGTAAGAGTATGTCAGCTGTGATGTGGACTGGAACATGGATCCTGTAAGAGCTCAAGAGACAAATACAGGGAATATAAAAGCTCTTAAGGCCTAGAACAGGCGGTGTTGCTTTTCTCAGAGTACTGTTTCTCTGGACCTTACTGTATTATACGATAAAAGCTAAAAACTTAAAAGAAGAATTGTTCTTACTCTCTTCCTTTATTTATGTTTAAAGTTATTTCTGTTTATTTACTCCAGGACATTTGAAATGGACCAAAGCTGAGGATATTGACATAGAAACACCAGGATCTATTCTAGTGAACACTAACCTGAGGGCTTTAATAAATAAACACACCTTTGCTTCTTTACCTCAGCATTTCCAACAATACCTCCTGCTTTTGCTTCCAGAAGTAGACAGGCAGGTAAGTAGCATCATGCAATATTTCTTTCTTTAATGAGAATTTTTTACAGTGTGTTTGCATAGGCTGATGTGGTTGACTAGGAATTGTTCCAGAAAAGAGTAAGGAGAAAATGTCCATACTTTGTTAGGTAAAACTGTTAGACATAGAATGACTGTAAAATTTATCTAAGCATCATCCAGCTCCTGCTTCCCTTCTTTCTGAAAACTATGCTGCTCCCAGATTTGTCTAAATGGAACCTGGGTAACAGATCTTCCAAACTTGCCAGATCTCTTAATGAGCTTTTCTGCGTATGGTGTTGAAGATAAACTTCTCATCCTCAAGACTTTATTTACATTGAGCCTCTTTTCATCGGTCATCTTCCTCGGCTCTCTGCCAGCAATGTCCAGGTCAATATTACTTCTGTTAGTTTCTTCTCCTCCTTGCCTTTTATGCATGCCTACCTATGCATCTGGTCAGCTCCAGCGCACTGAATCCATTCATTCCCACCTTTTGTAAGGAAGCTCTTGTTCAGAGCTCAAGGCTGTAGGCTTGTATAGGTTGTCAATCGGGTTTGTTGAGGAGAATTATTTGGAGAGTTATGGTGGAAACATAAGTTCAGTTTCATGTTTCCTACAATGTTTGGTTCTTCCTGCATTTTTTTGTCCGATTACAGGCATCTTAGAGCAGGAAAAACAAATAAAAATCTTTCCAGCATGTCTAGCAGATAAAACACAAAGAGAGCCCAAAATAATTTCATTTGTACACTTGCCTCACTTCTGGATTTCAACAGTCTAACCAGTTTCAATGGGGAATACTCACGTGCTCGATTCAGACACGTTAACTTACCTAAATAGGACATTATGTTTTTTGCAGATGGTCAATATCTCGCTTGTTATGTAATCACTAGAGAATGCAGGTCACTTAAATGACTAATTAAAACTCAGATCTTAAATCAGTGTGTTAAATGCCATGGTTACATTTCTTAAACTGTTAATGGTTACTGTCTGCCACAGTGACACAGGGGAAAGCAGTGTGATACGAGACAAAAAGAGAAAGAAAAAATGTATTGAGGTACATTTACTCAGCCTCTTATCAAATTAGATACTGTATATTGTGGACTAAAATGACACACTTTGGTAAGGGAATAATGAAAAAGAGCATTAAAACCAGAGCCATAGGAGAAAGAATGTAAATATATTTATTCTCAAGCCTCCCACGAGACAGTCGAAGGCAGTACTGAGAAATTTTTTTAAAATCTTTTTCCTTGCTGTAGACCAGATTTTAACTTGGTGCCCAGCAAATATTTTCCTGGTAGTTTTGATTTTTTTTTTCTCTTTCTGCTTAATTTACCAAAAGAAATTTTTAAAAAATAAAACTGCTAGATAAAATCATGTTTTTCTCTCCAGCCATCAAAGTTGCCAGTTTACATTTCAAGCACCGGGGCCTCTATTTAGAAGTTTCTTACTTTAAAATATATTTTTAAAAATGGACAGCCTCGAACTGACAACCCGTTTACCTTCTTATCAGTGTTCTTACAGCTGACTGTTTGGCAAGAAAATCAAGAGACTATTTGTCAAATTTAATCATGCTACACTAGTGAAAAGCAATGCATGTCCTTTTAATTTTTACTTCTGAAAGCGATCACACTACACACACATGGCAGGTGTCATTTCAAAGGCCCATCGCTAGGTAATTGGGCACGTTCACTGTGCAAGCGAACCGGTCACAACAAAAGCAGTTGTCACATGTCTGTTACAGGTGTCCTTCTGTCTGTCACCCTCTCACAGCGTTGTGTGGTTTTGTGTAGGATACCATGTGAGTTTGGAAGATAGGAATCTCCGTTCATCTCTAGAAGATTAATGGAAGCGTTTGGCCTCTAAGCATGATAGTTTGAGGATTTGCTGTCTGGTGGGAAGTGAAATAGCCCTGAACCCTCACTCTGCAGAGGTCTTAGTAGAGAAAGAACTGCATCCCTTTTCTTGCTCTCTGAGAATTATGTCCTTTTGTGCCTAAAGAGTAGCATCCCAGATACAGAGTAATGGAAGCAACTGAACTGATACTCTTTTCCATCCTGTGGCAAGTGGAAAATGCCAGTGTAGTGCTCAAAGATCTTGGGAGAGGGAGAGAGAATCCCAGACAGGGGGCTCTGGTGGAAGTCTCCGGTGTTGGTGACTTCTTCCTGTTTTATTTCTGCTGTCTAAATCAAATCAGGCATCAGGCAAGCAAAAATAGGGTCAAAATATTCTTCGATTTAGCTGCCCATCTCTGAGGGTTCGGTTTGGTTGGTTTATATTGTACTTTCTTGTTTGTCCTGAGAATTCCTGCTCCTTCTCCTCTGGCTCTGAAGTGTTTCTCCCTGTGCACTGCTGCCTTCCCCAGAGAAAGCTGCATTTCTCTGTTGTCATGATGTGGATATAGTATGTGAAGTACCGTAATGAATGGCACTATAAAAATGTAATAGAGTTATGCTATTTGTGTATATATAGTGATCTGTGAAATAAATTACTAATGAAGTGCAGTCTCATTTAAGCTTTATTACTGTTCCACATAGAAAAACCCTATGATGAATGATCCTTTGTCATTTCTGTCATAAACACCATTTTTCTGGGCGGTATAACTCCTCCTCTTTAAATCGTACTGAGCTGAAACTTGTCATGCATGTGTCAGTTTGAATAAGCATTTTTAGAAACCATTAGTTAAGGGAGTTGAGGTTTTCTTTTTTGTGTGTGTGCAAGTGTTTCTTGTAAATAAATGACTTCTCTCTCAACCCCAGTTAAGTCTAATAAGTTCAGAAAAAATTCAGGGCCAAGTCAGGAGCTTCATGGGACGTGTCTTCCATTTTTTTTCTTTTGCTTTCATGTTTTGTGGTTGCTATCAGAGAGCCCCTTGTGGAACAAGAGCCATGGGAGCCCATGGAACAAAGGGCCTCAGAAAGATGTCCCAGGATGGAAGAAGTTGAAAACTATCTGCTGATGTTGTTGCTGTCATTTTTCCTACTCCAGATAGATTTTTGACAAAGTGGAAGTGTAGAATCATTGCCTTTTTCCTTTTTCCCTTAGGAAAAGATAAATTGTGTCATCAGTTATTCACACTTGAAATTGATGTCAGCTTTATTTTGGTAGCAATGAGGCCTGTGTGCAATTTTCTCCATTCAAAATGCCTATAAAAGAAATTGGAGCGAGTTGGCAGTTATGGCAGATATGTTTTATCAAGGATTTAATTTGCTTTTGTTTGGGTTCAGAGTGAAATAGTATACAGACATTATTCAAAGAAGCAGCTATCACCCAGGCTTGTGTGTTTAGCAGACTGCTCAAAAACATTGCATCACTGGATACTGGGGACCTTGCACCTAAAATTTGAACATCCAGATTTTCAGTGCTTTGTTAATCTGTATGGACTCATGACTCAAAAACAATGCTTAGCTTATAGAGAAGCCTGTTGGGTGATCCCCTGAGAGCTAGATGACTGAGCTGACAGTAAAGAAATAGGGGAGGTATAGAAACTATATGGAAAGCAAAGTATCTGCACAAAAGATTTCAGTTGTCACAAATCCCAGTGAAGTATTTTTCTTTTCATCTCTAATTATAACAGTCTACATCTTAAGAACAATGACATTGTCATCAAATACCTGCTTCTAATATTAATTCATCAAGCTGGTAATTGTGTGTAACAGAAGCCTTCCTGACCACCTCTCAGCAAATACTCATCTTCAAAGCAGGAAGTTGTTGTCTGTGTCTAGTTTACTACACTGCGTCAGTGCCTCTTTAAATATTAATTAAGCAGTGTATGTTGTGCAAGGATGAGTAGCAGGTCTGTGTGACATGTTGCTGAAAAGGAATGGCAGCTGGCAGTATCCTGCCCGCACCAGCTTTCCTTGTTGCTGCTACTGGGGAGTCAGATTCCTGCTAGTAACACCAGCGTATGGTCAAAGGGAAGAGAAATACACCCCTGTGGTAAGCTTCCAAGAAGAGAGGTGCTGCCTCATCTGAGTAGTTCCGGAAAGCTTAAGTGATTTTACTCATCCTTAGAGAGCTAAACGAAGTGGTATTTCCTAAATGCTCTGAAAAAAAGTCTGTCTTTCCATACTCTACAAATGCTTAACTACTCTGATTTTCGAGAACTTAACTCCCTGCCCTGTGTTTTCTCTTTTGGTAATACTGTATTCTGCTGAGCCTCTTGTGGTTTGCACCCTTTCACATGGGATGGGAGTTTTCTCCTACAAAAACACCCATAAAAGGATCTCAAAGCCTTCTCAGACCCATGTGTCAGGATGCAGTGCCGTTTTATCTGCCCAAACCTGCTCATGAAGAGCACTTAAAACAGTAGAGAATAATATAGTAAAAAATTATGTCTTTTTTTAGCTGTACTTGTTTTATGAAAGACATGTAGTGCACTCTTCTATTCTGACTCAATCCACAGTTTATAGTCAAGGGAGTTACTTAAATTCAAAATCTTAAATATTCTTAAGGAAATGCTTAAGCCATGTAGTATTGCAGAAATGCCTGTGAATATTTCAGGCTTATAGTAAGCCAGTCTACTAAAAAGAAAAAACGTGAAATACAAATCAAAAGACTCTAAAATGGGTCAAAACCCACCTTAATCTCTTTTTTAAAAATTTCTGAATCAGTGAAGCCCAAATTAATAAGTGTCTCTTGGGTCAGTGCCAGTACTGTTGTTATATAATAACATTACAGCATCCTGTCATGTTAGGGTCAGCACAGGTTCTGTGTTTCCTCCTTGATCTGCTCAATTTAGGTTGAAACACTGGCACTTCCAGGTTGATTGCATCACCTTGCACTGGGAAGACACAGGTTGATGTCAGTGTTTTTTGCGGTTCAGTTTAAAATAGTTAGAACTAATTTTGGGGATGTTGCCTACAGAATTCCATTTCAAAACATCTTTGCTTTCTTGTCGTATGACTCAGCTCAGTATCTGTTCCTGCCATTTGAGCAATGATAACAAAAGGTAACTATTGCTTTTGATGCACACAAATTGTTCCTACTTCCAAGCACATCAGTTTGGCTTCTGCAGTGGAGAGCAGATAATGAATACACAAAATCCTTACGCTTGTAGAAGACAAGGAGAGATGTGTGGTGTCTGCCATTCTGACACTCAGTGTTTATTTCACTCTAGTATTATTATATTATACTATTACAATAGTAGAAATACTATTTAGGACATGTCTTACAGCATATATTTTTGTATTAAAAGAGAGAAGTGAAGCTTTATTTTCACAGTCCCTTCCTTGTGTCAGTGCAACTTGCTTTCTTAACTTCATCAGTACTTGAGGATTGTATTTGCCACTGGATTTTTCCAGCATTTTCTGTAGAAGACATCACAATGCACAAATTAGTCCTGTGTGTATTATTTGCTCCTAAGTTTCCTTTACCTTTCTCTCCATTGTATTTGCTGCTTTCTCTGCTAATATTGCAACCTTTTAGCTGTCCTTTTCAATTACCTATCATCAGTAGTTTTCAGATATTTATTATTATGTTCCTGTAAATGTTTGAGTTTTACATTGAAATAGTTTTAGGGTTATGGCAAAAGTACTTAGTTCAGAGTAAAGCGTTTGCAGTAGAAGGTTAAATGTAACATATGTTTTCTGCACCTAAGCGTATTCAGAAAGCTGTTAAATTGGCACCCCGGTGTGCGTAGTAATTGAAGGTCATTTTATGTCACATTTCCCCCTTTAACTGACATTTTTGCTTTGGTTTTATTGGTTAATGTGGGTAGCATGGCACTGTTGTAATGTGCTTTATTTGCACAGCTTTATTAGGGTAGTTGTAATAGAGGCATCTTATAGACTTAGATGGATGAAGAAATTCCAGAGCATTTAAGCTGCCTTTTCAATAAGATTTGGGGGCTCTGATTCCTGAGCTCAGGCAGCCAGGGGTGCTCAGAGAGGTTACTACCCTGGACGGCCCCGTCTGTCCTTGTGCTGCAAGTTAATACCTTTTTTACCAAACGCAGCTGGATGGATGGTGTATCTGCACATCTCAGTCACGTATTAACAACAAACATCAGTTTCACTTTATATGAGTTGAAGGCTGAAGGGTTTTACTTCAGAAATCCCTGTTGGCTTTAGCTGCAGGAATAGTCTTTTTGCTTCCCTCGTGCAGTCCGGTAAGGCTCACTGCAATCGCGTTGTAATCTGGCTGCTCTGATTGATGTGGTAATGGAATTCTTGTTTGCTTGTTTGCAGTAATCCTTAGAGGTGCTCCTCAGCATCAGTACTTCTACGTGCATGAGTAGGAAGCTTTACATTTTTGATTAAGTGTCATGTTTTTGTATTTCTGCAGGCTTGTTCACTGTATTTCAGAAGCGCGAGTAAGCGTTTCTCATCCGTGCCACATCCATGTTGTGGAAGTCCTTGTTTCATTTCTAGAGCCCTAGCTACAAGCTCTTGTCACACTTAAAGCGTGTCTCACCTTTATGAACAAGTTTTGTGAAGGTGTAAGCAGAACTACTGCAATTGCTTTTGTCTGTACCAAGGCTCAGGTCAGGTAGAACATCTAGTAGGACACAGCCATGCTGAGAGCTAAAAATACAAGATGCACAGCTGTCTTTGCAGCATCCTTTCCCTGAGTCTTTCTGGTGTGTGAGGGACCCTGCACTCATGGTCGTTCTGCAAACTAGTGAAGGTTTTGTTCCCCTTTCCTTCCCACCAAACCCATTTTATAAAGTACAGTGCACAGCTGTTAGTGTTTAGTAAAAGAGGACCTTGTACCCAGTACCAGTTCCGTTCACATTTGAACAGAATTATTAGTACTTAAAAAGAGAAAAGAATTGATAAAATACTTCCCTTCCAGTGGAAAAGTACTCACACAAGTGCCTTTTTAAAAGACTTTGTGCTAGGACCTGTGTTATCAGACTATAACTAATCTATAAACATAAATGGTAACATATATGGACACCAGGGACTGGCGTGCTTCAGATTACGTGGCTGTTGAGGGTGCATTACACCGCTGCGGTGTGTAGTGTTTCAGCTGTTTCTTTCTTGCTAAGTGCTAATGATTAAGTAGCGTGAGTTGGTTGGTCTGCAGTGCCTCCAGCGTTGCCACTGTAGGGCTGCACTGGAATTAGATGGAGAATGCAACATTCCTTAGGGTTCTCCATCTGAAGTCAGCCAAGGACTTGAAACAAGATATTGGATGCAAGTGCTGTGAAAAAACAAGCAAGCAGAAGCGATCCATCCATGCTTCTGCCGCAGTCTCTCCTTCTCTTTCTTTCTCCTTCTCTTTCTCCCGCTCTCCCCCTCCTCCTCTCTCTCTCCCTCTCTTCTCCCCACTTTCTTTTCAGTATATATGTTCTGCTTAAATAAAAATGAGGAAAGGACATTGAGGGTTTTCCTGATTATTTCAGAACATTACTAATCTTTGTCTTTGAATTATTTAAACTTAATTTTCCTTTACGTTGTTAAGGATATGTTAAGGATATACATTTCCCCACCCACCCACCCACCCACCTAGGAGGGCAATATTTTCTAGTGCCCAGAGAAAAGGGTTTGGGTGCAGGGTTTTCATTTATGACACTCACTAGGAATGACTGGCTAATTTTAGATGTTTACATGTAACATCTCTGCACCTTCTGCTTCTTGGGGTCAAAAACATATGCCTTTTATTTTTATCAAAAGATAGACCATGGCTGCTTACATTTCTTTTTCTGTGCCTTGCCCAACATATCTGTACCTTCCCCAACATATGAGCATTGTTGGATGATTTAATAATGTTTTACTTTCTGAAAGTCTCCAAGGATCTTTTTTAAATAACTTTCATACATGCTTGCCTTAATCACAATCTGTGTATGTTTTTCTGTTTTACCTTTTTTTTCTAGGCATATTTCTAATACCTTTTTAAATACTTGGTGTTTGTTGGGTGTTCTGACATGGTTCAGATTGGTGCTTGTATGATGGATATAATAGAGAAATAAATTTTAATTGTAATTTCTCTAACTTGAAGGTGGTTATAAGGTACCGTTTGCTGCATATTCTGATTTTCCTTTTATCTTACTTGGTTTTTGCTTCATTTTTAAAGCATGCTTTATCTTTTTCGTTTTGCCAGATTTATTATTCTCCTTAAATTCTTCATTTAATTTCTTGCATCTGAGTGCAACCAGATTGGATTCTATTGTCTTTTTTGACACTACAGTGTATTGGAATGAATATAGCTATCCCACTTGTCTTCTTGATTTAGACAAGGTCTAAATTAACAAGTCACATTTCATTTTGAAAACATATGTTTGTAATTCTTCAGTCTTACTCGGCATATTTCCCACTTTAGTGAAGATGGAAAAGGCCTTTGTTTCTTTCTTTAAAAGACTCTTCTTCCTTTTCTCCTCTTGTCTGAAACAATTATTCCTATCGTAGTAGATATTTTCTTTTTCATCCTTTGATGTTTTACTTCTAAGTTTAGTCTGGTTATTTTTTAAATTACTTTCACCATCTGTCTTCTGAATCTGTCTTTTCATTCTGTATTCGAGGACGAACTGTGTATGTTATGTCGACGATGAGTTGGAAGTGACAAGTTTTTCTTATAAGGATTGATAACTTCATAATCTGGACTAAATAAAGTTTAGCCATATTCTGAGTCAGGTTATACTCTACTGTGAAAAGGTGAGACCCGTGGAAGAGAGATTATACAGAGTGAAGGCTGGCACTCAAGTTGTATTACATCATAATTGCAGTGAGAGACATCGTGTTAGCTGGTATTTTTCAATGACACCTACCCAAAACATCAAGCAGGGGTGGCTGCATTTGTTATTCTGGGAGCAGCTCTTAAGTCAGATCCATGTCCTGTTGTCTGCTTTTATTAGATGTATCTGCCTTGTGATTCATGTACTTCTCAGCTTTACTATCACTGTAAAAAGCAAAAGTCCCGCTAGTTGCATCTTGTCAGAAGCAAGTTTCTTATACTCCTGTTTACCTAGTTTAAACTCAGAAACTCTTCTGTTGTTGGCTTTAAATACAAAGAAACTGTTTTAAGGAAGGATGGATTTTTCTTCAAAGTCATAGCACTGTGTGTAAATGTGTGCATGTATTTTTGTGTTTCAGATGAGCCTCTAAGTGTTCCTTATCTTCAGGCAAAGAAGCAGTTGCTATCCTTTTGTCTCTGTGGTTTTTGGCAAGCACTGTCTGTTTTTTTAAAAATGTTCTGTAGCTTCCAAATGCATTACTCCTTCCACATTCCTACCATCTGTGTCTTCAAGACCTGAAATCATCAACGTTTTGTATTAAACTTGGTGATTACCAACTCCTTTGCTATTCATTCCACTCCCTTTTTTTGCTCCTCTGCAGTATTCTACTGTGCCTTTCTCTGCACATGTTTCTCTTTGCCTTTTTTATGTATACCAAAACCATTGATGAAAGTTTGCTTCTTTTGAGAAAAGACAGGCAGAGATGACAGGAGGCGTGATTGCCCTCAAGAGGAGCGGCATATGTGTACGGTGCTCTTCTGTAGGGTGGATTACAGTCTGGTATAGATCTTAGGGGTCAAGCTCAGAGGAGAGGTGAGAGGCATGGCATCACTGTGATGGGAGTTTGCTAGATCATCTGATCTAACTCAGCACTCATAAGGCCACACCTAGATACTTTGTTCAAGTCTGGGCTTCTCAGCTGAAAGCCGTGGAGTCTGTAGTGAAGAGGCACTGATTAAGTGACTGGAGCATCTCTCATATGAGGAAAGGCCTTTGAGAGATGGGACTTAGCCTAGAGAAGAGAAAGATTGGGACAATCTTACCAATGTATATAAATACATGAAAGGCAGGCGTGACAGGACCAGTGGCAGTGGGCACAAACCAAGAGACAGGATATGTCCAGACACACCGTATGTTCTGTATGAACATGAAGTAAAACTTTTTTATAGTGAGGCCACAGATTGCCTAGAGAAGTTGTGGATTTTTCCACCCTACCCAGACATAATTTGCAAGGGCATACTTTGCCCTACCATCTTTTCTGTAAAGAATTTACAGAAGTCTTAATTTCTTCAATCAAGCCTACACAGCTACTAATCTAATAATTTATTAAAGTCCAGAAGTTTTCTTTTTTCTGTTCACTGTGTGGCAGCTTGTGTTGAAGATGGTTTTGTTTGCTGTTATCAACTTCCTTGTCGGGGCTGCTCGTACATGTTTTGTTTCCGTGCCTGGTACTGCCACATATTTATTCCCATAGAATTCCTTTTTCTGCATCTCCAAACTTTGCTTCCCTGCCAGTTCTGAGTGAAATAGGAATTATCAATCACACCTGCAGGTACTTGCTGTGGATTCTTGAATTTGTCTTTTGGTGACTGTTTCCCATACCCAAAAGTTGAGAGGTAATCCAGTACTGGGAGTTCTATAGTAAGGCAATCTGAGCTAGACAATGAAGCTAAACAGTGGCAGTAGGGCTGTAATGTAGAAAAGCATACACTGTTTTGCCCTGGAAATAATGGTGTGGGTTATTCCATTGCTAGTTTCTAAATCAGATTTCAAGAGAAGCTGTGGTCATGATTGTGGGCAGCGCGGCAGAAACGCCTACTCAGTCAGCCTTTAGGCAGCAACAACAGGCTGCACTAAAGAAATTACCCTTTCATTAAATAAAGAGTATTAGGTCATCTTCTTGAATATTAAGCATGGCCAGTTCACAAACTGTGGAATGAATCCAGAGAAGGGCACCAAAATTTACACGGCAAAAAAAAAAAAAAATCTAAAAATTACTGGATTTGGCCTTTTTAATCTACCAGAACCAAATGACATGCAAAGAGCAGCAACTTTTAATAGCAATCAGGTGCTGCATTTCATACAGTAGGCAACTCCCCCATGGAAGTCTTTTTCATACTGCAAGTTAGAGCACTGATTGCTGGCAGAGTTCAATTGATAGAACTAGGAGATGGTGAATGCATGTATATGAGTAGTAGCCACAGTTATATCAAATGGACTGAAATATTTATGATAAATAAAAATCCCCTTTTTCAGTCTTATGCCAGCTAAACTAAATAGAAATCTTTTATCTGACAGCTTTCCTAGTAATTGGCTATTATGTAATGTTTCACAAGTGCTATCAACGTGATCTATTCCTTGCAATTATCAAGGGTTAGTTCAACCTCTGATTTTATCTGTTACTGTTACCATATGGTACCACTCACGTATTACTGACTGCTGAAAAATATAGTATCTTTGTTTAACACTGAGCTGCGTAGCAGAAACACTATCACCAGAAATGCAGCCACTGTTTAAAATAACTTCCAGATTTTTTGTGACAACTGCAGCTGCTTTTCTTTTTCTCACCCAAGCCATTCACACTCATTCTCTATTATAGGCTTGCCAACTGTTAGAGCATCCTTTTAGTTTGGTCCCATTTATCACAATTTCTTTCAATGGTAGTTTTATAAGTGGAAAAAATACTCTTATATAGGTAATGGCATATTTGGGCAGTCAGCAATATTCTGTAGGAAATGGAGAAACATCCTCAATTATTTTCATACTAGAAATACATTTCAAAGTATTTTTGAGACGGACAAAAGTTAAGTTTTATAATTGCCAACTGTTACTTGACAGGGAGAGCACTAGCTGTGGAAAGCTCCATGACATAATTGGTTTCCAGATCATTAGCCAAAGTAATGAACAGGAGAATCATTGTTTTGCATTATTATATAGAATTTAAGGTTATATAAGTGCAAGCAGATCTTGTTAGAGTTTCTGAAGAATGTGTCAGAAATTAAACAGTCCAGAGACTGACAAAAGCACCTACAGTAGTAAGTTCTGTTCCACTTTTAGTGCTTTGTCCATTTTGCAATGGTAACATTTAAATTTTTTTTTCTAGAAAACATTCCTATGGATGAAACATATGGCCTTATAATACTATTCTCTGCAGCCATTCTGTATTTCCCAATGATAAATTCTGGTTCTTGGGCTTAATGAAAAGTCTGTTCTACAGGGATGCCAGTCTCAGCCTCAAGAACAGAAAGTATCTAACTTGGCTTTGAATGTGCCTCAAGCTACCAACTGCTAGCAAAGGAGTTGTTGACGAGTGAGTAAGGCTCCTTCCAGCCGTCATGAGGCACAATTGTGGCTGATACAACATGTTTGTGTGTCAGAAAGATGATTCCTGAAACTGAGTGTCCACAGTGGAAGCAGAGCCAGAAGACAGTGCAATGCTCCATGCTGTGACATCCATTTGGAACTGATTGCAATCTACAATTTGAATACCATGCAGCAAAGCTGAGCCATTATCTTAGGAAATCATAGTGTCTCTGAAGCTCATTCTGTCCAAATGAGTAGTTGTTTCAGATGTGAATTGTGAGCTGTGGTCAGTCATGCTAGGTTGCATAGAGTGATGCCACTGGAAGGGCATTAAGAGGCTAGAGGCCTTGGAGACAATGCAAGGAAGCACCTTTCTTTAAAAAGAGGTTGGCAATTGGTCAGAAGAGAAATGCACACAAGAGTGCTTTTAGTTTTCCTTTTAATGATGATGTAGTAGATGGCAATTAGATATACCATCCATTAGCTTTGTAAACTGTTAAACACTTGGATACTATTTTTTGAACACTTCTTTAGCATCTTTTATATCTCAACATAGAAAATATGCAAAGAAAGGAGAATTTATTTAGTCTTCTCTACGCTAAGGCAGAATTAAAAATGTCTGTTTCCCATCTCCCTGTTTCTTTTTCTTGAGAAACAGCTCTTGTTAATGGAGTCTTTGTAGATCTAGAACCTTAAATCTGTGCTCAGCCTCATTTCTCTCGTTTGAACTTTGTAGCAGTTCGGAGTTGCAACAGAGTTGAATGTGTTAGCCCAGCTCAAGCGACAAGTAATACGAAGAAGAGAACTGATTTTTGTGGTTTCATCCAGTACTCATACATAACTTCCAGTGTTGCACTGACCTTTGCAACTTTATAAGAAGTTTGATGCATTCAGTTTGTGACCAGGCCATGTGCTCTTAAGCCACAAATACTTTTCTATAGATGCATTTCATAGCCACTTAGTTTCCTCGTTGTGTATTTCTACAAGAGATATGTCTTGCTACAAGTCTGAAACGTCGCATTTGCCACTACTGCAAAGCCCTACTTGTCCGTGTAGTTTCCAAAGTAATTCTCTACTCCACCAAGAGAATTCTAAATGTCAGTCGTAGATCTAGGTGTACTTGGTCCCTCTCTCACTGATGTTTTGCAAATTCTTTCCATTTTTCTATTATGTCCCTGAAATACAGCCTTCCAGTTGACAATAAACAAACAGATTTCCTAAGTAGAGAGTTCTGAGTAGCTCTGTGGCCACCTAATTACAATTTATATATCCTAGCTTTGCTGAAGAAAACGTCACGTGACATAGCATTGTTCAAATCGAGATGTAAAACTTGGGCTGCGTCTCTTCTACACAAAGCCCTTTCTGCTGTCAGAAATAAAACAGACTGACTTGACGTGACCTATACTTGACAAGTCTGTGTTGGCTGTTGCTCAACTCCTTGTTAACTTCCAGGCAGTTGTGGATTGTGTGATATCTTGTGCTTTAATCATTGCACATATTCTCCAGAGCTCGAAGGCAGGGGGAGCAAGTAAGATATTTAAACATTCCTGTGTCAATTGAGATGCGCTGCAGTATGTAGTCGAGTATCCAGCTTCTTCCTCAGAAGGTTATAGGTCACCTGTGGGTTCTGGGTTGCATCTGCCTAGAATGTTTCCATATGAATATCTTAGGACACCCTAGGGAATCTCAAAAAAGAATAGGTTGTCTGTGTGTAGTCCTTAAAATTCTTCTGAAACAGGATTAGTCTGTAAGTCCTTAGCTGTGCTTTTCCTCTTCCTTAGACACAGGTGATATATTTGCACTGTATACATATAGCTGACACGTATAATTTTGCTGTTATCCTCTTCACTGCTCTGAAATCTGTCTTTTAACAATTCTGATTCATAACTGGGCATTTAACTGGGCTAGTCTATCAAACCCAGATTATTTGTATGCATTTAAATAACATTTATTCAGTGACTTCCTTGTTCAAGGGTGAGAACTTACTCTTTTTGCCTTTTGTTGCTGGCATTAATTGTATTAAGCAGGTTTGTGGTGAGGATGGATACGAAAAAGGTAGCATGAGCATTAGCTTTGTCTCTGTATCCCTCCAGCTTTCCCCATGTGTTGCACAGCACACTAACGTTTTATTTCATCATCTTCTTGCTCCTAATGTACTTACAGAATTATTTCTTCTGGAGTTTGATGTGTCTTTTTGCCAACTGTGCCTAATTTTGGCCCATTATACCACGTTCTCCTGTGGTATTCTTCCTTAGTAAGTTGACCTCATTTCCATTCCCTGCATGCTGTGAGATCAACAGTGAGGCCCTAACTAAGACAATGTGGTTCCATTGTACAGTCCCCGTTATTCCTTTGCAGGAGGCTTTGCACTTCTTGAGGTCAGTATTGTTTATTTAAAGAACTGTGAGGTTTCTTTACCTCCTTTTTCACTAGCACCATGTTCTTGGGGATTCTCCCAAATAATTCTTTGTTTATCAAAGTATGCCTACTTGAAATACTCTTTTGTTTGCAAATGCTGTTGTTGTTTCTTCTTTTTTTTTCACAAACAAGCTTTAGTCTTTTATATTACTATAACTCATACGAGTTATCAGATCTCCATTTTGTCAATCGAGTCAAAGTGTTGATTGTCAACTAAATCTTCCAAGTCCTCCTTTGTAGCTCTTACATTAGTGTACAGCCTTATCACTGTCATCACACTGGCCCCTTCTTTAACCCCTCCATTTATAAATAAACTTGCTTTGGCAGTGGTCCACAGAACAGTATTTTATTTTCATTTGCCCATACTATTGGGCCACTATTTAAATATATTTTCAAATTTTGGAGAAATTGTCAAGTTTGTATCTACAGCGTGTTCCTTTCCTCCATAAGGGCTGTTTTCTGTCTTTGCTTATGTATTGCCATATCTCTAAAACTTACTGGGGCATCATCCCATGGGTGAAGATGCCAAAGCCATTTTGTCTATAGAAGCTACCAAACTACAACTTAATTACTGGTATATATCTGTTACTGCTGATAAAAGCATCAACAGGACCCTGAGTTCCATGATGGGATCCCCTAGTTGTTTCTGATCCATTCAGTCTCATTTCTGGCTATATTCTTAGAGTGAAGATAGATGGATATCAAAGTTTAGTAATCAGTTGAAATGGGTAGAGTTTGCAGGCATCATACCAAGAAGTTCATCAGATGGTCACTTGTCCTCATTTCCCCTTCATTTGTCCCTTGGAATCCCTTTTGGAGGTTGTGAATCTCTTGGACACAGGGAGCACTGGCTTTTCTTAATCTGTTCTTGGAATTGGCTCCTCTTTTACCAGAACAGGTTCTAATTTTGGGATTCCCTGTCTCTATATATAAATATCATATGAAGGTTAAAGGGTTTACCGTAGAATCACAGAGTGGTTTGGGTTGGAAGGGACTCTAAATATCATCTAGCTTCAACCCCCTGCCATGGGCAGGGACACCCTCCAATAGACCAGGTTGCCCAAAGCCCCATCCAACCTGGCCTTGAACACTGCCAGGGAGGGGGCAGCCACGGTTTCTTTGGGCATCCTCTGCAGGAGCCTTACCACGCTCACAGGTAAGAATTTCTTCCTAATAGCTAATCTAAATCAGCCCTCCTTCAGTTTAAGGCCATTACCCCTTGTCCTATCACTACACTCCCTGATAAACAGTCCCTCTCCATCTCTCCTCTAGACTTTTACATTAGTTGTTTTAACCTTAAACTGAATTCCAGACAGCAATGCTGCCACCCTCCATTACTGTATTGTGTCTGGCTGGGATGGAGCTGGTTTTCCCCAGAGCAGCCCTCTCAGTGCTGTGCTGTGTGTCAGTAGCCAGCGAGGTGTTGGTACCACACCGGTGTGGTGGCCACTGCTGAGCATCACTGGCACACATCGAGGCTGTCTCTCCAACAGTCGCCTCACCCACAGGCTGGGGGTGGGCAAGATCTTGGGAGGGGACACAGCCAGGACAGCTGACCTCAACTGTCCAAAGGGATATTCCATACCCATATGACATATTCCACATATATGACATCTGTCCAGCAATAAAAGCTAAGAGAAAGGAGGAGGAAATGGGGGCATTTGTTATCATGAGATTTGTCTTCTGGAGCAACCACTATGTATAGTAAAGCCCTGCTAGTAAAGCCCTGCTTCCAGAGAGGTGGGAGGACATTGCCTGCTGATGAAAAGTAGACAGCAAGTCTTCTGTTTCCCTTTGCTTTGTTCACAGTCTTTGCCTTTGCTTTACTAAACTGCCTTTAGCTTGAGCCACAAGGTTTTTTTTCACCTTTCCATCTTTTCTTCCTCCCTGTCCTGCTGAGGAGAGGGAGTGAGAGAGAAGCTGAGTAGTGGGCTAAAGCTACTGATAACAGGTGGTGGTCCTGGTTTTGGCTAGGACAGTTACTTTTCTTTCTAGCCGTTGGTGTAATGCCGTGTTTGGGAGCCAGGATGAGAGCAATGCTGATAGCACACTGATGATTTAGTTGTTGCCAAGCAGTCAGGGACTTTTCAGTTGTTCATATTGTCCTGCTAAGGAAAAGGCAGCTGGGGAGTGTGTCGGAAGCTGGGAGGGGGGACAGTCAGTACAGGTGACCCAAAGGCCAAAGAGGGTATTCCATGCCAATTACATCATGCTCAGCGTAAAAGGGGGGCTGGTGGGGAGAGGAGCTCATAGCTCTGGGACATGTGGTTTTAGGGGCAGTACAGTTTTGGGACAGCTCTGAGCTGTACGGCCTGAGCTGTGTGGTTTGGTGAGAAACTGAATTGTGTATCACCAGTTCTGTATATTTTGCTATAAAGTCCTATTGTTATATATATATATATTTTTATATATACATATCTGCTGTCCCAGTAAACTATCCTTATCCCAACCTGCAAGGTTTGGGTTTTTTTGAGGTTCGTTTTCTTCCCTCTCACCCTCCCCCCCTCGCCTAATTCCGCCCACATAGACCCTTAGAGAGCAAGCACCTGCATGGTGCTTGGCATCCAGCTTTGGTGGTGTACAGTGATATCTGATAGCATCACCTGGGGCCTTCCTTGGGAATTGGTGTTTTGGTTTAACCACAATTGGCAGCTAAGTCCCATGCAGCTGCTCACTCACTCCTCCCTGGTGGGATGAGGGAGAAAATCGGAAGGGTAGCATTGCGAAAACTCATGAGTTGAGATGAAGATACTTTAATATGTAAAGCAAAAGCCACATGTGCAAACAAAGCAAAGCAAGGAATACATTCCCCATGTCACATGGACAGGCAGTTGCTCAGCCATCCCCAGGACAGCAGGGCTCCCTCATGTGTAACAGTTACTTGGGAAGACAAATGCCATCACTCCCAGTATCCCCTTCTGTTCTTCCTTCTTCCCCAGCTTTATATGCTGAGTGTGACATCATATAGTATGGAATATCCCTTTAGTCAGTTGGGGTCAGCTGTCCCAGTTGGGTCCTTGTGCACCCCCAGCCCGCTCACTGTTGGGGTCGGGTGAGGGGCAGGGAAGGCCTTGGCTCTGTGTCAGCGCTGCTCACCAATAGTGAAAACATCCCTGTGTTATCAGCGCTGTTGCCAGCACAAACCCAAAACACAGCCCTGTACCAGCTACATCTAAGAAAATTAACTCTATCACAGTGTCCCGGGTTCAGCTAGGATAGGGTTAATTTTCACTAGCGGTTGGGATGTGACACAGCCAGGACAGGTGACCCAAACTAGCTAAAAGATGTATTCCATACCATATGACATCATGCTCAGTATAAAAGGGAGCCAGTAAGGGAGGGGCATCGCAGCTCCAGGACATGCAGCTTGGGGATGATCCAGCTCCGTGATGGATCTGAGTGTACAGTCTGAGTTGTATGGGGGTTTTTTGGTGAGAAACTGCATTGTGTATCACCAGTTTTGTATATTCTGTTATAAATACTGCTGCTGTTGTTATTTCCCCCTTGCTTTGCTGTCCTTATCCCAACCCACAAGGTTTGCCTTTGTCTCCCCATTCTCCACCCCATCCCACCACGGGTGGTTGTGAGTGAGTGGCCACATGGTGCTCAACTCCTGGCTGGGGCTAAACCACGACACCCTGCCAGAACCAGCACATTTGGGCCAAACTTGTTCTGTCTTCTATGCCACACACTGCTTTGCAAGCCTTGGAAAAGTCTCAGGCCTAAGGTCAGTGTTCTCTATGAAGACAGTTGATAGCTATAGTTACTGTTTGCTTCTGTGTTTGGGGTTGGCTAAAGTGACATGTGTAGGTAACCTGTTTTAGAAAATGTGGACTTGAAAAGAGAAGGTACTTCACTCCTGCTACAACGTGAATCACCAAGCAGGATATTAAGCACCATGAGATCTGGTTTTTGCTGACAGACGCTGTAGCATGAAAGATCAATTAATGGGTCAGAGTTCATGAACACCAGTAGGAAGTGGTGGCAGTTTATAGGATCAACAAACATGAATTTAGACACAGTTGGCCTACCCTATATAATGGAAGTGTAAGAAAAAGACAGAAGATAGTCACCAAAGTGTGTGTTCCAAAGTACTCACCTGGTTTACAGTAGTCTGCATTCATAGGATGTCCAGTTGGTAGAACTGGACATGTATTGTGCATGTTGAGACATGTATTGTGCTGTTGCAATCTAATCTAAAGCCTACTATCACATTTTAGTAGATTTGATAGCAATTACTAATCCTTTAGGGATTTTATGGAACCAGAAAACCTCTGGTATTTATTAATGTTCTCTTTGGATTTAAATCGTGAGGGGATGTTTCATGCTGGCTAGCTTAGTTAGCAAATGCAAAGGCCCTAGTTAAGAGTCTGATCTTCGCTATTCTTTCTTTACTGTTAGTGGAAACAGCAGACCTCTTCCAGAGTGATGATACAGAACACCTAAATTAAGTCTTTATTTCTGTGTACTTGGACTTTCATCTTAATATTAGAGTTTTTGGTGTGGAAATACCGGTGTTCCCTGTCACTGTGAACTTCTGCTCTTTGCTCATCAAGACTGAAATGAGTCAGGCCCGGCAGGTTGTTTAGCCACTTCTCCAAAGTGTTTGTCTTCAGAAAGTCAGTCACTATGGTTGCCACATCTTCAGATGCTACATTTGCACTGCACATTCATCGCAGGTCAGTTTGATGCTGGTGCCCACTACTGGAGAATCACGTTTGTTCCATGTTACAGAACAGCAGTAGTTTCTCTCCACATACATAAATAAAATGTAATTTTTCCTGCATGTGATGTAAATTCTGCTGAGTTCTTCTTTTTTAATATTTTGGAGGCTTTAATGCAAAAGTGTCAGAATGTATTTTCTCGTACCTTCCGTCCTTTGCACGTACCTTTGGGAAAGCCTGTGAATGACAAGGCTGTTCTTCCCCCAAGATAAAAGACAAAAACCACAGAAGAAGGTTAGTAGCAGTTTGTAGAAAGGGTCTAATTACTTGAGCACTTAATTTGAACGAGCCTTCGCTTCTCGTGGTGATTTTTTGTATTGTGAAGTATTAGGGTCAAATGGTGTGATGTTCACACATCAGCTTTCATAAAAGTTGTTTGTTACACTTCACAGGAACTATATATAGTGCATCATTAGTAGTTTTATAGATACACTGGGAGAATTTTGAATCATTTGAAAGTTAAAAATAGTAGATTTGCTAATTCCTGGTCTTCAAATATTGCTGCCAGTATCAGGATCCCTACTGGTACACACCTATGCAGTATTTGCTGTTAACCTACTAAAGCACCAGTGTGCGTTTTCGGGTTGAACTACAGAAATAACCCCTGCCTTCTTGTCAGAAGAGACTTTTCAGGGGAACTTGGAGGAAAATGGTTGAAGTAGTTGTTCATAGAAACATTACTCAGTTCCTTTTGATAAGAGTGTTTGACATTTGCTTTGTAGTGCAAACAGATGTTGGGTTTTAGCAGATAAGGTTTTGGATTGGTGGGGCTTTTTTGTTTGATTTCAATAAAAACAGAAACCTCTAAAAGCCGTGGTGAATTCTGCATAGAAGTATTAATTAGAAAACATTATTCTGCCATTGTGCTTAATCAGAAAAGCAGAAATTTAAAGCTCAACAAAATAAAACATAAACTTTCCAAGAAATGTTTGTTGTTCCAGCTCATTAACACACTGTCTCTGTTGGACAGCATTTTTAAAATACTATAAAAATTAATAGTGTAGTTAAGAACTGCTTTATTGGCATGTTTCTTCAAATTCTAATTTAAACCTAGTGGTTAATTGTGCTGTCTCTATCATCAGAGCATAGAGAAGGAAATACACTCTTTGTCTTCAAAATTTTCAACTTCCACTTTAACTTTTTGGCTCAGCTGGAAATACATTCCGTTGGTGAGGTAAGAAAAGATTTTAGTAGAAGCTGTTATCTAATACTGTAGGAGCAAGACCTCTTAGTCCTTCCAAGTTTAAGAGAGCAGAAAAAATGTTAGCCTGATTTCACATGGCTGGGGTATTGAGAAAAGGACTAAAACATCTTTGTTAGTGGTGGTGTTTCTGATAAATTCTTCCTGGAAGACAGAAAATGTTCCGTTCCTCAAACGTTTCTTCCCTGTGTAGAAATCTTTAAATGAATCAAAAATAGCTAAAAAATTGAACTTAGTGTCGTTTTTAAAAAGCTTCTTTTTCATGTAATTTCCTCATTTGATAGTGGATCTGCTTTCTGTTTAGCACTTTATTCTTCTTACAACATTTTGAAAATTTGTCTCATTCACTTTAGCTCTTTGAGCTTTAACTGACTGAATAAATCCTTCCTGTTCCATTTCCAGGACAGGTTTTCTTTGATCTCAGATTTCAGAGCAAGCTTGGCTAAGTCACTGGGGACCAGCCAACTCTTTATTTCCTGAATTTTTTTCCATTGGTAACTCTTACCCTAAATTATGTGGATCAAGTCTAGATAATGATGACTACTTTCATGCATTCCTCCATAATGTTTTAGTCTGAAATGATTCCTTCATATCATGGTAAAATAGATGACTGGAAGCTTCTCCTCAAATTAATTAGCACATTTCCACATTTTGTATCATTGTGTGCTCTTCTGTCTATATTTTGGCTGTTTCAGCTACTTAAAGCTTCTATGAGTTACATGATCTCATGAACATAGGTCTCGGGAAAGCTCCTCCTCTGCCAGTTCATCAACGACTATCATAGGGTCAGCAATGATGACTTCTTGAGTTTGTTCCTCTTATTTTTCTTAACCTAAACATCTTTAACATCATTATTTCAATCTTGTGAACATAGTTCCCCAATACTTTTAAGGTTTAACAGTTAATATGTAAAGTAGTGAGCACAGCCTGCATCTGTTTTCCAATGCAGTCCACAGATGATCTGTTGTTCCATTGCTACTAGTTGACCTTTACTAATTTTTCTTAAGTAGCTGACTGCAATCTTCTCATTCTCCCTTTCTGTTATTCTTCTGGGTTGTTTTTTTTTTAACCTTTCAATTTTCCTTCCATGGGTACTTACTACTTTGCATTTTTTCTGGTCTGCAGGAACTAAAGAACTTTACCTATGACCATGTTAACATTTGCTTTCAGTTCTGAAGTTCCAGCCTGTCCTTTTCTCTCAGGTGGTCTTGTTAACATTCAAATGTGATTGGACCTCTTTCTAGCATTTAGCTTGGGGTTTGCAGTTTCTTTTCCACACCTTACAAAAAAAATTGTGCACCCAAAAACTTGTCACTTTTTTCCAAGCCAATAAAATAAAAGGTGCAGTAACTTGCTACAAAGCTGGCTTTTCTACTGTTGTTACAACTGGCTTACAGAGAAGCTACTACTGTTGTTCTTTTATTCACATGACAATCTAGCCTGGCAGTCTTCATAGTGCTCTTGATTTACGCAGCCCTGTGAAATGGCTCAATCACAGTTGGCTACAGTTTCACACTTTACGCAACCTGAAAGCGGAGTGATGCTGAAAAGTTGTATTCTCTTTCTGCTTCTTGGGGTACATTCCAGCTGTGCCTGAGACCTGCTGATTGTATGACCTTAGGATAAGTTGGATCATCTTGGAGAATTAACAGAAAATTATTGTCTGCAAATTATTACTTGGCTATGAGATGTGTTGATCTGGCCAGTGATATGGCTACACTGTTGGCTGTCACTGTTGCCTGGGGGTCCTGGTTGATGACAGCTTGGCCATGAGCCAGCAGTGTGCCCTGGTGACTAAGAGGGCCAATGGGATCCTGGGGTGCATCAGGAAGAGTGTGGCCAGCACTCTACTCTGCCCTGGTCAGGCCCCACCTGCAGTATTGTGTCCAGTTCTGGGCTCCCTGGTATAAAACAGACAGGGATCTCCTGGAGAGAGTCCAGAGAAGGGCTACGAAGATGATTAAGGGCCTGGAACATCTCCCCTATGAGGAAAGGCTGAGTGAGCTGGGGCTGTTCAGCCTGGAGAAAAGAAGACTGAGGGGGGACCTAATTAATGTTTATAAACATCTTCAGTATGGGATGCAGGGGGAATTGGCCAACCCTTTTTCAGTGGTCTGTGGGGACAGGACAAGGGGCAATGGCTGTAAACTGGAGCACAGGAAGTTCCGCACCAACATGCGGAAGAACTTTTACACAGTGAGGGTGACAGAGCCCTGGGACAGGCTGCCCAGGGAGGTGGTGGAGTCTCCTTCTCTGGAGATATTCAAGACTCGTCTGGATGCCTATCTGTGCAATATGAGCTAGGGAGCTGCTTTGGCAGGGGGGTTGGACCCGATGATCTCTCGAGGTCCCTTCCAACCCCTACGATTCTGTGATTCTGTCAGCTGAGCAATGGAGTTTCAGGAGGACCATGCCTTTCAGATATAGTCTGCAGTTAAATGAGGTTAAGTATGATAATAACCATTCCTGTCTGTACTATTCTTTCCCAGTAAACAAAAACTGTTGGGCTTTTGGATAAAATCTTGAATTGACAGAAGTTTGGAATAGAATCTACATTAACATGAGTAGATGCTACTCTTTCATCTCCTTTTCTGTTGAAATTCAAGGTAGATCCAGCACCTTTCCTTGGGGAACAAAGAATTGTTTACTTAATAACTTACAATTCTTTATAACTTTTCATCTCACCTTTTGAGGAAATTGTGTAAGTGCTGTTTATGACCATCTAGTGGTTTGCAAGTTCAGGTGTGTTGTGGGTTGACCCTGGCTGGAGGCCAGGTGTCCACCAAGCCTGCGCTGTCACTTCCTGTTGTCAGCTGGACAGGGGAGAGAAGATAGAACAAAGGGCTTGTGGGTTGAGATAAGGAAAAGGAGAGATCATTCAGCAATTACCATCACAGGACAAAGGGACTTAACAACAAAAAATTAATCTACTCTATTACCCAATGAAAACAGAGTAGGATAATAGGAAATAAAACCAAATCTTAAAACATCTCCCCCTACCCCTCCCCTCTTCCCAGGCTCAACTTCACTCCCGATTTCTCTACATCCTTCTCTGGAGCAACACAGGGGGACCAGGAATGGGGGTTGGTTCGTCACATTTTGTCTCTGCCACTCCTTCCTCCTCAGGGGGAGGACTCCTCACACTCCTCCTGTTCCAGTGTGGGATCTTGCTCATGGGACAGTCCTCAACAAACTTCTCCAACATGAGTCCCTCTCACAGGCTACAGTTCTTCACAAACTGCTCCCAGTCTAGTCACAAGTCCTGCCAGCAAACCTGCTCCATCCTGGGCTCCTGTCTCCATGGGCTGCAGGTCCTGCCAGGAGCTTATTCCAGTGCAGGCTTCCCACAGGGTCACAGCATCCTTCAGATATCTCCACCTTCTCCACTGTGAGGTCCTCCATGGGCTGCAGGTGGTATCCCTAATCCCCATCATCTTCCATGGGCTGCAGGGGGACAGCCTGCTTTACCACGGTCTTTTCCATGGGCTGCAGGGGAATATTAGCTCTGGTTCATGGAGTACCTCTTGCCCCTTCTTCTGCACTGACCTTGGTGTCTGCACAGTTTCTCACATCATCTCATTCCTGTCTCTGGGAGCAAAAAGCTGCTGCTTGGGTTTTTTTTACCTTCTTAAATATGTTGTCACACAGGCACTACCACCATCACTGATTGTCTCAGATTTGGTCAGCAGCGGGTCCCTCTCGAAGCTGGCTGGTGTTGTCTCTGTCAGACCTAGAGGAGGTTTCTACCAGCTTCTTGCAGAAGCCACCCCTGCAACCCCCTGCCCCACTACCAAAACCTTGCCATGCAAACCCAAAACAAGGTACAAGAGGCACTGGTATCTAAAAATCTCACTTTAATATATTAATTCTGGAATTTAAATATTTCTGGAAAAAATAATTTGTGCAGAAAGAAGACAATGCATCATACCAATTTGACTTATACAATAAGTACATGTTCTTTATTGCCTTTCTCTTGTTGCACTGATTATATTTCCATGCTGCTTCTGCTGCACATTTCACTGTTTCTTTCCAGATTTTATCCAATTTCAGCATTAGTCATAGCCTGTCTGTAAGTAATATGCATCTATTTCACAACCCACATCATGAAAAGTGTAGAGGCATTCCATACCCATCTTACTTGAATGCAAATCCTATTGTTGGCAAAACAATGCCGTGTAGCCCGAAATCACAGGCAGCAGTACTGAGGGTTCATATCCTGCTGAGGGACCCTAGTACCATGCACATACTGTTCTCTTGCCTGATTTTTGGAGTCTCTGCTTATATAGCACTGGGACAGGCTGCCCAGAGAGGTTGTGGAGTCTCCTTCTCTTAAGACATTGAAAACCTACCTGGATGCATTCCTGTGCAATGTAGTCTAGGTGATCCTGCTCTGGCAGAGGAGGTTGGACTAGATGATCTTTCAAGGTCCCTTCCAACTCCTAACGTTCTGTGATTCTATTTCTCTTTTTACGACTTTGCATCTTTCTTGTTTACTCCCGTGAGATCATTGTGGGACAGGATGACAGCTAGGTGAGACAGGAGTAACTTGGCAAAGTAGGGCCAGTGTTATAACCGAAATGTAGAGCTCAGCAAGGGAGATGGAGCTAAATACCATTACATGTTTCTGACGTCAGCTTCTTTCTGGCTTCAGTTTGAAACACACACTGAGAATTAGGGGTATTATGTAGCGAAAACGTGTGTTAATATGCTGGAAAATGGGATGGTTTTTACTATCACAAATGGTGGTGTCAAACATTCATCTATTAGTTACCTTAAAGGATGCAAAATGAACTATAGCGAGTGTTCCAGCAACGTTACCTCACTACCTCTTCTGCTGTTTCCTCTCTTTCTCTCTTTATTTGCTTATTTATTTTTGTCAGTTTATTTGTTATGCTAGGGGTGATGCCCGCTGCTGATTTGTTTTATATAATTACTTTTTTCAGTTCTTAGAATTCCTTCAAGAGTCAGACATATCCTCACAACCTGAACAGAAGCATTAAGTCCTATGGCAAAAGAAAGCTCAATAGTTGGATTGCTTTTTAAAGTTATTGTAAAAAAAATTGTGATTAAGACTTTTAACAGTGTTTTATCACTGAATGTTTGATGGATGTAGAAAGTAAAAAAAAAAAAAAAGTTCTTCCACAGTTTTTGCTGTTGATGCCTCTAAAATTATTTGTATGGCTGTTCTTACTGCAGGGTTAACACACATTAGTTTATTAAGGTTACTTGTCACCCACCCTTCTGCCAGTACAGCATATTAGTTTATATGAGTGTTGGGTTTATTTAGAAACAGTGAAGTTGCCGTCTTCATTACATTTATTTAATTTGTTTTGTACCCTATTCCAGGCAGAAGCACAAGTGCAGGAACGATCTTGGGTTTTGATTGTGTACAGTAGCTCTAGACATAGACTCAAGATTGAGGGCTGTGATTAAAACACATCAATCAGATGTAAACTGAGTTATCAGTAATAGTGATGACTGATTACTGCTGAAGAGAGCATACTGATGCTGGATTAGCCCATTTGCATTTACAGTAACGACTAGAATGAAAATGCTGGTTTAGTAGTAGTAGGTAGTTTGCTTTGTTCTTCCCAGTCCCTATCCCTCCCCATTTCCCTTAATTGGAACTCTGGTTGTGTGTAATCTTAGCTGGCGCTATTTCTGACACTCTCTTCTGCTGCCATCGACTTATTTTCTAGATGGGGAGTGATGGAGTTTTGCGCCTCAGTAGTTCTGCCCTAAATAATGAATTCTTCGCATATGCAGCACAAGGGTGGAAGCAGCGACTGGCAGAAGGTAACTATCTACTTGTTCTCAGATTTACCAGAGGTTAATTGTTTTTTATGAAGAATGCCTCCGTCTCTACGTTGGAGAAATCCTTTCAGAGCAGAAAGTGTAATACACCAGTAATTCAGCAAAAAAGAAAAACTGCTGATTCCATTTTAAATTTAGTGCACATTTTTCCAGTTTGCTGTGGCAGCTTATTTTGACAGCTTTAAAAAAAATAAAACCCCAAGCGCTTTCAGCCAGCCTCAGGAACATAAATGCCTGCAACTAAATCCCACCAATATACTTTGGAAACACTGCTGTTGTATGGTAAATTAAATCTGGCTGTGTCGCGTTCACTTTCGCTTTTCATGATTTCCATCTGGAATTGTTGGATGCCTGTAACAGAAACCACAGTATGTTGTATTTGTAGCTTTAATTTATAATTGCCCGTATTAAGCTAATCCTTGACAACTTTTATTCAATATGTTAGTATTTGTTTTTTAGGAGAATTTACCCCAGAAATGCAGTTGCGCATCAGACAAGAGATTGAAAAGGAAAAGAAAACAGAACCTTGGAAAGAAAAATTCTTTGAGAGGTTTTATGGTGAAAAGTAAGTACTGAAGCAAATGAAAGCATTTTTTCATTTTCTTTTAGGAGGAAATGAAAATATAATTCTCTGCTTCACATAACACGGTCATGTGCTGTAAAACTTAATAAAGCAGTTATCAAAGGCAGTCATTCCCCAGTATAAGAAGTTGTGGGTAGAATTATAGTGGTGTGTCTGCACTTGCATTACAATTGCATTTGTAAAGGTTCGTAACTCATCCATAAAAGTTCATTCCAAGGAGAGTTTAAGACACAAGGCCCAAGCATATGAGTATTTTCTAATTATCTTTTAAAAGATAGCTATTCTCCCCTCATGCAACATATAAATACAGCTTCTACAGGCCAGACAAGCAGTGCAGATATTTCTGTAGTGTATTTTTATTTCTTTTATTTTTTCTAAGCTAGTTGCAAAGTTTCTCAAATCAAATAACGTTTTTTACTGTTTAAGATGCCACTTTGTTGGAATAGAATATACAATGTGAAAATACAAAGTGGCAATGATTTCTCTAATTTTAGAAGTGAGATGCAAAGAATAAATACCCTTAACTGACTAAAATTAATTAGATAGTATCACTCCAGGTGCACAACTGTGAGGAGTCAGCACAATTTCATTGATGCTACAGAGATGGCATTCTGCAGCAGCTGAAGATTTATTTTTTATATTCTAGTGGGTTTTTTAAATCAACATTTTAAGGGATTTTCGTCATTTTAAAATTCAAGAATCTTCCTTTTAAGAATTACTTAAAAAATTTAATCCATCAATACTTAGAATTACATTTCTGGTTTTAGAAATATTAAGTATTAAAAGTATTAATTATTGTAAAGTATAAACTAGTTGTTTTAATGCTACTGGGTTTTTACAGGTATGTTTTAATGGAATTTATTAATATTACTTAGCAAACAAAAATATGCCAAGGGAACTATCATCACATGACATGTCTTAGTTTTGTTGTTAGATGTTTTTTACTGAGGAAATCCAGGTCACGGGGAACCCTTCATATAAGTGATTAACGTAAAGAATAAGGCATTAGCTAAAGTCCTTCTGCAGTAACAGTGCTACTTTTAAAAATCCACTGTCTTGGGCCACTGGGGAACGTGATGAAAGGAAGGCAGCAAACAGACAGATCCATTTTAATATTTTATTTTGCACATCCTCACTAGGTGCAAGGATGAATGTAAATACCCCCAGTATGAACACAATTTCTTCAGCACTTTATCTTTACATATAATGGAAACTCTAAGGTCTTACAGTGGCACTTTCTTATTATCAAGTGCTTCATTTCTTACTTAACAGCTTTGAGACCTCCATGTAGTCCAGATGTTGATTTCCTTAGTATCAAAAAATACTAATTGGGTTTTTAGATAAGGAACATAATGGCTTTTCATTATGCATATTCATGAAGGAGAGGGCAATGTATTGACTAATTGACATAAGGACTTACACAAGAAGTAGAACTTTAGTACCAGCAAAGCATGAGCACTTTGCTCTAGTTGAAGCATATTCCTCAGTCACAAATGACTTGTCATATGCGCTGAGAATGACACTCATGATTTTACAGAGCGATCAGCCCTGCCGTGCTAGCTGAATGCTGGACACTGTGATGGCTGGCAGATAATTACTCAGGCTGCAGTGATACATGACATTCAGGTTGATACGTTCCTGACATCGACATTGTTATGCAAAATGTCATATTGCACATAATTTCCACTTTGACTACAGTATTGAATCTGGTGTCCCATGTGTCCCCTCCCTGCCCTTTTCCCAGCTTGCATTGTTTCACTTGCATTCTTCTTCCTGCCTGTTACATAGACAGTTTCTACTTTGCTGCTTGGCCAAATTCAAGTACTTTTTCTCATTATTTACTGACTGAATAGTAGCTTTGGCTATATTTTCCACCTTGTGTAAGTTCTCTTGCCTTTTTTCACTTTGGTTTTTAAGCTTGCTCTGAGCATGATATGTTGATTTGATGGAAGTAGCAGAGTTTGAAACTCCCCTGAGTCATTTCTCATGTGCGTTGTCTGCAGAATGTCTGACTTGCTCAACCAACAGTCAGCGTGGCATCTGACTTCAGCTAATTTGATTTTTTAATATTCCATAAGTAAATTCAAGTGTCACCTTATAGTTAGAGGACATCAATAGATGCAGATTCGTTGTCAAAATTTTTACATAGAATTCATGGCATGTGAAGGCTATAGAGTGCTCCTTCCATGTAACTGTATATATTCTATTTCTTGTGCTTGCTCTTATCTCTGCTCAGGCTGTTTACAACAGGACTGCCAGCTGTAGAATCACAGAATGCGTTAGGCTGGAAGGGACCTTTAAAAGTCACCTAGTCCAACCCCACTGCAGTAAGCAGGGACATCTTCACCACATCAGGTTGCTCAGAGCCCCATCAAGCCGGACCTTGAATATCTCCTGGGATGGGGACTCCACTACCTCTCTGGGCAACCTGTTCCAATGATCTACCACCCTGATATTGAAGATTTTTTTCCTAATATCCAACCTAAATCTCCCCTTTTCTAGTTTAAAACCATTCCCCCTCATCCTATTGCTATATGCCCTCATGAACAGTTCTTCCCCAGCTTTCTTACAGGCACCTTTCAGGTATTGTCATGTTCTTTCACTTATGTTCTCTTTGTTCTTTCTCATGGTTGTTCATTTTTCCTCTCTATGACTTTCTTTAAAAACAAAAAACTTCATTCTGCAGTCATTTATCCAGAACCAGCTGACACATCTTGCCAGAAATTCGTGTTCTTCTGGTTTGTTGCCCCAGGATTGCAAGGGTTATACTCTATTGTCTCAATACATTATTTCTTTTCCCACTCTTGAGAGGATTCTGTGTCAGGATAGTACTGCCAGCTCACTAAATCAAAGCTTTAATTTTGGGTAGACGTCTTCTAAATTTTATTGCCAATTTAATCCTTCATATTTTCGTTATTATTTTTTAACTTATTTTCCCCAGTACTACTTTTCACAGCACTAGAATACCAGCATCCATATATCCTTGAGTAGCTGTTTGGGTTGCTTTGTTGTTTGGGTTTTTTATTTGATGACTGACTGCCCTTACTTTATCAGTTAATCCTGGCCTTATCAGCACTTTTCCTGATAGCTGTTTACTGTGTTCACTGCTGTCCTCATATTTTTGTGCTGTTTTGGAAACTTTCGGTGCCTGTTTCTCTAAAGAAGATGACAGATCAGCTGTTTATCTTGCTATCTTAGATTGCCTTAAACATGCTGATCTTGAGTCTTCTCCTTTTGAAAGCCTTTTTCTTCACTGCAGTATCTTCTTCAAGGTAGTACTTCCATTACTGCAGAAAACCGATGAAGATTCAGTACCTGTTTCGCTGGCCTTAATCATGCAGTATCTTATTTTTCTTACACCTCTTCTCCTTCAGCATGTCACTAGAACGTGTGTATTTGTGCAGTGTTCAGGTGACATTTGCCTTCACCATTATCCTGTCCTTCATTCCTTTGCTGATTTTCATTCCATAAAGACAACTATCAGGCAGCATCATTTTCTAGCACAAGCCAGCAAGAGAAAACAGGCCACTAAGTCATTTTTCAGTAGCACAGTGGTTTTCTTTCCCTTCTTCATTTCCCTGAGGTAACTTTTGCTCCTTTACACAAATTTTAGAAGAAGTTACTTGCCTAAAACTATGTACACTAAACTTTACTCACCTAAACCTATAACCTAAGCTCAGTCTATATAGGGAACCTATAGTCTGTTCAGACGAAAGACACATCTTCTGAAATGCGTTCAGTGGGGGAGATGTAAATTTGCTGTTCTGAACTGCTCTCTAGAGGATCCTTCCTCAGTGTATTGATGGCATAGGGAGCCTTTGTGCATATTAAGTGACTACTAGGAGGCAGTATTAATAATTACCCTGAGAGTGCATTTTTGGCTACCAATTCCTGGCTATGGTTTTTAAGTGTGTATTTACAGCTATCACTGTAATTCTCAGTGTTTTTCAGTGAGCACTGATGTGCTCACTGTAATGTTCAGTGTTTTGAAAATGTCCACCACAGATTTTGGTTTTTTACATGTCTATTCTGTGCTTCCATATAGCCAGGTCTCTGTGATCTCTGGCTGCACACTGACAAGTTCTCTCGCTTCTGTAATTTCTGAATATCTTTTATGCTCACTTATTTCCATATTTTTGATTATAATGAGAACAGAGATCAAACTTAGATTAATTAGGTTTGAAGATCCTTAAGACCATGAAATTTCTTTTAAGGCCTCCAACCAAGCCTTTGTGTATCTTCTGCTATTGTGGAATTGCTGAGGACCAAAGTCTCCTTGGGAAATCTTACTGAAACACCTGTACTCCTACTGTCCTTAGAAGGAAATGAGGATAACATAGTACATATATTTTAAAATATAACCATTTTTTCAGCCTTTCACTTTTGTTTTATTTTGCTTTGTTGTTTTGGGTTTTTTTTTAATTCCATTGAAGTAATAAAACTTTCTTTAAACTACTATTTTCAGGACCAAAGCTAAGAAAATCTTAAGTATACACAGGAATGGCTCTTTTGCCCCTCATCCTTGAGAATGAATGCGTAGATTATAATATATATAGCTCCTTTAAACTACTTTTTAATTATAGTGAAATGAATTAAAAATACATACATATATCTTTTTATTTAGACATAGTTTTTATCCTAAATTATGTATTCAGTTTGCTGAAAGAATGGAGAAAAAACACACAAGCTGTTAACTAAGATCTTTATAATTGACTTTTGAGTGGTAAAATGAGGCTGAAATTGAGTTATTTTGATGTTCATGATAGATTTGAAATGACTGTCAAATTACAAAGCATCCATTGCCTTATTAGTTTTAAGTGCAGCATTTTAGCCATATTGCTAGCTGTGTTGACCCTACAGGAGGAAAAAAGGGATTTCCTTCATAACTGTTCCTGATGGAAGAAGACATAGCTGTACATTTGCTCTGCAATGCATGCTGCAGTAGTATTGCAGTGTTGTGCTGGTACTAAAAAACAAACAAACATAGAAATTTGTCCAGGCCAGTGCTAGCCAGTTTCTCAATCAGAATGCTGTGAGAAATTGTGCTGAAGTCTTTACTGAAGTCCAAGTACACTACATCCACAGCCTTCCCCTCATCCACTAAACTATTCACCTTGTCACAGAAGGTGATCAGGTTAGTTTGACAGGACCTGCCTTTCGTAAATCGATGTTGACTGGGCCTGATCACCCAGTTGTCACGCATGTGCTGTGTGGTAACACTCAAGATGACCCATTCCAAGATCTTCCCTGGGACTGAGGTCAGACTGACAGGCCTGTAGTTCCCTGGATCCTCCTTCCGACCCTTCTTGTATATGGGTGTAACATCTGCCAGTCTCCAGTCGACTGGAACTTCCCCAGTCTACCAGGATTGCTGGCAGATGATGGAAAGAAGTTTGGCAAGCAAGTCAGCTAGCTCCCTCGATACCCTCTGGTGGAACCCGTCTGGCCCCATTGACTTGTGAATGTCTAATTGGCCTAGCAGGTCTCTAACCATTTCCTCCTGGATCATGGGAGTTTCATTCTGCTCTCCCTCCCTGTTTTCGGGCTCTGGAGGCTGAACACCCATGGAACGTCTCACCTTACTTAAAGACTGAGGCAAAGAAGGAATTAAGTACCTCAGCCATGTCCTCATCCCTTGTCACTAATGTTCCCCCTGCATTCAGTAAGGGCTGGAGATTGTCCTTGGCCCTCCTTTTGCTGTTGAAGTATCTGTAGAAATATTTTTTATTATCTTTCACAGAATTGGTTAATCTGAGTTCTAGTTGGGCATTAGCCCTCTGATTTTCTCTCTACACCCCTGTAGTCCTCCTGAGATACCTGCCCCTTCTTCCAAAGCTCATAGACTTTCCTCTTTTTTCTGATGTCCACCCAGATCTCTCTGCCCAGCCAAGCCGGTTTTCTCCCTCGACTCCTTTTCTGGCAGATGGGGAACAGCCTGTCCTTGTGCCACCAGGATGTCCTTGAAGAGCATCCATCCCTCCTGGGCTTCTCTGCCCTTAAGGATTGTCTCCCATAGATTACTTATACTCTATCTACAAATAGATTACTTATTTTTTAAATATTTAAGTTTCTTAATGCTGGTAAGAAAATCTGGATGTTTTTCCAAAATACATAAAACTAGATCTAAAACCATATAAATTAGTCACCCACCACTTAAAAAACCCACTATTTTAAACTGGAAAATACATCCTTTTTTGTAAATAAAAGATGTGAACAAGAAAGATGACCCTATTCCTTTTATTGTGTCTGTGATGAAAAGATCTTTTTTATTTGTGTGTTTTATTTAGATTGGGAATGTCAAAAGGGGAATCAATGAAACTCACTGCAGTGCAGAAGAATGATGAAGATGAAAACAATTCTTTGGGTGGATCTTCTGGTACACCTGGTCCTTCAAAGCAAGCAACCTTTGAGGAACAAGAAGAGAAAGGCACTAAAATCCCACCTTTACCAGAGAGAGATTATTGTCCACCTCTCTGTAACATGGAACAGGTTCCTGTCAAGGATCTAATGGCAGACTCAGAGGATATACTGATACCTGAAGAATCAATCATTCAGGAGGAGGTTGCTGAAGAGGTTGAGACAAGTATTTGCGAATGCCAAGAGGAGAACCACAAAACAGAACAAGAGTTTTCTGAGGAGTCAGTAAGTCCAGCTGACACAAATGAAGAAACAGAGGCAGTGCAGCTTGCAGACAGTGCTGAGTCCTGTGTCATGATGAATGATGTAACTGATACTGCATCTCACATTGAAATTAAAGTGGAGTTGAAGTCAGAATGCCCTCAGGAGGAGATGTCAGTTGTGATAGATCAGCTGGAGGATTGTGTATCACCAGCCCGCTCAGCCTCATCTACAAACTCTGTCAGTGATACAGCAGAGAAGGATTCTGAGTCTGCAAAAGAGCTAATGGCACCAGAAATGCACAATGCTGCTCTGGAAGGCTCCTTGTTCACTGGTGGAGGCATTGCAGTGGATATGGAGCTTCAGAGTGACCCTGAGGAACAATTGTCTGAGAATGCTTGTATTTCTGAAACTTCATTTTCCTCAGGAAGTCCAGAAGGACCATGTGTTTGTATTGCCTCTCCTGGAGGAGACACTCAGTCAACTTCAGAGGAACCCTGTACTCCAGCATCTCTTGAAACAGCTTGTTCATCTGAAGTGTCCAGTACTGAAAACATTGAAGGTGATATTCAGCAAAAGGCCAGTGATGAAAACTTGCATACACCTTTAATGTCAGAAATCTCTCCTATGTCCACCTCACCTGTAACCTCAGAAGCATCTCTAATGTCAAATTTACCTTTGACATCAGAGGCATCACCAGCTTCTAATTTACCTTTAACATCAGAAACATCTCCAATGTCTGATTTGCCTTTAACATCAGAAACATCTTCAGTATCTTCTGTTCTTCTAACCTCTGAAACATCCGTGGCAAATAGTTTGCCTCTTCCATCAGATACATCTCCAGTTTCTAATTCCCCAAGCAATGAAAGACTTGTTTTGCCACAAAGGAAATCACCATGTTTGCTGGAAGACTCCCTTCCCACTTTGAAAGAAAGCTCTGCCATTCCTAAGGTGGTCCAAGAAGAAAATCTTGTTGTTCAGCCAAAGCAACTTCAGAGTGCCCCTGAAAATATGAAAGTTGGTTCACTAACAATTATACCTGATACTTCAGTATTGGAAGAGCCCCAAAGCAAAATCCACAGTCATCAGCCATGTAAACCACATTCTGAAATGGAGAAATCCTACATTGCATCCACCCCAGAACACTCTCCTCCAGAGGTGATCAAAATTAAAAATCACAGTGTTCAGCCAAGAGGTGACAAGAAAGGGACGCTGTTGCCATCAGAGGTAGCGGTCTTATCAGAAGGATCAGTTGGCAAAAATATCGAACTGCTTCCATCAAAACCACATGATAAACTATATACCTCATCTCTAGAGAAAGCTACATTCTCTGAAGTGAGCAGAAGTAAATGTCACAAGCTAACGGGCGGCACCCAAAGCCGTCTGGAGAGTTCACATTCTTCCAAATCGCTAGAACCCACAAAATCACCTGAAGGGAGGAATGAAAGTAGAGACCCAGAGATCCCAAAGAGGAAGACAGCAGAACAGCACAGTTTTGGAATCTGCAAAGAGAAGAGAGCTAGAATAGATGATGATCAGCCTAGCCGTAGTGCTTCATCAACGAGTCCATCTGAGAAAGATCAGCCACCCAGAGAAGAACCCCGAGTTCCACCCCTTAAGGTAAAGTAATGAATAAACAGGCTGACTTGGAAACTGAAGGTTTATTCTCTCCCTCCTACTGACTGCATGAAGACACAGTGCATGATGTGTTTTCTGTGGTGACATCAGGAGTTGGTTAGGATAGTTTCACTTTTAGCATCACGTTCCTACCATGCCAGACTACTTCTGAAGTAAATACACCAATGGTTGTTCAGTCAGGGTCTTTGCTACAAAATCACTTTTGTGTGAGGGAAAGTTCTCCTTGGCTTACTCCCAGAGCTACCCCATCATTTATACAGTGCTGCTTGGTTTTAATTGCCCAACTGTATTATCTGCTTGTCCTCCTGTGGATGAGTTCTCCAGCAAGCATGAATAATTAATGTTACCATAACAAACAGTAAAAGAAAGAACCTGTGCCTTTATCTAGCAAGAGAACCTAGAGTCAGAATAGTTGGAGATCCCCTTGCAAGCCTAGGGCTTGGGGTTGGCTGAAGTGTAAGTGTAATTAATTCCCTGTAGAATTAATTGGAAACATAGACCTGGCTATCACAGGGGTGTCTTCACTGATATGCATATAGATAGATACCTTTGTTAATGGCAAAGCAAAAGGTAAAAATGACACCCCAGCTAAGCAAACACTTTTGTGTGTGCCATTCCACTACGTAAGAAAGTAAATTCCAGTTGAAAGGTTTCTTTTTTTCCTAACAGGGTATCTATAGATGTAGTTATATATAGGCTCAGCATTTTGACCCTTTTAATTTTGTACACGGTGACATCAGACAAGTTTTAGATCCAGTTTTCTGAACTTAAGCCATTGGCTTTGCAATACTAGTTCCTGATTATTCAGAAACACCCTTTTCTGCATTTATTTTTAACTGCTGCAATCACTGAACATTGTTAATATGGCCAGGAGGGCAGATAGGCTAACTGTTTTAATCACTGGTGCGGCAGCATATTTCAACTAATTTATTTTTACGAGCAGTGATGCAATTGGAAGTTGGCCCATTCTGAGTTTAGCAATATTATTAGTTCAAATTTGGAAGGTCTCTATCTAGCCTAATAAATTCAAATCGGTTCTCCAAGCACAAAGGAAAACAGATCACCAGGGAATTAAAAAAAAAAGGTCATGACTCTAATAATAAAAATAATCAAGCACTTAGAGCATTAGCAGTTCTGGGGATGCAATCTAGAGACTGAAAAAAGTTGCTCCTGAAACAGAAGGCTAAGCATTTTGAAGTTATTGTGAGTTTGGGGTATTTTGTAAAATATGTTTATGTAAATGCTAAAGCCTTGCAATATTAGGCATGAGCGTTTATTTATAAGCAGAACTTTTAACTGCTAGGAAAAGTGAAGTATTCCAGCCTTCCAGACCAGCATAGAGTGGTATGGTTATATAAATGGCTCTATATTACAAAACCATCTCACTGGTGATTTCCACTGATGTCATATGGAAAATGAGATGCTGTCAGTCTTGCACGCTCCTAGCAACTGAATCTCCCTGAAACCTCCAGCCAGTGAATGAGAATAATGAAAAGTTGGCAAGCATTTCCAAAAGTTATTTTGGACAATCAATTCCAGTTTGGTTTTTGTGTAGCAAATATTTGGCTCTTGGGTCATCTCACCTACAACCCCCTAGCCTTTGTTATTAAAAGAGGAAGAAGAACCCTGGTTCTCCTAAATCATTCTGCTATATGGCTCTCACTTTCTGTCATACCTTACGACTGCTTTTTCAACAAATGCTACCTAGTTTTCTTCTCGGTTCCTTTCAGAAGAGAAGTCACAGCATTAACCACTAAGCCCTATTACTGGGATAGCCGGTAAACATATGTCCCTTTTAGGAAATGGAAATAAATGCTTTTCTGCCAACAATTGGGTATTCCTATATCTCTTAATCTTTAATCCTGAAAACAGATGTGCCTAACTGGAAACATACTAATAATCCCAGTGATTTTACAGATTATCATTTTGCTTAAAGTTTTTGGTATTAAAAAAGAAAATATTTGCGGTTTTAATACTTGTGGGTTTGAGGATTTTGGTTTTGAAAAGCAAAAGTGTAGGAGGTATCTCAGAGACATACTAAATTGCCAGAGAGGACAGAAAAGGTGTATCCTTTGCTGATTCACTTCTTGTATACCACCGCTCTAAAGTGCTCTGTGGTATAACAGGAAAAGTAGGCTCAGTGAAGACACTGCTCATCCTTTCTAAAGGTGAGGTTTGTTGTCTGGTATATAAGTAAAAGGCAGGTTGATCCCGATGTCTTATTGGAGACCAAGAAGCAAAAGCACTATGTGATCATTACTTTTTCACACATTTGCAGCAAGAGTTTAGGTGTAGGCTCTTTTCAAGTATCATCGCACTGGGCTTGTTGATCTTCCCAGTTAGATACATTGCAGATAAAACGTCTGACAAATTGTAGCAGATGAGCATCATGTTGTCATACAGTTGAGTTTTTCTTCCATCAGAAGGATTGCTGTGAGTAGGCTAATACTGATGTCAGTTATTCATGCTGGAGGAGGACAAAAAACTTCAATGTAAATATCATTAATTTTTAGCATTTTTCTGTCCAGCCACGCTGAGCAGTCATCCCCCTCATTAACTTTCTCTGAACCTTTTAAGAGACAGCTGGTGATTTTAGGCAGTCGACTATCTCATTAAAATTATTGGGTTTTTTCTTCCTTTAGATTCAGCTTTCAAAAATTGGACCACCTTTCATCATCAAGAGCCAACCTGTTTCTAAGCCAGAACCTCGAGTTTCCCCAAGTCCATCAGTCAGCAGTGGGAGAAATACTGGGGCTAGAACTCTTGCAGATATCAAAGCAAGAGCTCAGCAAGCAAGAGCCCAAAGAGAAGCTGCAGCTGCAGCAGCCGTGGCAGCAGCTGCAAGCATAGTGTCTGGAGCGATGGGGACCCCGTGCGAAGGTGGGAAGACAAGAACACTGGCACACATCAAGGAGCAAACGAAGGCCAAGCTATTTGCAAAGCATCAAGCCAGAGCCCATTTACTCCAGACTAATAAAGAATCAAAGTCTCAGTTCAGCTCAAAGGAAAGTACCTCATCTCTGGAGATACCAACTTCTACTGAGACAAAGATTGAAGGTTCTACCGGTGTCATTATAGTAAATCCTAACTGCAGGTCCCCTAACAACAAGTCTGCTCATCACCGTGAGACTACCGCTTTGTTGCAGCAGCCACTTAACACAGCTACATTACCAGAAACTGCTACTGAGATACTTGTGCACAGTTCTGATGAAAATATACCTATGCCACAATTGTGTGAGAAAATTATTTCATCTACCTCTACTGAAAGTAACAGTGTGCCAGTGCTTTATAATAAAAGTTCAGTCTCTGTGTCTGTTTGCAGCACTGCTATGTCTGGAGCAATTAAAGAACTTTCTTTTGCAAGTTCTGTTGATAAATCCTCTGTTTTAATGTCTGTTGACAGTGCAAACACAACAGTTTCAGCTTGTAATATAAATATGCTGAAAACCATCCAAGGGGCTGATACTCCATGCATAACCGTTGGACCAAAATGTATTGATAACAGTAATGTACCGGTCTCCATAGACAATACGGTCTTATCGAACGCCATCGATGACAAAAGGTTGCCGATACCAAGTAGCAATGTGAATAACACAGTCTCCAGTCATTATGCCACTGTGCCACCTTCATCTATTGCAAATAATTTG